>JAXIVJ010000247.1:159818-304818 GCA_036785665.1 Chirona hameri | reverse complement strand
CGCCAGACTGACATGTCAGCCATTATGCGACGGAGCTGCATCAGGCGGCGGCCGACTTTAAGTGGCGCTCCGCCAGACTGACATGTCAGCCATTATGCGACGGGGCTGCATCAGGCGGCGGTCGACTTTAAGTGGCGCTCCGCCAGACTGACATGTCAGCCATTATGCGACGGGGCTGCATCAGGCGGCGGTCGACTTTAAGTGGCGCTCCGCTAGACTGACATGTCAGCCATTATGCGACGGAGCTGCATCAGGCGGCGGCCGACTTTAAGTGGCGCTCCGCCAGACTGACATGTCAGCCATTATGCGACGGAGCTGCATCAGGCGGCGCCCGACTTTAAGTGGCGCTCCGCCAGACTGACATGTCAGCCATTATGCGACGGAGCTGCATCAGGCGGCGCCCGACTTTAAGTGGCGCTCCGCCAGACTGACATGTCAGCCATTATGCGACGGAGCTGCATCAGGCGGCGCCCGACTTTAAGTGGCGCTCCGCCAGACTGACATGTCAGCCATTATGCGACGGAGCTGCATCAGGCGGCGGCCGACTTTAAGTGGCGCTCCGCCAGACTGACATGTCAGCCATTATGCGACGGAGCTGCATCAGGCGGCGGCCGACTTTAAGTGGCGCTCCGCCAGACTGACATGTCAGCCATTATGCGACGGAGCTGCATCAGGCGGCGCCCGACTTTAAGTGGCGCTCCGCCAGACTGACATGTCAGCCATTATGCGACGGAGCTGCATCAGGCGGCGGCCGACTTTAAGTGGCGCTCCGCCAGACTGACATGTCAGCCATTATGCGACGGAGCTGCATCAGGCGGCGGTCGACTTTAAGTGGCGCTCCGCCAGACTGACATTCAGCCATTATGCGACGGGGCTGCATCCCAAACATGTCGATACGTGCCTCTGATGCCGCCACTAGCCGGCCGCCATGCGCACTATGCCGCCACTGTCAGGCGTCCGTCACGACAGTCGGAAGTGATGCCGTCTCTCAGACATACCTACGCCGGATGGCTGCGTCTGGTCTGGTCTGGTCTGGTCTGGTCTGGTCTGGTCTGGTCTTTCTGACCACTGCGGCTGGGATGCCCGCTCGCTGGCCAGGCTGTCCCGGCTGAGTCACGTATTCTGAGATCTGGCCCGGCTCATCAGGGACGTGGCTGCACAGTTCTGCGTCTCTGTACTTCACCTGCGTCACCTGCGTCACCTGCGGTCACCGGCAGTCACCAGCAGTTACCAGCAGTCACCAGCAGTTACCGCTCACTCCGCTCACTGTCGGGCGTCCTTGGCTGCGGTGGCGGCGTCGCGTTGGTCACCGGCGCGGCGCCGGTACGGCGGGAGGCCGTATTCTGACCGGGCGGCTCAGGCCGGCCACAGCCACCGGGAGGCCGTATTCTGACCGGGCGGCTCAGACCGGTCACAGCCACTGCCGCCTATCATCCCGTCGTCCCGCGGCTGCTGCTGCTGCTGGTGCTGGTGGTGGTGCCGGTGGTGGTGGGGTGTCGGGTGGTTGTAAGGCTGCAGAAGGTCGCGTGGAGCCGGCGGACGGGCGTGACGCGCGTCACAGAGGACGGCGACGCTGGCCACCTTCCGACCAAAAGGCGGCCCGCAGGGACGAGTCAACTGACGGCCTCCCAGGTGGAGCCCTTCATGGACACTTGTTCAGCCCCCATTCCGTTCCAGCCCATTCAGCCAGACCCAAACCCGTTCCAATCCGAATTCATAATTGGTGGGGCTCCCATTCCCACCCGTTTCAGCATATTTCACTTTTTGTAGTGCTAAAAAATATATGGTCTGTCCCAAACCCGTTCCAACCCGTTATTTTCCCAAAAAATGGTTCCATTCCCACCCATTTCCATCCCGTTCCATGGGTTCCATGGGGATTCCCATTCCATGAAGGGCTCTACTCCCAGGGGACCGATCAACTGACGGCCCTCAGGGACGGATCAACTGACGGCCCTCAGGGACGGATCAACTGACGGCCCTCAGGGACGGATCAACTGACGGTCCACGGGGACGGATCAACTGACGGCCCTCAGGGACGTGTCAACTGACGGCCCTCAGGGACGGATCAACTGACGGCCCTCAGGGACGTGTCAACTGACGGCCCTCAGGGACGGGTCAACTGACGGCCCTCAGGGACGGATCAACTGACGGTCCTCAGGGACGGATCAACTGACGGCCCTCAGGGACGGATCAACTGACGGCACTCAGGGACGGATCAACTGACGGCCCTCAGGGACGGATCAACTGACGGCCCTCAGGGACGGATCAACTGACGGCCCTCAGGGACGGATCAACTGACGGCCCTCAGGGACGGATCAACTGACGGCCCTCAGGGACGGATCAAATGACGGCCCTCAGGGACGGATCAACTGACGGCACTCAGGGACGGATCAACTGACGGCATCCCAGGGACGGATCAACTGACGGCCCTCAGGGACGGATGAACTGACGGCCCTCAGGGCCGGATCAACTGACGGCCCTCAGGGACGGATCAACTGACGGTCCTCAGGGACGGATCAACTGACGGCCCTCAGGGACGGATCAACTGACTGCCTCCCAGGGACGGGTCAACTGACGGCCTCCCAGGGACGGATCAACTGACGGCCTCCCAGGGACGGATCAGCAGACGGCCTCACAGGGACGGATCAACTGATGGTCCTCAGGGACGGATCAACTGACGGCCCTCAGGGACGGATCAACTGACGGCCCTCAGGGACGGATCAACTGACGGCCCTCAGGGACGGATCAACTGACGGCCCTCAGGGACGGATCAACTGACGGCCCTCAGGGACGGATCAACTGACGGCCCTCCGGGACGGATCAACTGACGGCCCTCAGGGACGGATCAACTTATGATCTACGGGGACGGATCAACTGACGATCCACGGGGACGGATCAACTGACGATCCACGGGGACGGATCAACTGACGATCCACGGGGACGGATCAACTGACGATCCACGGGGACGGATCAGGCTGCTGAGCACAGATCAGCGGACACTTCAACACTAAATCATTTAGCTCCTGCTGGCGTCGCCTGCAGGCAGCTCAGACGTCGGACCCAGCCTTGTACAGCAGCCCTGTCTGACGGCCGTCGAAGCTGCCTAGAGACGGCTCGCCACGCACGCTTTCACCGCCCATGGTTGCAGCACAACAAGTTCTACCGACAGCTAGCTGTCCAGCCATACTCGGACCAGCTGGGTGTTACTGTCCAGCGTCCAGGTCACTTCATCCACAGCAGCCGGGTGTCCAGCGTCCAGTGTCCAGAATGACACACTCAGAGCAGCTGCTGGCTAGCCAGGTCACACCACTCAGAACACCTGCTGGCTGTCCAGGGCGGCACTCTCAGAGCAGTTGACTTCCAGGGCGGCACTCTCAGAGCAGCTGACTGTCGAGGACGGCACTCTCAGAGCAGCTGCTGGCTGTCGAGGACGGCACTCTCAGAGCAGCTGCTGGCTAGCCAGGTCACACCACTCAGAACACCTGCTGGCTGTCCAGGGCGGCACTCTCAGAGCAGTTGACTGTCCAGGGCGGCACTCTCAGAGCAGCTGACTGTCCAGGGCGGCACTCTCAGAGCAGCTGACTGTCGAGGACGGCACTCTCAGAGCAGCTGCTGGCTGTCGAGGACGGCACTCTCAGAGCAGCTGCTGACTGTCTAGAGGGTCACTCTCAGAGCAGCTGCTGACTGTCCAGGGCGGCACTCTCAGAGCAGCTGCTGGCTATCTAGAGGGTCACTCTCAGAGCAGCTGCTGGCTGTCCAGAGGGTCACTCTCAGAGCAGCTGCTGGCTGTCTAGAGGGTCACTCTCAGAGCAGCTGCTGACTGTCCAGGGCGGCACCCTCAGAGCAGCTGCTGGCTGTCCAGGGCGGCACCCTCAGACCAGCTGCTGGCTGTCGAGGACGGCACTCTCAGAGCAGCTGCTGGCTGTCGAGGACGGCTGCTGCGCTGCTCCAGGTCAACACTCGCCGCTGGCAGGCTGGCCGCACCTTCTCCCCTGCCCCCAGCAGACTGAGCGTGTCCAGCAGACAGCGCCCGAACCTGCGCACGAACAGCGTGTGGTCGGCGGAGCGGCGCCGGGCAGGGTCGTGACACCGCCGCGGGCCCAGCAGGTGAGTCAGACCAAAGTCCTTACACGTGATCTGGCCGTCACCGTCACAGTCCTGCCGGAGGGGGAGGGGGTCAGTAGCCGCTCCAGACAACGCTCCACATTGTGTCCATGCATAAAACAGGGTAAAACATGTACGGTCTTACTATCCTTATTTTCCGAGCTCTTATTTTCAAGATCTTTACTTTTTGTGTGATGCGATCCAAGACGTTTGTTTTAGATTTCAACTTATTTTAAAATATTTGTTACAATTCTAGTTAATAATTTTATATTATATACAAAGACGACCACCTTAAAAAATCAAGGCTGAAACTAGGGTCGTTATGTATGCCGACCTTTCAGCATACCATTGCTATTGCGTCACAACGTCTGCTTTCGACCTATGACATTGGCAAGTGTCATGGTGGGTTTACATGATACAACACGACGATTATGCCAAACAAATATGCAAATGTATGTCGGCAACTGCTATTCGTCGGATTTTATCTCGCGACTTACCGGCATAGAACATTCGTTTAAGCTGTAAAGTAACTTACGTTGTTAAGATCAGTCGTAAGGGATTATCGCAATCAAAGGTATCCCCATGTTTCTTTTACTTACTGTCCCGGTAGTTGATGCGTAATAGGTACCGTCCATTCGTATAAATGTGTTTACATCGGGGTACCTTTTCCGTTCTGTCTTGTTTCAATAATTTCCCCAAATGAATCAACTTCGTGCATAGTAGGTCCATGTATTGTGTACTAGTTGTATTCTCAGAAATGGAACGTGTAATGCTACTGCGATAGATACACGGACCCAGTATGTAATTTAGCCTGCATTAACTATATAAGTCATGCCCGATCCGAATGTCAGGTGGGTTAATTGCGTCACATCGCAATTAGGCAAACGCCAGAAGCGGACTGCATGTGAACCACTCAGGCGTTTAAATACCGAATAGACCCTCTTTATTGTCTGCAGACTGCAGATATGTATACACATGCATAGTACTGGGTGCACGCATGACGCTTCTCTGCAATGGTATGCATGGCATGCCGTCTATGCTACCTTGAGATGCCGCCCACGGGTGGTCTGTATAATGTCCCGCTATGTGCTGCTGTAGCCGGGGAGGGAGGGGGGGGGGGGGGGCAGATAGCGGCGATCTATGACTCAGCAGCGGAGGGAGCGGCACGGAGGGCCTTACCGTGGCGTGGATGGCCATGTAACGGGTGACGGCCTCTCCGGCACAGTCCGTGTCTCTGGCACACCCCACATAATCTGAAACAACACAGCACGCAAACACACACACGCCTCAGTCGCCTGTGGAAAACACAATGTGATCATGTCAATTGAAAAACAACGCAATGCGATTAACGTAAGCTTACCGGTATATAATTTCGGGGAATGTCAATTTAAGGAATAGTGCGCTTAGCGGTTGAAAGTATATGTTTTCAGGTTTCCGAGGACGAAGCAAATGACGAAGTTGCGACATATGACATACGCATTTTAGATGGGTGCGACACCGACAGGCTAACACCGGCTCCATGATGAGACCTGAGAACGTCATCATTGCTGTTGGCTCACCGAATCGGCTGAAGCGTGGCTCGGTGGTGATGTTGGACGCTCTCCAAAAGTGTTCCGTCATGTAGAAGGGCCCGCAGAAGGAGCGTCCCCCGACCTCGCGGCACTCGGAGCTGGAGTCGCAGTCGCTCGAGGCCACGCACAGACAGGAGAGGCAGTACCGGTCCGGTATTATCGCTGCAACACGACACACGACGCATCAACAGCGGGATTATTGTCGAATCTGTCTGCAGCAACAGTGCAGAACGGTGCAATGCACAACGCATTGCACGTTACACCGATTTTGTGAATAATCCTTACTGAGTCCGTTACCCATTGTATGCAACTAGGAGTCCAGACTGGTTATTGATTCGACACTGATTGAATCGATTGGAATCGTGCAATCAAAATTCCTTGCATCAACAAATAATTGGTTAACCACCAGATCTTTTGATTCATGAATCGTGATTGAATCAAAACCCGCAGCAAAACAAGGCTGATTGAATCAAAAGATTGCACGATTCTTAATGATTCAAGCACACTGGTAAATTGTGCAAACACATGCAGTCCCAGTGGCTACATTCATTTATACTAAAATGGACAATAGTATTGCTGTAACAATGTTTTAATGATCATATATATATATATATATATATATGTATGTTTCCATTTTTATTGATTTGAAATAAATTCGCCACATGTATTTAAATGTTGAATTAAACGTGAATCGATTAAAATATTTGTTGTGATTCTTTGAATCGGAAAGATCAATTCTCAAAATTGTATCCGTGAATCGAACGGTGATTGAATCATTCAGATTCCAAAATGAATCATGATTGAATCGTTCCAAAAAAGTTGAATCAATAACCAGTCTGACTAGGACTAAAAGCACCTAATCTCTGAACCCGGGCGGTGAGCAAAACAGCGTTTACGCAAATCAGCCCTACTTCGTTGTTCAAACGTTCATGCTGCACTCCACGAACACATACCTGGCTGAAATCATTGGTGTATCTCAGTTTTACAAATACCCACAACAATAACGTTAGTCCTTGAAATTACTCAAAACGCACAACGATTCCGTTTGCATCCCATCGATTGTAGGTTTACTGCGGTCAGGGGCGGTGCCACGGGGGGGGGGGGGCAGTCTCCCCTTTGTCGTCAGGCAGGGGGGCAAACATCTGTTTGCCCCCCCCCCCCCTGTAATTTAAGGAGGCCCCTCCATGCTTCAAAGAGGCCTCATCTCGCAGGCCCCAGCGTGGAGTTAAAGGGGCCCCTGGAAGCCAGATGGGGTCCTATGTAGGTCAGAGGGGTCTTTGAAGGTCAGATGAGGCCATCCGGAAGCCAGAGGGGAGGTCAGAGGGGACCTATGAAGGTAAGAGGTGGGCCCCTGGAGGCCAGAGGGGGTCTTGTGGAGGTCAGAATGGCCACTGAAGGCCAGAGGGGCGCTCTGGAAGCCAGAGAGGCCCTCAGGAGGTCAAAGGTGGGCTAGAGGCCCCTGTGGGCTAGAGGGGTCCTATGAAGGTCAGAGGTTCCCCTAAAGTCCAGAAGCGACCTCTGGAAGCCAGAGGGGAGGTGAGAGGAGCCCTATGGAGGTCAAAGGCCCCTTCTCAAATCGAGGCCCCCTAAATTTCGACTTGCCCCCTGACAAAAATCCGTGGCGCCGCCCCGGACTGCGGTGCAGTCTACCGATCAGAGATGCACTGCGGTACAGTCTACCGATCAGGGATGTATTGCGATGCAGTCTACCGATCAGAGATGTGCTGCGGTACAGTCTACCGATCAGGGATGTATTGCGGCACAGTCTACCGATCAGAGATGCACTGCGGTGCAGTCTACCGATCAGAGATGCACTGCGGTACAGTCTACCGATCAGAGATGTACTGCGGTACAATCTACCGATCAGGGATGTATTGCGGTGCAGTCTACCGATCAGGGATGTATTGTGGTACAGTCTACCGATCAGGGATGTATTGCGGCACAGTCTACCGATCAGTGATATATTGCGGCACAGTCTACCGAGCAGGGATGTATTGCGGCCCAGTCTACCGATCAGGGATGTATTGCGGTGCAGTCTACCGAGCAGGGATGTATTGCGGCACATTCTACCGAGCAGGGGTGCACTGCGGCAGTCTACCGATCAGGGATGTATTGTGGCACAGTCTACCGAGCAGGGATGTATTGTGGCACAGTCTACCGAGCAGGGATGTATTGCGGCACAGTCTACCGATCAGGGATGTATTGCGGCACAGTCTACCGAGCAGGGGTGCAATGCGGCACAGTCTACCGATCGGGGATGTATTGCGATGCAGTCTACCGATCAGGGATGTATTGCGGCACAGTCTACCGACCAGGGATGTATTACGGCACAGTCTACCGATCAGGGATGTATTGCGGTGCAGTCTACCGATCAGGTATGTATTGCGGTACAGTCTACCGAGCAGGGATGCACTGCGGCACAGTCTACCGATCAGATCAGCGATGTATTGCGATACAGTCTACCGATCAGGGATGTATTGCGGTGCAGTTTACCGAGCAGGGATGCACTGCGGCACAGTCTACCGATCAGATCAGGGATATATTGCGATGCAGTCTACCGATCAGGGATGTATTGCGATTCAGTCTACCGATCAGGGATGCATTGCGATGCAGTCTACCGATCAGGGATGTATTGCGGCACAGTCTACCGATCAGGGATGTATTGCGGCACAGTCTACCGATCAGGGATGTATTGCGGCACAGTCTACAGATCAGGGGTGTATTGCAGCACAGTCTACCAATCAAGGATGTATTGCGGCACAGTCTACTGATTAGGGATGTATTGCGATGCAGTCTACCGATCAGGGATATATTGCGGCACATTCTACCGATCAGGGGTGTATTGCGGTGCAGTCTACCGATCAGGGATGTATTGCGGTGCGGTCTACCGATCAGATCAGGGATGTATTACGGTGCAGTCTACCGATCAGGGATGTATTGCGGTGCAGTCTACCGAGCAGGGATGTATTGCGTCACAGTCTACCGATCAGGAATGTATTGCGGTGCAGTCTACCGATTAGGGATGTATTGCGGTGCAGTCTACCGACCATGGATGTATTGCGTCACAGTCTACCGATCAGGGATGTATTGCGGTGCAGTCTACCGATCAGGGATGTATTGCGGTGCAGTGTACCGATCAGGGATGTATTGCGGTGCAGTCTACCGATCAGGGATGTATTGCGGTTCAGTCTACCGATCAGGGATGTATTGCGGCACAGTCTACCGACCAGGGATGTATTGCGGCGCAGTCTACCGATCAGGGATGTATTGCGGTGCAGTCTACAATGCAACTCTGACGATCACGGCTTCTGGGATCTGTCTCCCGATCACAATTCACCTACTGCGATAGCATGATATCATGATATCATGGGTATCACCGTATGTTATGGTGCGGCGTCACGACCGCGGATAATGTGATATACACTCATTGACTGCAGATGTTGATCGGCCAGCCGATTAGAGAAGCCTATCGGCATGGCTAATGCCTGCTGTCCATGCAGTCTACTGATCACAGATGCATTTCAATGCAAGGCTCCTCTCACCTCACCTCTGGCTTCCAGAGGGCCACTTCTGGACTTCAGGGGCACATCTGACCTCCATAGGACCCCTCTGGCCTCCAGGGGCCCACCTCTGACCTCTATAGGTCCCCCTCTGACCTCCCCTCTGGCTTCCAGATGGCCTTCTCTTGGTCTTCAGAGGCCCCCTCTGACCTCCATAGGACCCCCTCTGGCTTCCCTGGCCCCTGTGACCTCCGCGATAGCGCCTGTGAGATGGGGCCGCTTTGAAGCATGGAGGAGCCTCCTTAAATGACAGGGGGGGGGGGGGCAAAAATATATGTCCATCCCCCCCCCCCCACCGGTGGCGCCGCCCCTGGATGCATCTGGGGGAAATGTGTTAACGGCTCCCATAACATAATGATCAAATGTGTCATCAATATCGCGATTTGTTATCGATTGCATAAATGAAATAGGCGTCCCACTTGTCCATTCATGCGTGCATTGGATACCTCACTGCTACTCCAAGAGAAGAAGTCCCATTTGCCGTACATGGCAACAGTGATGTCAGAACAGAAAATGAAGGGCGGCTGCTCCCATTATTTTTCTGCTAGTTCGTCTTAAGTGCATTCATGTTTTGCAATACTGGACCCATGCACATCATTGCATTGCAGGGATATGCCGAAACGTTTAGTAGTTGTCAGCATTCAGCAAGGCTTGCAGCAGGTACCTACATATTTCAGCGCAAATGAAATCAAGACCGTAAGTTATGTCAATGCGACCATAAAACCTGTGAATGTCGTTTGCGTTGTTCGAGCCACGATCGCCTGGTGTGTGTGTGTGTGTGTTGAGAGACTGTGCTTACTGACTGTGTAAACAGAGCCCCGAGTGTTTATCCGACTCCCGGTTCGTATCGCCATGTGGCAGACACGTATTAGTCTGAGGACCCCCTGACCGTCATTCATTGTCATATGATTATCACTTGGTGGCCAGCTTCATACTGCTTCCAAAGCTCGTCACATCCGCCGAACCCCGTCATCTCCCGCCGAACCCCGTCATCTCCCGCCGGCTCCCGTCATCTCCCGCCGGCTCCCGTCATCTCCCGTCGGCTCCCGTCATCTCCCGCCGGCTTCCGTCATCTCCCGCCGAACCCCGTCATCTCCCGCCGAACCCCGTCATCTCCCGCCGGCTCCCGTCATCTCCCGCCGGCTCCCATCATTTCCCGCCGGCTCCCATCATCTCCCGCCGAACCCCGTCATCTCCCGCCGAACCCCGTCATCTCTTGCCGGCTCCCGTCATCTCCCGTCGGCTCCCGTCATCTCCCGCCGGCTTCCGTCATCTCCCGCCGGCTTCCGTCATCTCCCGCCGAACCCCGTCATCTCCCGCCGAACCCCGTCATCTCCCGCCGAACCCCGTCATCTCCCGCCGGCTCCCGTCATCTCCCGCCGGCTCCCATCATCTCCCGCCGAACCCCGTCATCTCCCGCCGAACCCCGTCATCTCCCGCCGGCTCCCAGTCATACTCCAATGGACCGGTACCGTGTGTTATATGTACCGTATGTAACACAGTACCGGTACCGTGTGTTATATGTACCGTATGTAACACAGTGCCGGTACCGTGTGTTATATGTACCGTATGTACATATAACACACGTACACACGTAACACACGGCACAGTACCGGTACCGTGTGTTATATGTACCGTATGTACCACAGTACCGGTACCGTGTTATATGTACCGTATGTACCACAGTACCGGTACCGTGTTATATGTACCGTATGTACCACAGTACCGGTACCGTGTGTTATATGTACCGTATGCACCACAGTACCGGTACTGCGTTATATGTACTGTATGCACCACAGTACCGGTACTGTGTTATATTGTACCATGTACCACAGTACCGGTACCGTGTTATATGTACCACAGTACCGGTGCCGTGTGTTATATGTACCGTATGCACCACAGTACCGGTACTGTGTTATATGCACCGTATGCACCACAGTACCGGTACTGTGTTATATTGTACCATGTACCACAGTACCGGTACCGTGTTCTATATGTACCACAGTACCGGTACCGTGTGTTATATGTACCACAGTACCGGTACCGTGTGTTATATGTACCGTATGTACCACAGTACCGGTACCGTGTGTTATAGGTACCGTATGTACCACAGTACCGGTACCATGTGTTATATGTACCGTATGTACCACAGTACCGGTACCGTGTGTTATATGTACCGTATGTGTATGTGTAGGCCTGCCGGTGTGCTGCACTTACGGTTGGTCAGCCCAGCGGCGGCGGCGGTGTCGGCAGATGTCAGCAGCACAGTCAGCAGCGGCAGCAGCAGCAGGGACACCATGTTGTCGGCTGGCGGGACGGCGGGGCACTGCGAACCGGAGACCGGAGACCGGACACGGGCAGACACCGCTGCAGACCGAGACCGGCACGGCAGCACTGACGGACCGGAGACCGGACACGGGCAGACACCGCTGCAGACTGAGACCGGCACGGCAGCACTGACGGACGGGACGCTCTGCTGTGAGCGCTGGACACCAGCCCCCCCCCCCCCCCCCCGCTGCCGGCAGATGGCGTCCTCGCCGGCCGGCTGGACAGCTGGCCGAGTACTGCTTTACACCAATATGCAACCTTCGATATCTAAAATCGGTCTCGTATTAATCCTGTCTAAAATCCTGTCCACGGAAGAAAGTCGTCTTGACGTCATTTCTGCGGATTTACCGGCCTGGGACCAATAAGCATGCGCTGAATTTGGATAGTCGTTATGAGACCACAGGAGTAGGCGCGGAACTGACGGAAACGCAGTCTGGAAATGTCCCTACTTAGCCTATGCATGTATATTGTACGGTTCTGTAATGGGCCGGCTGCGCCAGTACACGTTGTACGGGCAGCCAGCAGCCAGCACCGGTGAGGCACATGACCGTCCGCCGGTGGTCTATCGCAGCCCCCACCAGTAACAGTTGGCAGCACTCGGGCGTTTGGGCGTTAAAAACCTACTACACCATAGGGTTCCCATGTTAAATCGATGATTTTCAGACGAGGCTGGCTCGTAACCTATAGTACATATTTTAAATCGGACTTCTGAAACAGATAGCTACAAGCCTTAGCTACAACGTTTGTATTTATCATTTTTCGATATTTTTGGCGTAGAGGCTAAATAGGCTTGGGGGTTAAAAAATGTCGGAACGACCGCGGACCGCTTGCAAATGCTACTACAGTACTGAAATATACACTACTTCGACTACTTCGTAGTAGAATTTAATATGATCGCTTCCAAATACTACTACATTACAGCAAATACACTACTTTGACTACTACTTCGTATATTTGCTGGCGTTTAATTAAAGGACGCGTGTACTTCGAGTCAAAGGTACATTTATCCTATACTGCCTTTCTGCTTAAATCGAGTTAATACTAGTTTTACACCAAAAATGCCTCCTGATTAAATCGACTCGGATCTGAGTCGCTTTTGACGTGATTTACACATAACGGCTGTGCAGTGAGTGTATGTCGCGTTGTGAGTAGGTTTGACGTGATTTACACATAACGGCTGTGCAGTGTATGTCGCGTTGTGAGTAGTTTTGACGTGATTTACACATAACGGCTGTGCAGTGTATGTCGCGTTGTGAGTAGTTTTGACGTGATTTACACATAACGGCTGTGCAGTGTATGTCGCGTTGTGAGTAGTTTTGACGTGATTTACACATAACGGCTGTGCAGTGTATGTCGCGTTGCGAGTAGTTTTGACGTGATTTACACATAACGGCTGTGCAGTGTATGTCGCGTTGCGAGTAGTTTTGACGTGATTTACACATAACGGCTGTGCAGTGTATGTCGCGTTATGAGTAGTTTTGACGTGATTTACACATAACGGCTGTGCAGTGTATGTCGCGTTGTGAGTAGTTTTGACGTGATTTACACATAACGGCTGTGCAGTGTATGTCGCGTTGCGAGTAGTTTTGACGTGATTTACACAACGGCTGTGCAGTGTATGTTACGTTGTGAGTAGCTTTGACGGGATTTAAGCATAAGTTACTCCGCATATATCGCGCTGAGTAGTTTTGATGCGACCTACACAAGCGTGTTCGAGTTATGATCACTTTATGAGTAGTCGAAACACAATTAACATTTAAAGGACATTCTGAATACATTTAATATGTACGCATAGGCGCCGAAAGTGAGGGGTGGGGGGGGGGAGCACGTCCCAAAAAAATCGGATTTTAACATCACGCCTATGGGTGTGCATGGAAATAATCGACTTCAGAACGCGTGTCTGTGGATCTTGACGGGTAAAAGTTAGTACTACCTGCATTGCACATAAACACAATGGTCCATGGGTTTAATGTATTAAAGCATTAGGTCCGAGACCTAACTTGGATAATCATAATACACAACCTTCACACAGCCCGTCCGACGTCGGATCTTCATCTATCACACGACAAACAGCAACCTGATCACAGAGGCATAGGAGATGATAGTCAAGGATAGTCAAGGAGTGCAAAGGAAGTAATCCGCAGCATTGGTCAATATCGTTCCGATATCCTGTAGAAAAACAAACAAAGAAAGGCTCCCGCACTTAGTTCTGAGATCTAACAGTCGAAATCAAAAGGGTAAGGAAGGACTATAAACACCATTTTGACAAACTTCTACATGTATCAGCAGCATAACGATTGTTGCAGATTCAATAGCAAAATAAAGGAAACGCTAGTAGAATAACGCAAACAAATAGCATTCGTCCGTCTTCCGGAGGCAGTGATACCTACTGGATTGACTTTTGAATCATCACACGTTTTGGCCACGGGCTGAACCGACACATACATGCCAGACTGGTTATTGATTCAACTTTTTTGGAACGATTCAATCATGATTCATTTTGGAATCTAAGGATGCAATCACCGTTCGATTCACGGATACAATTTTGAGAATTGATTCATTCTGATTCAAAGAATCAAAACAAATATTTTAATTGATTCACGTTTGATTCAACATTTGAATATATGAAGTGAATTTATGGCAAATCAATAAAAATGGAAACACGCATATATATATGATCATTAAAACATTGGTACAGCAATAGTATTTCAGTATAATTGAATGCAGCCACTGGGACTCCATGTATTTGGACAATTTACCAGTGTACTTGAATCGTTAAATCTTTTGATTCAATCAGCCTTGATTTGATGCGGGTTTTGATTCAATCACGATTCATGAATCAAAATATCTGGTGGTGAATCAATTATGTTTTGATTCAATGAATTTTGATTGAACGATTCCAATCGATTCAATCAGTGTCGAATTAATAACCAGTCTGAATTACATGCACTCATAAATTCGTCTAAAGAAACCCCTGAACGGTCGATAGAGCATACGAAAGTCATGTTAAAGCCATACGGAGAAGTAATACGCTTAAGAGTATCGTAAAAAGGACGCAGCATCACATATCTCTAACCTCTTCCAATGTCTTTCTGGACTAGAATGGAGTTCATGCTCCCATCACTGGCGACGCAGAACATCACATGTGTACGACATAAGAACAAAATCTAACGTCATTCTCGACTAGATTCCATGCAAATTGAACCAATGAAGTGGAGAAACATTGCATGACATGCATAGTTAAGCGCATTGGTGAAACATGCACAGCATATCATTTGTACATTGCCGTAGTTTTTCGGCCAACGTTTGCTCGCCGACGCTTAAGTGCATATTTCATATAAACTAACTGTACACATGCAATTTACGCTATATTTACAAAACAGGTTATGATCCCATAACCGGAAGTGATACAGGCATCGAAGTAACAGCAATGTCAGGTATTTGGCAGGTACTTCTGGCGTCTTCGACACATCATCTTCATGACAGCATACTGCATACGGGATGGGATTTCGGGATGACCGGCAGACGAATCGCCCGGTCTGTGTACTCGGGCGATCCAGACATCCACGGCTTTGTCCAGGAGTCTGAGAATAGGCAGAAATGAATCGTCAAAATCACGGTATAAAACTTATTAGCCATTGAATTCATAAGACAACTTATAAGCATCAACTTGTATTCAAGACATCGGAACAAAATACAAAATGGTGCTAAACGCACCGTAAATATTTACACGATTTTGTCCACTGTCCACTGACTAGGAATGAGGGACTAGGGTCTAGGGACGATGGTGCAGTGGGAGGGTCCAGGACATGGCTCAAGGACAGGGGTCCAGTGGCAAGGAATGAGGGATGAGGGGGGGGGGGGGGGTGGTCAGTGACCAGGAATGAGGGATGAGGGTCAAAAGATGAAGGTCCAGGGGAAGGGCTCAGGGACGAGAGACGAGGGTCGAGGTACGAGGACCCAGCGACGGGGGTCCAAGGTAGAGGGTCCAGCGACAAGGGATCAGGGACGAGGGTCCAGCGACAAGGGATCAGGGACGAGGGTCGGGATCAGGACTGAGGGGCGAAGATCCAGTGACCATGAATGAGGGACGAAGGTCCAGTGACCAGGAATGAGAGACAAAGATCCAGGAATGAGGGACTAGGGTCTAGGGACGAGTCCAGGGGGAGGGTCCAGGGACAAGGGCTAGGACGAAGGTCCAGGGACAAGGGTCCAGTGGCCAGGAAAGAGGGACGAAGGTCCAGGGAGGAGGAACTGTGGACGAGGGTCAAAAGACAAGGGATCGGGAACAAGGGTTCAGTGACCAGGAATGAGGGATGAATTTCGAGTGACCAGGAATGAGGGACGAGGGTCCAAGGACGAGGATACAGGGACAAGGGCTCAGGGACGAGGATTCAGGGACGAGGGTCCATGGAGAAGGGCTTAATGACGAGGAGACGAGGATCCAGGGACGAGGGTCCAGTGACGGGGGTCCAGGGACAAGCGCTCAGGGACGAGTATCCAGGGACGAGAGTCCAGGGAGAAGGGTACAGTGACCAGGAATGAGGGATTAGGGTCCAGGGACGCGGATTCATTGACCAGGAATGACGGACGAGGGTCTGTGGAGGAGGGCTCAGGGAAGAGGGTCCAGGGGTGTGGGTCAAGGGATGATGGTCCATGGAAAAGGGATAAAGGACGAGAATCCAGCGACGATGGACCAGGGACGGGGTCCAGTGACCAGGAATGAGGGACGAGGGTCCATGGATGAGGGTTCGTAGATGAGGGCTCAGGGACGAGGGAACAGGGTTGAGGGTCCAGAGACAAGGGCTCAGGGATAAGGCTCCAAGGGCTCAGGGATAAGGATCCAAGGGCAATGGTCCAGTGACCAGGAATGTGGGACGAGAGTCTAGGGACGAAGGTCCAGGGACAATGGCTCAGGTATAATGATACAGGAACGAGGATCCAGGGACGGGGTCCAGTGACAAGGGCTCAGGGACGAGGATTCAGGGACGAGGGCCAAGGGAGAAGGGCTCAAGAATGAGGATCCAGGGACGAGGGTCCAGTGACGGGTGGCAAGGGAAGAGGGACAAGGACTCAGAGATGAGGATACAGGGACGAGAGTCCAGCGACAAGGGCTCAGGGACGAAGATTCAGGGACAAGGGTCAAGGGAGAAGGGCTCAAGGATGAGGATCCAGGGACGAAGGTTCAGTGACCAGGAATGTGGGACGAGAGTATAGGGACCAGAGTCAAGGGATGAGGGTCCAGGGACAAAGGCTCAGGGATAAGGATCCAAGGACAATGATTCAGTGACCAGGAATGTGGGACGAGAGTCTATGGACGAGGGTCCAGGGGTGAGGGTAAGGGATGAGGGTCTAGGACAGGGGCTCAGTAATAGGGATCCAGGTACGAGGATCCAGCGACAAGGGCTCAGGGACGAGGGTCAAGGGAGAAGGGCTCAAGGATGAGGATCCAGGGACGAGGGTCCAGTGACGGAGGTCGAGGGAAGAGGGCCCATGGATCAGGGACGATGATCCAGGGACGAGAGTCCAGTGACCAGGAATGAGGGACGAGTCTAGAGACGAGAGTCTAGGGACGAGAGTCTAGGGACGAGAGTCTAGGGACGAGAGTCTAGGGACGAGAGTCTAGGGACGAGGGTCCAAGGGCGAGGGTCAAGGGATGGGGGTCCAGTGACAAGGGCTCAGGGACGAGGATCCAGTGACCAGGAATGTGGGACGAGAGTCTAGGCAAAATAAATGACGACCAATAATCTACGAAAGCCATGCAATCCACCCACCTTCAGTCCTCCAGATTTTGCATCCAGCTCTACCCTCTTCTTTCCCCCTTCCCCACCAACACACTCCCGTCACGACCACCACCGACGCGGAGCTGGGGGGCTGGCTGGGCCGGCTGGGGCCAGGCGCCAGCCGCGAACACGGTAGATAAAATACTAGGTAGCGCAGAGAATTTCCTTCAACACCTATGGGTTCACGTTCCGCCAACCGATTTTTAATATTTGTATTGAATGATTACTGTACAGATTTTCATGAAACTTCGTGACAAGCTTTATTTTGAGCTTTCATATTCAAAAATATTTACATATTTGAGTCAGTACCTGCTTTTTGAAATAAAAGTATACACCGGTTACAAAGTCAGAAACAACTCAGAAAGCTGATGAATTACAATATCTGTATACAATTCCATGGACATCATTGCGCTTAGAATTTCACACTGATGCAGTAAATGTCATTCTTTTATCAAAAAATAATCTACTATAGTGAATAAATTCGCGTTCAGGTCAAGGAATTGTTCAGGTTGAACCACTATTGCACAAAACAAATCATGCTCATTCAATAACTGGACCTAGGTATGGTGATATAAGGCCAGTTTTGAAAACCTCATTTCAATTTCGATAAAACTAGACCATTCACATGACTGAAACCATAGCGGAAATCGTGTAAATTCCTTCTCATGGTACTCATTACGCATGCAAAATCAAGGAATTGTTCCACTATTGCACAAAACAAATCATGCTCATCCAATAACTGGACCTAGGTATGGTGATATAAGGCCAGTTTTGAAAACCTCATTTCAATTTTGATAAAACTAGACCATTCACATGACTGAAACCATAGCGGAAATCGTGTAAATTCCTTCTCTTACGCATACTCATTACGCATGAAAAATCAAGGAATTGTTCCACTATTGCACAAAACAAATCATGCTCATCCAATAACTGGACCTAGGTATGATATAAGGCCAGTTTTGAAAACCTCATTTCAATTTCGATAAAATTAGACCATTCACATGACTGAAACCATAGCGGAAATCGTGTAAATTCCTTCTCACGTTCAAAGACATTTCAACATTAAGCGCGCAAATTAAACCGTACGTGCCGCTGCCCTTCGACACCATTTCCGCTCGCGCCGCCATTGTTGTTTGTATTTGTATTTGACGTTGGACCCCATCCACGCCGAAGCGGGCTATTCCGGAGCCACATACAAGCATGGACAACACGAATGGTACACTCATCCTAATATAAAATGAAGACAGTTTCACTACAGCACATACTCCCATACAGCACATACTTCAATACTCTCACATACACATTACATCACATACACTGCAATGCTCTCACACGCACATTACGTTATATACATCAGGCTACTCTGGTTGAGGCATGTTCTGTATCGCTCTTTTGAATGCGGGCATGGCTGAGTGACGTGTCGCTAAAGGCAGCTCATTGTAATTTTGCACAACATGATATAGAAATCGGCGCTTGCCAGCCTCTGTCCTCACGCGTGGAAGGGCCAGGTCAGAGTTCTGTCGCGTAGAGCGGGAGCGGAGATCAGAATTGACATGAAGCTGGGAAGCAAGAGCCTGTGGTTCCCCGGTGTTTCGAATTTTGTGTAGTAGATTTAGGGAGTGCTGTCTGTATAGCTGCTGGGCAGTGGGCCAGCCAAGCTCAGCTCGCACGTCAGAGATGTGATCAAATTTACGTTTGCCAGATATGACACGAAGGGCAAAATTTAGAATTTTGTCAAGGCGTTGTATGTTCCTCTGCGAGCCATTGCCAAATACTGCTAAACAGTACCGAACGTGTGAAACGACCAAGGCATTTACAAGGAGTGGCAACAGCTCGCGGGGGATGCTGTGCCGCACGTGCGATAGCCCAATGAGGATACCACTACATTTTTTTACCAGGGAAGACACGTGTGAGTCCCATGTGAAGTGCTTATCAAACAGAACACCTAAATTTTTGACGTATGGGCTCTCTTGTACTATGTCTCCGCGGAACTGAACAGCAACAGGGTAAAGGTCGCGACAATTTTGGCGGGATCCGAACGCTATTAATTCGGTCTTGCTTGTATTTACTTTGAGACCATGAGAGTGAAACCAGGTATCAAGTGCACTCAGGGTGTCCTCCAATTTACTGACCAGATCATTGAGTTGGTGTTTTTTGCCGGATAACAAAATTTGAGTGTCATCAGCGTACTGGACCACATGAGCATCCCCGCGAACAGGCACATATCGTTAGCGAATATTTGACAAAGTAAAGGCCCAAGAGACGAGCCTTGAAAAACTCCGATAGAGTTGGGGAGAGGCCTGGAGAAATGAAGGTTCCCACTCCCATCAGCCGTACAGACAGACTGAGTGTGACCGCAGAGGTATGATGTAAACCAGGTGGGATCGATGTTATATGTACGTAGTTTAGAGAGGAGCATAGAATGGTCGATGACATCGAAGCACTTGGATAACTCGAGGAGACAGAGAAGGGTGAGTTCCTGGTGGTCAATAGCCGAGAGGATGTGATCAGAAACAGTCAGAAGGGCGGTCTCAGTAGAGAGCGGAACCCGTGCTGGGATGAGGAGAACAGGTGGTTATCCGACATGTATGAGTAAAGCTGACGTTGCACAATACGCTCAATGAGCTTTGGGAAGGCAGATACAATGGAGGTAGGGCGAAAATTGGAAGCTTCGGACTGGCTGCCGGCTTTGTGTATTGGATGAATAATGGAATGTTTCCAGGGCGCTGGGTATTCGCCGGAAGATAGGCTAGTATTGATGATATGGAGTAAAACGGAGCCGATAGCAGCAAAGCAAAGCTTTATTACCTGAATAGAGATGCCGTCAGCACCACAGGCCCCTGAATTTTTCATTGAGTTGAGGAAGGACCGGAGAGCGGACAGAGAGATAGGCTGTAGTTTGAAGGCACATGTGCCGACACGAGGTAGACGGACAGGGAGAGAGGGGGGCTCACCCCTGGCCCGGACCTCACTCGCAACCCGGGGACCAACGCCCACAAAGTACTGGTTTAGCTCGTCAGGGGTGGCCTCTGGCACGATGCGGTCGGCAGACTTCTTGCCCGCTATGATTTGACGTACATTCCGAAATATGGTGGTAGGACCCAGCTCACGCACTCTCCTGGCGATGTCCTGCCTTGTGTCGTGGCGAATGGCAGAACGGACCTGTTTGTTAAGCGCAATGAACTCAGGGGTCCTACCACTATGGACAAGAAGTCTGCGACGCTGTGCCATCAGGTTGCGAGTGGTGTCAGATACAGGGGGAGCGGAAGGGTTACGAATTTTGATACGTTTTAGAGGTGCGTGATGGTCGAGGATGGGGAGGAGACAATTTATGAATGCAGACCACTGGTCTGACACTTCCACGCGTGAGAACACTCCACTCCAGTCAGTGGCTCTGAGAGCAGCGTGAAAAGCCGATATATTAATGCGATGTAGGCGCCTAGATGAGACGAAAATCGGCTTACGGCGAGGCTTGGGGATGGACAATTTAGCTTGGATGATACAGTGATCACTATAGGGACATGGGCAGACAGATACGTCACTCAAAACGTTTCCCGTATTGGACACAAGCACATCAAGTAGAGATCCAGACTCGTATGTGGGACTAGTCACGTGCTGGTGCAGGGCCAGGCTGTCTAGGAACTGATTAAATCTCGATTTACATATATCGTTGTCGGACGCTAGAAGGTTGCAGTTAAGGTCGCCAGTTATTACAATATTGTCAGTGGACGAAAGAAACACGCGTTGCACTTGAGTTTCAAGAAAATCGAGGTCGGCTGATATGGCGGCTACGGTGTGTCGAGGTCTATATACGCAACCTAGGTTAAAACGACCGTGCGAGTTACTGACTTGTAACCAAAACGTTTCTATTTTGCCGTCGTTTTTGGCACCTACAACTGATTTAAGTGGTTTTACTTTCAAATTGTTTTTTATCAGTACAGCTATTCCCCCGTAACCACTACCGTCTGGACGGTAGGCACGGTGCAGAGAAAACCCCGGGAACGTGACGAAGCGTGAGCAAGTTTCGGGGCGAAGCCATGTTTCTGTGAGCACAGCAATATCACAATTTAATAATTCTAAATCATGACGGAGGTCTAAAATCTTAGGTTTTAGGCTTAAAATGTTCAACGCCATGATGTATAAGGCCCCGCGTCCAATCGTATCAGAGCCATGAGGTTGGCGTGTCACTTCAGTTGCGTTGTGCGCCTGTGCAACCGGATGCTGGCCGGCAGCGCTGACCAGAGGTGCTGTGGCGGCCTCCCCTTGCAAGGTGTGCCGATCTTGTTGTCGGTCGGTTGCGGCGAGCGCCGGCCCCGGCCGCTCGCTGGTAGTCGCGTCGGGTGGGTCGGCGGCCACCGCCGCCGCTCAGTCTGACGGAGTAGCGGGCGTCGGCGGCTCGTCTCTGACTTGCGTATCTGTCTCTATCGTGGTGACGGGCGGTTGTTGGCACACTACACGACAGGGCCCATTGGGGTCCCCAGTGCCGAGAGCAGTCGGCTGGTCGCTGCTCCCTCTCTCTCTCGCTCGGCGGGCCCGCCACCCGCCCCGGGCTCCCCGCCGCGCCGGCCGCCGGGAACGTGCCCCGGTGACCGTTTGGCCGCCTGGCATTTGTTGACTTGAGCCGGGCGGCACTGCGGCGGCAGTCCCCTGGTCAAGGGGGGTTGCCATGGCGATGGCCAGGGCTGGTGGTGTTCGTCCGCTCTGTTGCGTTGGTATGCGTTGGAAAAAGTAGTTCTAGAACATTGAAGCAGGACTCTTGAAGAAATGCAATATTTCGAGCACGTAATATCACTGCCGCACCATAGAGAAAAAAGACACTTATTTGAAACAAATCTTTAAGCGTTCACACACTTTCTGACACAGACCGAGGTTTCTGTCTTCCGGCTTGGTTGTTCACGCAGGTTTCAAATCACAAATCTTCTGAGGTAGATAATAGATCGAAAACACAACTCACAGTTTATATGATGTAGCACGCAGATGAACTAGAAGATAAGAGCACGTAGACACTAAATTTCACGAAGCAGGGTGTCGAATTCCCCGATTAATCAGAAGACAGTGCGGAGCGGCCGGGGGTCGCTCATCTAGCGCGCCGATCGTCAGTTGATAATTCTGTTGTTGATCGTCAGTTGATAATTCTGTGGGCTACGCGTTTCTAGTGCCTTTGTAGCAACTGTGGTTTTTACCGCGTGCTCACGTTTTGTGTGCTTTTCAAGGCATTTTTGTCTAGTATCCTGTATCCATCCGCAGATTCCATAGCTGAAGTAGTCTTAGTAAGATAATGGTGCGTAAGCGCTGTGCCTGCCCCTGCCACGCCAGTATTGCCGCTGGTGTAGTAGAAAAGGTCAATAATGTGCGTTGTATTCAAAGCTCGGCCGTGACGAAGTATGTTCTGGCAGTCTTGAACCTCCAACCCAGGATAACTAGACAAACAGCTCCAACCTAAGAAGGAGACTGGCAAGTTCCTCTGTGATGCTTGCATCTCGTTTGCCAGGTCCCAGCACCAGGCCAAGGTGAGGTATTCCAAGGCCCTATAGCCTGTTAAACAGTACTGTTAAAGGTATTGGGCAAGGTACTTTAATAGGTATTGGGGTGTTTATTTACAAGTCACCACCTTCTTTACGTAATATGTATGTATAATAAGCATATCAGATGATAGATAATTTCCTAATTAGTACATTTAAGTTGTAAAAAAATAGTTTCATTCACAACAATTACATCAAATTTTAATATTTCGAATATCTTGCCTTCATTCACCACCGTCCGGCGATTGTTTACCTGACTGACGTCAGCTGACTGCCCCGATCTTGCCCAGCTTGACAGTGATTGGTTGATTCAAGGTTGAGTGATCGTCCAAATATGGAAATAAGTGCTGATGAACGGCCAGGAGAATAAATAATTTACCATGATTAAATATAGTGCTCCACTAAACCCTATCTCGCTTTCACTAAACCTCCGTTCCTGGCGGAGCTCAGGACTTGTATTTGAAACCGAAGGTCGGCTGTGAAGGTGCCGCCAGTCGCCACCACAACGTGACCTTGCATTTCAATCACCCACAGTAGATAAACGGTAGATAAAATACTAGGTAGCGCAGAGATTTTCCTTCAACATGGGCCCTATGGGTTCACGTTTCGCCAACTGATTTTTAACATTTGTATTAAATGATTACTGTACAGAAGTTCTGTAACATCTAAAATGATGTGGGTTTATGGTCAGCATGACCCTGTTTATTACTCAATCAGACTTAATAGCAGGAATAGGTTAGGTTAGTTAAGTTTAGGTATGTTACCTAAACTAACCTACCCTAACCTAACCCCGCCATTAAGTCTGATGGAGTAGTAAACAGGTCTATGCCATTACGTCTGATAGAGTAGTAAACAGGGTTACACCATTAAGTTTGATTGAGTATTAAACTGGCCTACACCATTAAATATACACTCCCAATGACGTCCTCAAGCCAGCTGCACCGCCCGCCACTTGTCCAGTTGTTGTTGATGGACTAGGGCATATAGCCTCTTGGGCCCAGGATGCCAACTTGAATAGTCTTCGATCTTGCTTGGATTATTTTAGGGTTGGCAGTTAAAGTTACTAAGCAGCAGGGTACTAAGCAGGGTGGTTTGCAAGGAGGGTTGGTTTGGATTTTTCTTCATTCTTCAGTCCTCTCACTTCTTTGATTTATCCTTGGACGTTTGATAGTGTATGGGAGGATAGCCAGGGAAGGATTTCCGGGGCTTGTCACACTACCTACAGTGTTGTGTACATAATTGTGACGCCTGCCCTACCAGTACCCAACTTCTTCCCGAATTCAGTTTGTTATGAGGCTTCCGTTTTGGGCATGAGGCTTCACACCCGATCATCATCATCACCAATATCAGACAAATATCGCAGCCACGCCCATATTGCCCATATTGCCATAAATGACATGTGGCCGGTGGTGCGTGTTTGTCATCTGTCATTTCGGATGATATTCAGCAGAATATATGAACCGTTTTTTTCACACAAATATGCTTGTAGATCCATACTTTATTGGGTGGCTAGCGCAGATTTCAACGGAACTGGAAAATAAATACTGTTCAAAATTGGTGTATTCCTCTTTCAATTTATTTTAAGTAACTATTACTTTTTTATCAACAGGTGAGGGCCATGGGTGCGACCAACACGAACCCCACGGCGGTGGAGGCGAAGAGCTGGATCCGGCTGCTGCTGATGGGAACCGCGCCGTCAGTGGCCGCGGGCACTCACAGCAAGCCGCAGACAGCCGGAGCACCGGTCCTCATGGAGGAGGGGGACCCGGTGTACCTCAGCGCAGCCACGCTGGACCTGGACCGCGAGGCGACCGCCATGCAGGAAGGTCGCCGACAGTGACATCACCGAGGTGGAGAACCTGGTGGACACTGTCCAGCCGTGTCCTGCCCCACCGCTCAGCGCTGAGCCGGCCGCTGTCGAGGAGGAGGAGGGCGACGAGCCGGCTGCGACGCCCACGCCGACGGCGACCGCCGACCAGAACCTGGCCAGGCAGGCGCTGACGTACGTGGCGGGGTACGTGGCCGCCAAGTGCTCAGCGACAGACAAGACCCTGGGTCAAGTCTCCTCTGCAGCGATCCAAGAGACCCGTGACGAGCGCCACGACTGGATCCTCAGTCTCAGCCGCGGTGGCCTAACCATGCCCAGCTCCGTGTGGCTCGACCAGGTGGAGAACCTGGAGGTCCTGTTCTGCGCCATGCACGGCGCGGCGGGTATGGACCGTGGCCCCGGTGTCGTTAGGCGGCTGGTGGAACATGCACGTCTGAAGTTCCCGGACCTGGATTCACGCGTGCTAAGGAAGCACGCCATGACGAGGACCCATATCCGGCTCAGGTGGCTGCAGCGGACGCTGAACGAGGAACGACGACACCGAGCAACTGCGTCACAGAGTCGTCGCGCTGCCAAGCGTGCGCGCTACTACGTGCATCCGCAGTAGTATGCCGAGGTAATGGACGGGGACCGGCCGACTCTGAGTGCTGAGTGCCCTGCGGCCCGTATCCTCCACTGGCTGTGGTGGGGGCCGGTGTTGGACGGCCGCTGTGCACGCCGAGGTGCTGGACCGGGACCGGCCGACTCTGAGTGCTGAGTGCTGAGTGCCCTGCGGCCCGTACCGCTCCACTGGCTGTGGCGGGAGCCGGTGGCGGACGGCCGCTGTGCACGCCGAGGTGCTGGACCGGGACCGGCCGACTCTTCAGTGCTGTTGTGCTGAGTGCTGACTGCCCTGCGGCCCGTACCGCTTGGCGGGAGGAGGCGGACGTGCCGGAGCACATACTGCTACGATGTCCGTCCCTCACTGGCGCCCGCCAGCGGCTGTCTGACAGTATCTACATGAACCCAACGCAGTTGCGGGACGCTTCGTTAGGTGAGTACTAGGTGATGGAGTTGGAGCGGTGCTCCGCCATAGGACGCTTACATAATTCGTGTCATGCTACAGATATGGCTTGGCAGTGACGAGCACCGCACAACGCACATTTTGGTGCGACTGCATGGTAATATAAATTACTATTCTGCTATGCTTCTGATGCAGCAGCTGCATCTGAGAATCATTTCCTCAACGACAATCTGCTTTTTGCACCGAATAAATCTGGAAAGTCAGTGGCATTGTGTTTGAAATTCAGCTTATCGCTAACACTTTTCGGGGAAAATTCAGGAAGTGTCTGATGTCCCTATCAGTATAGTCTTCTGATCCATGCATAATTTCTGCCGCCAGACCTGCTGCTGTTCCGGTCGGTGGAAGCCCAGTGTGGCCTGGAGGAGTCGACAGAGCCGGTGGCAGATGTCGACAGAGCCGGCGGCAGAATGTGTGGATGGAGCCGGCCGGCAGAATGGGTCGACAGCCCCGGCGGCAGAATGGGTCGACAGGGCCGGCGGCAGAATGTGTCGATAGGGCCGGCGGCAGAACATGTCGACAGAGCCGGCGGCAGAATGTGTCGACAGGGCCGGCGGCAGAATGTGTGGATGGAGCCAACGGCAGAAGATGTCGACAGCCGGCGGCAGAATGTGTCGATAGAGCCGGCGGCAGAATGTGTCGACAAAGCCGGCGGCAGAATGTGTTGATGGAGCCAACGGCAGAATGTGTTGACAGGTCCGGCGGCAGAATGTGTTGACAGGGCCGGCGGCAGAATGTGTTGACAGGTCCGGCGGCAGAATGTGTTGACAGGGCCGGCGGCAGAATGTGTTGGCAGGGCCGGCGGCAGAATGTGTTGACAGGGCCGGCGGCAGAATGTGTTGACAGGGCCAGCGGCAGAATGTGTTGACAGGGCCGGCGGCAGAATGTGTTGGCAGGGCCGGCGGCAGAATGTGTTGACAGGGCCGGCGGCAGAATGTTTTGGCAGGGCCGGCGGCAGAATGTGTTGGCAGGGCCGGCGGCAGAATGTGTTGGCAGGGCCGGCGGCAGAATGTGTTGACAGGGCCGGCGGCAGAATGTGTTGGCAGGGCCGGCGGCAGAATGTGTCGACAAAGCCGGCGGCAGAATGTGTTGACAGAGCCGGCGGCAGAATGTGTCGACAGAGCCGGCGGCAGAATGTGTCCGACAGAGCCGGCGGCAGAATGTGTCGATAGAGCCGGCGGCAGAATGTGTTGGCAGGGCCGGCGGCAGAATGTGTCGACAGAGCCGGCGGCAGAATGTGTCGATAGAGCCGGCGGCAGAATGTGTCGACAAAGCCGGCGGCAGAATGTGTGGATGGGGCCGGCGGCAGAATGTGTCGACAGAGCCGGCGGTAGAATGTGTGGATAGAGCCGGCGGCAGAATGTGTCGACAGAGCCGGCGGCAGAATGTGTCGACAGAGCCGGCGGCAGAATGTGTCGACAGAGCCGGCGGCAGAATGTGTCGACAGAGCCGGCGGCAGAATGTGTCGACAGAGCCGGCGGCAGAATGTGTCGACAAAGCCGGCGGCAGAATGTGTTGACAGGGCCGGCGGCAGAATGTGTTGACAGGGCCGGCGGCAGAATGTGTTGACAGGGCCGGCGGCAGAATGTGTTGACAGGGCCGGCGGCAGAATGTGTTGGCAGGGCCGGCGGCAGAATGTGTTGACAGGGCCGGCGGCAGAATGTGTTGGCAGGGCCGGCGGCAGAATGTGTCGACAAAGCCGGCGGCAGAATGTGTTGACAGAGCCGGCGGCAGAATGTGTCGACAGAGCCGGCGGCAGAATGTGTCCGACAGAGCCGGCGGCAGAATGTGTCGATAGAGCCGGCGGCAGAATGTGTTGGCAGGGCCGGCGGCAGAATGTGTCGACAGAGCCGGCGGCAGAATGTGTCGATAGAGCCGGCGGCAGAATGTGTCGACAAAGCCGGCGGCAGAATGTGTGGATGGGGCCGGCGGCAGAATGTGTCGACAGAGCCGGCGGTAGAATGTGTGGATAGAGCCGGCGGCAGAATGTGTCGACAGAGCCGGCGGCAGAATGTGTCGACAGAGCCGGCGGCAGAATGTGTCGACAGAGCCGGCGGCAGAATGTGTCGACAGAGCCGGCGGCAGAATGTGTCGACAGAGCCGGCGGCAGAATGTGTCGACAGAGCCGGCGGCAGAATGTGTCGATAGAGCCGGCGGCAGAATGTGTCGACAAAGCCGGCGGCAGAATGTGTGGATGGGGCCGGCGGCAGAATGTGTCGACAGAGCCGGCGGTAGAATGTGTGGATAGAGCCGGCGGCAGAATGTGTCGACAGAGCCGGCGGCAGAATGTGTCGACTGGGCCGGCGGCAGAATGTGTCGACTGGGCCGGCGGCAGAATGTGTCGACAGAGCCGGCGGTAGAATGTGTGGATGGAGCCGGCGGCAGAATGTGTGTATAGAGCCGGCGGCAGAATGTGTCGACTGGGCCGGCGGCAGAATGTGTCTACAGACCCGGCGGCAGAATGTGTTGACAGAGCCGGCGGCAGAATGTGTCGACAGAACCGGCGCGCGGACGTCCTCGTCGGGGAGGCCTCGGCCCTGCAGCAGGAGGACACGCCCACAGTCGTCCGCACCGTCATCAAGGCTGCGGGCCGCGCCGCCACCCACCACTGGAAGTCCGAATGGCCGGCCGGGCTCTTCCGATCCATCATGCGAGATCGGCTCCCGACACCAGTCCCCGGTGACGACCGAGACGCCGCGGCGACCGGCGCGCAGCTGAGGGACTCAGCTGCGCGCCGGTCACTGGGGACGCGCCGAATCGGACCGGATATCGGATCGGATCGGATAGCGATTGTGTCAGTTTTCCCCTCCCCTTGTGTTCCATCTTGACTCGGGGCTTAATAGCCACTACTTTAGTGGACAACCCCACGACCGTGAATATGCGAATATACGTATATTTTCTGATTTCTTGTCGGAAATGTTGAATATTGAAGATTTCTTGTCGAATCTGGTTTGTACTGTGAAAGAGACATCATGAGATGACGCGTTGAGTTTATTGTCCCCTGATACTTCTTAATATATGAACTTGGCATAGATGATTGTTTTCATGCTGCTGGCTAACGAATTCAGTAAAAGTGCTGGCGAATTTTAAAGTTCACAAGCCCATTGTGGGCTATCATGGGAAGACGAAGACGGTTGTTACGGTCCGAGGTGCAGGAGTGTCGTCACAGTCTGGAAGGGGGGGGGGCAGGTGGTTGTCCCTTCAATCCCATAATGCCAATGTGAAAATCCTAATAATCTCCGGGGGAAGATCCTGGGGGCCCGGACCCCGTGGCGGCGCCTTTGCTGCCCGGTTTGCATTATGGCAGCTGCGTCGGTGGCTCCGGACAATCGGGGCCATAGGCGACTAACGAGTGTCTAACTCACGAGTCAGGAACCAACGTTTCCGGGATGAACAATCTTGGGTCAGGCACTTGATTTGGTATTATGATTGAGTAATGCAAAATTGAATTTGTTGCAACATCCCTTCTTATGCTGGGTAGAACCGTTAACTTGGACATAGACTGACGTTAACTTTGCCATCGTTCCGCCCCATACTGTCTGGTAGTCACCAACGGCTGCGTTTTACCCACGGGATAAACTGCAAATTATCGAAACACGCGCATTAGTCAACCAAAGTATGTCTTCTTAGCGAAGTCTAGTTAATGATGCATCATTTGCTAGCTATCTATTCACATAGTTGGGCAGAGTTTCCTGTTCACTTTGGGTTCGGCGTCTCCAGCTTTTGCCAGATTTAAAGGTATTCTCATGCTGAAAGGGGGATTTCCCGTTATGGACCCAAAGTTGGAAAAATCGGCTATGGAACCACATCTACGTTTTTTTTTGGAAAAGCTGCAGCAATAGCAAATACCTTTGCTATTTTTTGCTAAGCGCTTTTGTGGTGAACAAGTGTCCAGTCGAAGTTAAAATAATGATTCCACTACTAAAGGCAGCCATTATAGGCAAGTTATATTTTAAAAGTGGCGGCTCTACTACGAAGTTTTTGTTTAAACAACGACCATGTTCACAAATAATAATTAACACATGTGGCGGACGCACGTGCAGGAAAAATGTACACCCCTGGGGCCTGGAGGAAATCAAACAACGTTATATGTTGTATGAAAAGGATCCAACTAAACATCATGCTACGTCCCTCTGGAAGATGTCGGCCACTTCTAACAATGTCGATAAGGAAAGTCAATGAGTCGATGAACCCAAAACTAGAATAGTGTTGCTTATTGCCATAAATTACAATAAAACTAATAATAAATCTGGAGATTTAATTGTTATTATGCAGTGCATGCCAACCTTATATAGTTCAGTTAAAACCTTATATCTATTTGATAACTTCATTTTAATTTAGTAGACTTTACTTTCATCTCGTCGTCAATGGTTTTTGGAGGATGAGAGGAAAAAGACTGAAGCAGCACCATTTCTCTGGGGTCAGTAGAGCTCCAATTACCGTAGTTTATAGCCGATGTTCATTGGAATATCATCAGAAGCGTCCACCAATCAGCGACGACCAGCCCCCGTCGCTGATTGGTCAACGCTCACAATCGCACTGTACGCATATTTGATAAAACACTCCATTCTAGTCAGCTGACAGTGCGGGACTGCTCACAAAGCTGACTGCGCCCCCGTGGCCGCGAACCTTTGATGCCCCCGACGCCGGCCGAGCCTTTGTGAACGAATTGCGCGCGGTTAAAATAGTGGCTATTGCGCATGCGCTGTTGTGACGTCACGTCTCGCTGAAGCGGCCCGATTCGGATCTGCCCTAGGATTGGGCGTGATTTACATAGTGGCGCGCGGGTGTAAATTGACTCAGACCTACCTCAGGATTAGACGTGATATACGCAAGCAGGGCAGCCGGGTGTAAGTCGACTCAGATCTGACGTGATTTTATCGGCAACAATGGGTGGAGTAAATCTACTCCGATCTGACGTGATTTTATCGGCAACAAGGGGTGGAGTAAATCTACTCGGATTTGACGTGATTTACACAATAGAACTGCCCTGAGTAATTTTACCTTTAACTCGATACACACCCTCCCTTAATTAAATAAATAAAGATGTAATCTATGGAAATAGGAGTTGTTGATAGAAAACAATACCTTTAATTTATAATAGACAAAACTGTGCTTGTCAGATACCGCGAACTATGTCAATTATCTGTATTCTCGAACACAACCTTCCCCGCCCGCGGCCGCCACACAACTCCCCAGCCCAACCCCGCACCGCCGGCTCGAGAACAGGAATCCAGCCGGCAGTGCACGTGCGCCGCACGTCGGATGCACCTCCCGCCCGCTGAACTGCAGACGCAACCCAGGCACGGTAAGTCCAGAGGCCATCAGTAACTACATTAGTAACTACACTCCTCCCTGATCATCATGATCACAACACCATCGCCTATAAGGTAGCCTGCGGACGCGCTGGCTACGTCTAAGAACAGGAGCCGGTGCTACAGTTCTTCCAGCAGGTAACTGAGCAGCCTCTGCAGACCGCGGTACTGAATTATCAGCCCCCGATCTCGGAACCTCAGACGAACTCGTGACTTCCACAGTACACGGCGCCCGCACATCAGCCTGCGGCATTGGCGCATCAACAATCAGTGGAACATCGGCATCTGCGCTGATTGGCGCCGCGGTATCTACGTCTGTTTGCTCGTTACAGGGCGGCGCTTGTTGCACGCAGCGCCGCAGGTCCCTTACATGTCGCGGAACCCCATCCACGTCAACAACCTGTCGTGAGACCAGACCTGTCACCGTGCCGCGTTTTGATCGTTCTGAGCACCGAGTGCCGCGCTGTCTTACCCACACAGCATCGCCGACCGCGAATGCGTCCCCTCCCACTGTCGGAACTTCAGGCTCCTCCGACCCGGGCTCGAACTCCGGCGCAGCGGAGTCGGACTGATCGCCCTCGGGTCGCACACAGTCTCTGATCGTATAACGGTAAATTCGACTGGCGGGGCTACTAGCAGCCGCCTCGCCGTCACGAGGCGACACGTTGTACAAATGCACTGCCTCGTTAACGGGACACCGTTTCCTCGCGGCGATGACCTTCACTGTGCGGTGATTGCGCTCGACAATCCCATTACCGCTTGGCACGTGAGCAGCTCGGAACCGCAGCGACACATTCCAGCGAACAGCAAAGGTCCTAAAGTCGCGGCTGCGGAACACAGTACCATTGTCGCTCAAAAGCTCAACAGGCGCCCCCCGCTCACAGAACACCTCCTCAAGCGCCCGAACAACGCTACCGCAGTCCTCGCGGCGCAGTGGCCGCCACAAGCTGTAACGGGACGGTCCGCAGTCCACAATGGTCAGGTAATGCTGGCCGTGATAGTGTGTGATGTCAATCGCGAGTCGCTGCCATGTCTCTGGTACGTCCAGCGTCCCGTGACGCCACTTCACGGGTGCCGGGTCAATCGCGCGACACACATCACAGTCCAGCACCGCGGCCCGCGCCTGAGCTCGCGTCACAGTCCGCCCGATATAGCGCCGCGCGAAATACAACGTTCGTCGGACACCGGGGTGACCAGCGCTCACGTGCACCTCGGCCACGGCCACTGCACTCACGCCTCGCTCGGCCGCAGACGCCGCACTCGCACCGGCGTCTCGCTCGGCCACAGCCGCTGCACCCACAGCTGCTGCATGCTCGGCCACAGCCGCTGCACCCGCGTCTCGCTCGGCCACAGACGCCGCACTCGCACCGACGCCTCGCTCGGTCGCAGCCGTTGCACCCGCGTCTCGCTCGGCCACAGACGCAGCACGGACAGCCGGCTGAATGTTCACCGTCGAGCCGTCACGCACTCGCACACGCTCAGCCTGGCTGAGCCACGCTCGAGGCACACGCGTTAGAACATCAGCGCGGTTCTCCGTCGATCGGACCAGCACCACCGACAGGTCAAGTCCGAGCTCGCTGGCCAGCTGGCGGATGATCTCAACACGGCGTCTGATGAGCATCTCGCCATGCGCTTTGGTGCGGAGGCGAGCACGGCCAGTCAGAGCATCATCCACCCAGCGGTGCACGGTCGCCGAGTCCGTCCGCAGCTCAATGACGCGCATGCCCCAGGCCACAGCCAAGTTTACACCACGGATGGCCGCGTCTAGCTCGGCCATATTGATGTGCGCCGACACGTCACTGCGCAGCCAGCACGCGTCCTCGACGACACCGCCATCTGGCAGCTCCACGACAACGCCCGAAGCCAGCGAGCTGGCGTCAGTCCACACAATCACTGCATCGCCACTCACGTCCCATCGGCCCTTAGCTGGGTCGTTGGCCTTCACTCTGGCTATCAGCTCCTCAACCAGCCGCGGCACGTTCTCCTCCTCGACGGGATCGTCCCAGCCGTTCGTCACTTCATTGACCAACCGCTTGACGAACGAGGCAGCCGGGCGGAGCCAGCCGCACACCGGATGGTGGCTGGTCAGCTGCCCGCAGATGGAGAACACCTTTCGCTTCGTCAAGGGCTTCGTCACGTCCTTGATCTGATTGTCTCTGCCCCATCTCAGGTCTCCAGTCGGCTCCCCCCAGACCCTCAGTCCGAGGATGCGAGCGCCGTCCTTTGCTCGCTCCGGGGTTTTGCTCTCGAGCCCGTAGGCTCGGAGATGCTCGGCCACTTCAGAGGCAGACATCTTGGCCTCGTCCACCAGGATGTCATCGACGTACGTCGAGACAGCTGCCGCGACGCGCGAGTCCTGTGCCACGGCCGTGTCCAGCACCGTCTGCATGACTGACGGCGCAACGTTTAGTCCGAAGCCGAGCCGAGTCAGCGCGAACCTTTTCCCCCTGAACCAGACGGTCTGGTACGGCCAGAGAGCCTCCTCTACGTGGACCTGCAGAAACGCCTTCTTCAAGTCCAGCAGCGCCACGTCAGCCCCCATCTGTCGCCACCTGCGCAACCGCTCTGCGCAAACGTCCGCGTCGGCCGTGAAGGCCGTCACATGGCGATTCAAGGATCTAAAATCCAAGACCGGCCGCACTTTCGTCCTCTGCACTACCGCCATCAACGGTATCGATCCCTTGGGCGGACCCAGCTGTCTCTCATCGTACTCTCGCAGCCAGCCATCCTTGATCCAGTTGTCCAGTTCCGCTTCGTACTCGGCGCGCGCCTCCGCCGGCACCGGGTACTCGTCCACCGTGCTGAACAGCTCACTCGGCGGGCTGCCCCCGGTCCACTTCCATGACACTACCCAGCGCCGCTGGGTCGGGTCAAATGTCACGCAGAAGTCCTCCTTCTCGACTTTCAGTTCTCCCGTCGGCTGCGGCTCATCGGCAGCGGCAACACACGCCGTACTCGCTTCCTCGCAGACAAACTGCACGTCAGAGGGCGAGCGGACAGTCACTCCCCCTAGAGCCTGGACAGCGTCCATCCCCATTATCACGCCAAACCCGAGGGGTTTTTCTCTGACCACCAGGGCGCTCACCACCACTGCCCGGCAGCCTGGCACAGCGAGCTGAACGTCCCCAGTGCCCGCACACTCAAGCTGCTGGCCGCTTACAGTCACCACGTGCACTGTTCGCCTCCGCCACCGACGGCACACTGACCCGTGCACCAGCGTCCGCGTGCACCCAGAGTCAATCAGCACGGCACACCGTGCTCCGTCGATGTCCAACTCTCTCACCGGTAGCGCGCCAGTAAGATCCCTCAGCCCCGAGAGGAGGCCGGCGCAGGTGCCTCCTCTCGCTCCCCGTTTGGGCAGCGGGCGGCGATATGTCCCCATGCCCGACAACGGTAGCACTGAAGGGCGGGTGGATCACCTCCGCGTGCCGGGGACGGGCGCGAGCCGCCATCTGCAGCCGGCTGCCACTGCCGGCCTCCGAAGCGTCGGTCACGTGGGCACTCGCGGGCGATGTGTGTGAACTCCCCGCAGGTAAAACACGGGCCTCGCCGCCTGCCGCCACCGCCTGGCGGCGCCACTGGCCGCCTCGCGCCAGCCAACATGGCGGCCGCGTCTGACTCTTCGCTTAACACGGCGCGGGCCCGGTCCGTGAGGTCGTTCAGGGAAAGCGAATCTACTCGCGCTCCCGCCTTCAACACCTGCTTCACAGCTCCCGGTAGCCCCGCCACGAACGCACAGCAGAGACCACCTTCGCTGAGCCCCCCGAACAGGGACGCGAGCTGCTGGAGCTCCGCGAGGAAAACATCTACCGATTCCCCCGCCTCGAGCTTACGATCCATGAAACGTTCATAAGCCGTGAACTTATCGAACGCAAAGGCCCTCTTCAACGCACCTTTTATCTTCTCTGGATCCTTCTTATCCGCTGCTGGCAACTGCCGGTATACTGACAGCGCGCCTCCCTTCAGTCTCAACGGTATGACGACTTCCTGTCGCTTCTCCGCCTGCTCTTCGTCACGCCGAGAAAGCGTGCAGACCATCTCCAGTTTCTCGATCCATTCCACGACATTTGCCCCGTCTGATCCATCACATTCGGGTATCAACTTGACATCGAGTCCTGCCATAACGCCGAAATAGCTTGTACTTGTCAGATACCGCGAACTATGTCAATTATCTGTATTCTCGAACACAACCTTCCCCGCCCGCGACCGCCACACAACTCCCCCAGCCCAACCCCGCACCGCCGGCTCGAGAACAGGAATCCAGCCGGCAGTGCACGTGCGCCGCACGTCGGATGCACCTCCCGCCCGCTGAACTGCAGACGCAACCCAGGCACGGTAAGTCCAGAGGCCATCAGTAACTACATTAGTAACTACAAAAACAATTACGATACAAATTATATCTTGTCTAATTCATTTGGACGTTGCATTCCTTACTGTTCTACCCGTTGTTCTATTACCCTGGTCTGTCGTGTCGTGCTGTCTGTCTCGCGGGCCGTCAGGAAGCGCGCCAGAGACTGGCGAGCGGCGGGTTCTGTCGGCGCAGCACACCGTGTGACCAGCGGGCGGCCCAGCCGTCACTGCTCGCTATCCCCATGCATGGTGGTCTGATGATGTGGACTCCAGCAGGTGTGAGATCGCATCCGCAGGCGGACGTTTTTTGTCCAAGGTTTCACAATCCGCTGCAAATTCAGTTGAATGGCAAACGATGTCTTTGTCATTTGTCACACAATGGCGGTGCCACGGATTTTCGAATAGTACAAATACGCTTATGCGCATTTAACAGTACCGTTTCATTATTTCTCCCACCTCGCCTTTCTGAGAAGGTCTCCGATCTACTTGGAGGGCCCTCGTCTATACTGAGAGGGCCTTTAAAGGAAATAGTTCACCTTCAACATTAGTTTTAAACTGAGATAGCAGTTTTGTAGCCCGTGTTGGGAAACCCCTATCTGAAAGTTTTCTTGACTGAAAAGACTCTCCAGCCGAATATATTTGAGTTTTTGGCGAAGGAATGCGGTGCTGGCGAAAGAATGTTGTACTGGTTCTAGACCGGGCAGAGCCTATACCATCAGCCAATCAGCTTGCAGCTGGTGCTAGCAAGCGATCGCCGGCCGCCGGTTGGCACATCTCCAATGCGAGTCTATCTTTACGCGACTACTTTCGAATCTGATTGGCTGAACCATTGTTTACATTCGCGTGACGTCAGGACTCTGACTCAGAGAGTATGCATATAGTTTTGATAAACAATAAAAATGTACGGCTTTCTGTCCTGAATCGGCGCGATATAAGGCCATTTTTGACAATATAAAAATAAATTGTATTAAAAAATATAATCAAATCGTGTTGGGTAAAAATTTTCCAAGGTGAACTATTTCCTTTAACCCTATTTGTAACAGGGGGGGGGGGGGGGGCGGATTCCGCCCCCCCCCCCCTCATGTTTTTCGCAGATATCTCCAGAACGGCTGGGAGCAGGCCCATGAAATTTTGGGAATTTTCATAGAATTGAACTCCGCATTTGGAGTCAAAATTTTGAGTTCTTAACTTGAACAGAGGCGGTTCCAGGGCACAGTTTTGGGTGGGTTCGGAGGAGACATTTGGCGAAAATACGGAAATGCGATCTTCACGGTTTCTTCCTAACTGCATCAAGTATGAAGGAGTTACATCGGCTTACCGTGATTGCAAAAAATGCAAATTAGATGATGTTAATGAAATATCATACAAAATTGCATGGCAGAGGCGGTTTCAGGGGCTTGAAAAGGGGGGGGGGTTCCAGGAAGTATTCAATGCTTGGCGGGAAGCCAATAGAGCAATGTAAGGGGCATTTCTAGCTATCAAGATGTAAAAGATAGCTTCTGCTTCCATTATTTGCATAATTTATTACATATAGAGTTTCAGGGGCGTGTTCAGGAACATGAAAGGGGGGGGGGGGGGGGTGACTGGCATGGTGATGACGATATGCCAGCGATAACGGCGCAATATACGTTTAGCTTATAATAATATATGCACATATGAGACCAGAAAAGGGAATAAAGTCATTTTTTGCAGTGGCGCGCTCAGGAATGGAAGAAAGGGGGTCATATTATTGCAAGGAAACTAAGAGGCATGGGCGTACAATGACATAACATACTGCAGTTTTCGGATGAAACACGCACCACGTGCTACTCTACGAACGATTATAAGATAATAGGCGAGTCCAGGTAGGGTAAAAAGGGGGTAAGCAATGTTAATTGAAGTTGTAAGTGAAATAGTCACTGTTGACTAGTTAGTATCATAATAGCGGATAATATACTTATCAAAAGGTCTTGCGCCGCCCTAGTTTGGATCCTGGATACGCCTATGATGAAGTACAACATGCAAAAAGGAACTATCTATGATCAGTAACATATTTATAGTGCTGGGTAGCAACTTGTCTGCGGTTAATATTTTTCCCAATTTTACCCCCCTTTTCACTAACCTGGTACCGCCTATGGCAAAAACATGATTTATAACTGTTTTTCTAATGTCTCAATCACATACCATTTCATTTATCAAAAAAACAACATCAAAAAATGGTTTTATTACGCATTTACTTCACCCCCATATTGAGTGACCTGCACACGCCTATGATTTTTGAATTTGCAAACGTCACCGTCATATACCAATTTCCGATTCAATCTCTATCGATTCCTATTAGTTGTGTTAAAATCGGTCGATAAACATGAAAGCTATGTTCAATCAAAAATACCACTAAAATTTTTTGTTTTTGTCCCCCTGTTGCCCCCCTATCCAAAATTTAGTTTTTTTTTAATAAAATATTTATAAATGTAGATCGTGTTGAGAGGAACCAAAAACCGTTTCATTTTTGAAAATCGGACGGGTAGATCTCGAGATCTCCGGGGGGGGGGGGCGGAATCCGCCCCCCCCCTGTTACAAATAGGGGTAGCCAGGAGCCTGTTACAAATAGGGTTAAAGGAAATAGTTCACCTTCAACATTAGTTTTAAACTGAGATAGCAGTTTTGTAGCTCGTGTTGGGAAACCCCTATCTGAAAGTTTTCTTGACTGAAAAGACTCCAGCCGAATATATTTGAGTTTTTGGCGAAGGAATGCGGTGCTGGCGAAAGAATGTTGTGCTGGTTCTAGCCCGGGCAGAGGCTATACCATCAGCCAATCAGCTTGCAGCTGGTGCTAGCAAGCGATCGCCGGCCGTCGGTTGGCACATCTCCAATGCGAGTCTATCTTTACGCGACTACTTTCGAATCTGATTGGCTGAACCATTTTTTACATTCGCGTGACGTCAGGACTCTGGCTTAGAGAGTATGCATAGTTTTCATAAACAATACAAATTTACGGCCTTCTGTCCTGAATCGGCGCGATATAAGGCCATTTTTGACAATATGAAAAGAAATTGTATTAAACTATATAATCAAATCGTGTTTGGTAAAACATTTCCAAGGTGAACTATGTCCTTTAACCCGCGCCGGGGGGGGGGGGGCGTTTAGACGCCCCCCCCCCTCCTAAGGTGTTTCGAGGATAGCGGAAAAACAACGCGCAGCGCCGTCGTTTTTTTGCACAGGTGTTTGGGCATCAATTACCCACATTGTGTGAAGTTCTTGACTTCGGGTCATCTCAGGTCAAGTCACCAGGCCAGGTCACGTGACCACCTCCAAAACAATTTGCTGTCGTACAACATCCACAGTTTTTGGTCGATCGGTTTCAAACTTACAGGATTTCATAAGGTCATAGGCACCTACCATTCGTTTATATCGGATTTTTTTTTTATACCGGTGACCTAAGATCGGGTCAATTTTGCGACTTCCCCATTATAAGTCGGTGGGGAAATATGCAAATGCTTCCTATTCCGAGGATACGCATATCAGTCCAATTCCTTATGGATCATGCTATCATAGGCCATTATTGATGACCCAGGTGCAATTTTTGTTCAGTGACCCCTACAGGGTCACCCGAGGCCATCCGAGATCACCAACACTTTTTTGTCAATAACTCTCGACAGAATGAAGATAGAGAAGAAGTGAAACTGACACCAATGTGTTTGTCTCGTCGAGACACGTCTCCCAATGTGCAACATGACCTACTTGGGTCACGACTTGACCTTGACCTGAGGTCAAATTTATAAGTTGACCTAACCTGGTCACCATGAATATTATTCGAAGCGCCTTGACGAGACAAACACGATGGCGTCAAAATTATTGCCCAAATTATTGTCAATTAGGTAACACGTTATTTGCGAAAAACAGTTTGCCCAAAAATAGCCTTTTTGACCTTTGACGACCTTTTGAGCCTAAACTATTAACCTTAGCTAAAATTTGAGGACACTTCAGCGATTGCATTTTGCAAGAGCTTTCGATTGTTTTTTTCCCCCCCGTTTGTTTCCCGTTTTCCCGTTTGGGGAAAATAACCTTAGTATTTTAGATTTTTTCCCGTTTGGGGAAAAACACGGGCAGGCATCCCTATCATAGTTCCCGAGATATTTAGGTGTTTCTGGAGCGAAGTCCTGAAACTGTAAAATCTGACCTTTGATGACCTCTGGTGACCTCAATATTGACCCGAGCCAAAAAATGACCGAAATAGTTTTTAAATGTTTTTTGACGAGCTTTCAAACGGTATTTTCGGTTTTAATCTACGTCTCATAGGTATTCGAGGGGAGGGCGTCGAATTGAAACGCCCCCCCCCCCCCCCCGGCACGGCGAAGGTGGCGCCGAGTACCGGCACGGTGCGAGTTTAAAGGGAATGTTTCACCTTTGTAGTGGTTTTGAACTGAGAGCCATTATCTTTGGCCGTTATTGAAATGTCGAAAATACTAAGGTCATTTTCCCCAAAACTTACCCGTTAAGCAATTTAATTTCCCATTTGCAAAGTGGGATCTAGGCTAGTGCCGCCGCTGATTAGCTGACAGCCACTTTGTCAACCAATCCGCGGCGGACTATAGCTCAATAATGATATCATCCCAAATTTAAAACCTTAATTTGTATAAAGTTAAGCGACTTTTCGAGAGAAAAAAGTATCACCATCGTTTTCAGCAGCACTTACTTCATATTTTCGACTACAACCAGCGTATATTTGACAACTTTCAGAAAGGTGAAACATTCCCTTTAAAGGAAATAGTTCACCTTCAACATGGGTTTTTTAACTGAAATAGCAGTTTTGTAGCCCGTGTTGAGAAATCCCTATCTGCAACTGTTCTTGTCTGAAAAGACTCTCCAGCCGAAGATATTTGACTTTTTGGCGAAGAAATGCGGCGCATATATGATATACCGTACCATCTAAAAGTGCCAGCACTGCACGGAGCAGGCACATACCAATAACGCACACCATAAACTTAATAATTTACGACCTTCCGTCCTGAATTGGCGCGATGTAGGACCATTTTTGAAAAGAAAAAAAGAAACTGTATTAAAAATATAATGAAATCATGTTCTGATAAAAAAAAATCCGAAGGTGAACTATTTCCTTTAAAGGGAATGTTGCCATCCAAATGCAGCCATCGACAACAAACTAGTTAAAAACCGATGCAAAGATAAAATGTATTCTTTCTGCGAACGGACAAATATGATGACGGCGGAGGGTGACACAATAACGAGTTTTCGTCGCGCGCCGCCAAACTGAAGCGTAAGCGGTGGTGTCTGCAGGCATCACTGGCGGCACCCGTACGGACCCCCACTGCAGCAGGGCATATGTACCTCTGCCAGGCTACACGGGTATCACGGGCATATGTACCTCTGCCAGGCTACACGGGTATCACGGCCAGACACACATGTACATCAGCCATTGGAAATCGGGTACCTCTGCCAGGCACGGGTGCCGCAGCCCGGGGTACACGATGTGTCATGGAGGGGCACACGGGCGCCGCAGCCAGGTACTCGGGTACCACTCCGAGATCAGGTATCCCGGGCACCGCAGGTACGGCAGCGTGGAAATGCAGCCCACGAACTGTCCCCGGTCCAAACCAGGAGTGGGACGGCAGGACACCGGGCACCGCAGGTACGGCAGCGTGGAAATGCAACCCACGAACTGACCCCGGTCCAAACCAGGAGTGGGACGGCAGGACAATTGATTAGCAAACTTGATAGCCTAGTCCTTGTTGATCCTCTCGATTTCATCCGCGTCCTCCGCGTCCAGTCGGTTGATTTTCCGACCTGAAAACCAGACAGGGGCATAGGTCAGAGTTGGGGCATTTTGCTTTGTTTTTACTCAGTGGACATCGGACACTACAATGTTACATATCGAAATTAGTTGTAGTATGGCATAACCCGACTTGGCGCAGCACCATAATTAACTCAATCGTTTAATCACGGACTAACATGTCGTAATGACAATTTAATACATTAATTAGCTCTTATATTTCAAGGCCAAGCCATCTCTCAACATTTCCTTTAAACAGCCCTCCACCCACTCGCGAAATCTCACCACCGACTGCTGCCCAACAGACCAGCACGAACCCCACACCCAGTCCGAGAATCCAGCCTGATAGGCCGAGACTTCTAGCCATGACCGGAATGGGAGGATCCATATCAGGCAGAGCTAACAAACCCTTCGAATGCAATAACCGAGTACTCCTTACCCATTTTGTTATTTTTTTCATATTTTCATAATTTGCATAATTCCTATTTCAATCAACATTTTCAAAGTTGATACGTACCGAAGTGTTCGACGATCTGTCGGAGGACTGCGCTGGACTTGCGGCCGTCCACCAGGTTGATGGCGATGCCGGCCTTGCCGAAGCGGCCGGTGCGTCCGATCCGGTGCAGGTAGGTCTCGCAGTCGGCTGAGCCCGTCTGGTCGACCGGCATATCAAAGTTGACCACGATCGTCACCTGTTCCACGTCGATGCCTGCCGGAGGGGACGGTATGTCAAAGTTGACCACGATCGTCACCTGTTCCACGTCGATGCCTGCCGGAGGGGACGGGGAAGAGGGATGGTCAGAGGCTGCTGAGGGAAGTCATGTGAGGTCTCTCCCATCTACCCCCAACTCTGCTCAGGGAGGTCGGTATAATACACTGAAAGGCGGAGGTAGTGACAGGGCGAGTGAAATGATGGAACCAATCGTACCGATATATGTATCAAACCAGACATGAGTGTTGGAGATCTAGGAATAAGTAGGAACAGGTAGAATCAGAAGACGAAAGGCGACCATCGAACTCCGACAGACAACACCACATAGCTCACGAATCAGGAAGTATGCATGCCAGCTAAGTTATATGGCCACCATCAGCAGTAATCTACAGCTACCTGTAGCCCCCGGCCCCCTCCCGCTCTCGCCTCACCGCGGGGGAGCACGTTGGTGGTGATGATGATCTTCATACCCCACCTCCAGCCCCCCGTCCCCAGCAGCAGCCGACCCGAGCCTCACCGCGGGAGAGCACGTTGGTGGTGATGATGATCTTCATACCCCCACCTCCAGCCCCTCCCCCAGCAACAGCCGACCCGAGCCTCACTGCGGGGGAGCACGTTGGTGGTGATGATGATCTTCATACCCCACCTCCAGCCCCCGTCCCCAGCAGCAGCCGACCCGAGCGTCACCGGGGGAGAGCACGTTGGTGGTGATGATGATCTTCATACCCCCACCTCCAGCCCCCCGTCCCCAGCAGCAGCCGTCAGCTGAGCCTGCTCACCGCGGGGGAGCACGTTGGTGGTGATGATGATCTTCATACCCCCACCTCCAGCCCCCCGTCCCCAGCAGCAGCCGTCAGCTGAGCCTGCTCACCGCGGGAGAGCACGTTGGTGGTGATGAGGATCTTCTCCTTGCCGTCCCTGAAGCGGTCCAGCACGCTGATGCGCTGCTCCACCGTCAGGTCTCCGGACAGCAGCGCCACGCTGTGGCCGTCAGCCGTCATCTTGTTCGTCAGCCACGCCGCCGTCCGCTTCGTCTGTGTGAGGGGGTCGGCGGGGTCAGACGATCGGAGAACTCGACATGACCAACTCAGAGGAGGTCAGAGGGCTAGACAGATCAACATGTACTGAACTGAACGGCACGGAGCCCTGTGTGACTATAAGGTTATTAACCTTGTACTGTGGGACTATAAGGTTATTAACCTTGTACTGTGGGACTATAAGGTTATTAACCTTGTACTGTGGGACTATAAGGTTATTAACCTTGTACTGTGTGACTATAAGGTTATTAACCTTGTACTGTGTGACTATAAGGTTATTAACCTTGTACTGTGTGACTATAAGGTTATTAACCTTGTACTGTGTGACTATAAGGTTATTAACCTTGTACTGTGTGACTATAAGGCTATTAACCTTGTACTGTGTGACTATAAGGTTATTAACCTTGTACTGTGTGACTATAAGGTTATTAACCTTGTACTGTGTGACTATAAGGTTATTAACCTTGTACTGTGTGACTATAAGGTTATTAACCTTGTACTGTGTGACTATAAGGTTATTAACCTTGTACTGTGTGACTATAAGGTTATTAACCTTGTACTGTGTGACTATAAGGCTATTAACCTTGTACTGTGTGACTATAAGGTTATTAACCTTGTACTGTGTGACTATAAGGTTATTAACCTTGTACTGTGTGACTATAAGGCTATTAACCTTGTACTGTGTGACTATAAGGTTATTAACCTTGTACTGTGTGACTATAAGGCTATTAACCTTGTACTGTGGGACTATAAGGTTATTAACCTTGTACTGTGTGACTATAAGGCTATTAACCTTGTACTGTGGGACTATAAGGTTATTAACCTTGTACTGTGTGACTATAAGGTTATTAACCTTGTACTGTGTGACTATAAGGTTATTAACCTTGTACTGTGTGACTATAAGGCTATTAACCTTGTACTGTGTGACTATAAGGTTATTAACCTTGTACTGTGTGACTATAAGGTTATTAACCTTGTACTGTGTGACTATAAGGCTATTAACCTTGTACTGTGGGACTATAAGGTTATTAACCTTGTACTGTGTGACTATAAGGCTATTAACCTTGTACTGTGGGACTATAAGGTTATTAACCTTGTACTGTGTGACTATAAGGTTATTAACCTTGTACTGTGTGACTATAAGGCTATTAACCTTGTACTGTGTGACTATAAGGTTATTAACCTTGTACTGTGTGACTATAAGGCTATTAACCTTGTACTGTGGGACTATAAGGTTATTAACCTTGTACTGTGTGACTATAAGGTTATTAACCTTGTACTGTGTGACTATAAGGTTATTAACCTTGTACTGTGTGACTATAAGGCTATTAACCTTGTACTGTGTGACTATAAGGTTATTAACCTTGTACTGTGTGACTATAAGGCTATTAACTTTGTACTGTGTGACTATAAGGTTATTAACCTTGTACTGTACTGGGTGAGCCGAGTGGGGCCGTTAATGGGGACCATTGGCAGAATGTAACTACTAAAATTGGGGTGCAAGTTGTAACAATTCAAATATGGTACTATAATATGGCACGGCTCATGGTATGTACGTCTGTGAGCCGCGCCTCACGTGACAGAAGATGATGGCCTGTCCGATGGTGATGACGCCGTAGATGTTGGAGATGGCCTGGTACTTGGTCTCCTCCGACATACACTCCACGTAGTACTGCTTAATGTTGTCCAGGCTCTCCTCCTCACTGCGGAACCACAATGGCCGTCAACAACCAACGTCGCTACCGTGGGGCACGTGGAACTGCAGAACCACAATGGCCGTCAACGACAACCAACGACGCTACCGTGGGGCACGTGGAACTGCAGAACCACAATGGCCGTGAACGACAACCAACGACGCTACCGTGGGACACGTGGAACTGCAGAACCACAATGGCCGTCAACGACAACCAACGACGCTACCGTGGGACACGTGGAACTGCAGAACCACAATGGCCGTCAACGACAACCAACGACGCTACCGTGGGACACGTGGAACTGCAGAACCACAATGGCCGTGAACGACAACCAACGACGCTACCGTGGGACACGTGGAACTGCAGAACCACAATGGCCGTCAACAACCAACGACGCTACCGTGGGACACGTGGAACTGCAGAACCACAATGGCCGTGAACGACAACCAACGACGCTACCGTGGGACACGTGGAACTGCAGAACCACAATGGCCGTGAACGACAACCAACGACGCTACCGTGGGACACGTGGAACTGCAGAACCACAATGGCCGTCAACGACAACCAACGACGCTACCGTGGGGCAGGTGGAACTGGCAAAGGCCAGCAAAGAGGATTTTGAAAACATGGTCTCTTTAAATTTGCTGTCAGGAAAATAAAATGCTTACAGCAGCCCTAACTACGCTACAATGCGACGCCGAATTTACAAACACGATTTCAATGAGGCTACCCCACTAGTCAATCCACCCGACCCTTAAAACCATCACTGCCTATACGTTTCCCAAGTGTTGCCCACCGTTTCAGTTTGATGATGACGGGGTTGGAGATGATCGCTTCCGCAAAGTTCATCACTTCTCCGTTGTATGTCGCAGAGAAGAACAGCATCTGACAAGATTTCGGCACCATCCTGAAATGACGCGTGGAGAAAAAAGTATATCTGGTCAAGCGTCTCACTCAAATCACATCTGAAAGTGGATTAATCTATATTACATTTGTATACCCTCATAGGCACATTTTAAACGTAGTAAACAGGCAGTATAAAACCCAGAAAAACTCTACGAGCAGGATGTATGAAACTTATGTTTGTTCCGCCGATAAACTGGCGGAATTAGTCTCAGCGCCATTGTAAAATGGCAAGTAACACACACTAGGCCAGACTGAAGGAAATATCTTATGACTGTCTGAAGATACAGGCGAGCTCTACTGCACTATCAGCAGCAGGCTCATGCCGCAGCTGCCGAGTGTGTCCGTCGCCAGCAGCTCCAGCCTCAGTCCCAGCCTCAGCAGCCCCAGCCCCAGCCTCAGCAGCCTCAGCCCCAGCCTCAGCAGCCTCAGCCCCAGCCTCAGCAGCCTCAGCCCCAGCCTCAGCAGCCTCAGCCCCAGCCTCAGCAGCCTCAGCCCCAGCCTCAGCAGCCTCAGCCCCAGCCTCAGCAGCCCTAGCACCAGCCTCAGCAGCCCTAGCACCAGCCTCATCCCCATCAGCCCCAGCCTCAGCAGCCCCAGGCCCAGCCTCAGCAGCCCCAGGCCCAGCATCAGCAGCCCCAGCCCCAGCCTCAGCAGCCCCAGCCTCAGCAGCCCCAACACCAGCCTCAGCAGCCCCAGCCTCAGCAGCCCCAGCCTCAGCAGCCCCCAGCCTCAGCAGCCCCAGGCCCAGCCTCAGCAGCCCCAGGCCCAGCCTCAGCAGCCCCAGGCCCAGTCCCAGCAGCCCCAGCCTCAGCCTCAGCAGCCCCAGGCCCAGCCTCAGCAGCCCCAGGCCCAGCCTCAGCAGCCCCAGCCTCAGCCTCAGCAGCCCCAGCCCCAGCCTCAGCAGCCCCAGCCCCAGCCTCAGCAGCCCCAGGCCCAGCCTCAGCAGCCCCAGCCCCAGCATCAGCAGCCCCAGCCCCAGCCCCAGCCCCAGCCTCAGCCTCAGCCTCAGCCTCAGCAGCCCCAGCCCCAGCCTCAGCAGCCCCAGTCCCAGCCTCAGCAGCCCCAGCCTCAGCCTCAGCAGCCCCAGCCTCAGCCTCAGCAGCCCCAGCCCCAGCCTCAACAGCCCCAGTCCCAGCCTCAGCAGCCCCAGTCCCAGCCTCAGCAGCCCCAGCCTCAGCAGCCCCAGCCCCAGCATCAGCAGCCCCAGTCCCCAGCCTCAGCAGCTGCCTTTACTGACTTGTGAATGCGGATGCTCTGGTCCTGATGGCCCTGCAGTGAGATCATCACGTCCGCCTCGTCCAGCACAAACACAGAGATCTTCTTGATGTCGAAGAAGCGGAACTTGATGCCCCAGTCGAGCACCTTTCCCGGCGTGCCGATGATAATGTGCTCGTCCAGCTGTGTGCTCGTCCAGCTGTGAGCCGCGCGGCACTGAAACACACGCACAGCCGTGTCAGGCACAGCACAGCACAGCACAGCGCAGCGCAGCGCAGCACAGCACAGCACAGCACAGCGCAGCACAGCGCAGCGCAGCGCAGCGCAGCGCAGCGCAGCGCAGCGCAGCGCAGCGCAGCGCAGCGCAGCACAGCGCAGCACAGCGCAGCACAGCGCAGCACAGCGCAGCACAGCGCAGCACAGCGCAGCACAGCGCAGCACAGCGCAGCACAGCGCAGCACAGCGCAGCACAGCGCAGCACAGCGCAGCACAGCGCAGCACAGCGCAGCACAGCGCAGCACAGCGCAGCACAGCGCAGCACAGCGCAGCACAGCGCAGCACAGCGCAGCACAGCGCAGCACAGCGCAGCACAGCGCAGCACAGCGCAGCACAGCGCAGCACAGCGCAGCACAGCGCAGCACAGCGCAGCACAGCGCAGCACAGCGCAGCACAGCGCAGCACAGCGCAGCACAGCGCAGCACAGCGCAGCACAGCGCAGCACAGCGCAGCACAGCGCAGCACAGCGCAGCACAGCGCAGCACAGCGCAGCACAGCGCAGCACAGCGCAGCACAGCGCAGCACAGCGCAGCACAGCGCAGCACAGCGCAGCACAGCGCAGCACAGCGCAGCACAGCGCAGCACAGCGCAGCACAGCGCAGCACAGCGCAGCACAGCGCAGCACAGCACAGCGCAGCACAGCGCAGCACAGCACAGCGCAGCACAGCGCAGCACAGCGCAGCACAGCGCAGCGCAGCACAGCGCAGCGCAGCGCAGCGCAGCGCAGCGCAGCACAGCGCAGCACAGCGCAGCACAGCGCAGCACAGCGCAGCACAGCGCAGCACAGCGCAGCACAGCGCAGCACAGCGCAGCACAGCGCAGCGCAGCACAGCGCAGCACAGCGCAGCACAGCGCAGCACAGCGCAGCACAGCGCAGCACAGCGCAGCACAGCGCAGCACAGCGAAGCACAGCGCAGCACAGCGCAGCACAGCGCAGCACAGCGCAGCACAGCGCAGCACAGCGCAGCACAGCGCAGCACAGCGCAGCACAGCGCAGCACAGCGCAGCGCAACACAGCGCAGCACAGCACAGCACATCACATCACATCACAGCACAGCACAGCACAGCACAACACAGCACAGCACATCACAGCAGCACAGCACAGCACACAGCACTGAACACAACAGTAATTCACGCAATATTTCTCTAGCACTCGAATACAATGGACCCGGTAGCGGGTCAGCTGAGAATCTTCCGGCCTGGCCCCGCATACAGCAATGTTTGCTCCGACCCGGCCCCGCATACAGCAATGCTGGCTCCGACCCGGTCCCGCATACAGCAATGCTGGCTCCGGCCCGGCCCCGCATACAGCAATGCTGGCTCCGGCCCGGCCCCGCATACAACAATGCTGGCTCCGGCCCGGTCCCGCATACAACACTGTTGGCTCCGGCCCGGTCCCGCATACAACACTGCTGGCTCCGGTCCCGCATACAGCAATGCTGGCTCCGGCCCCGCATACAACAATGCTGGCTCCGGCCCGGTCCCGCATACAACACTGCTGGCTCCGACTGACTTACTCTCTTCTCCTCTGACAGCGTACTTGATCCGGATATCGGGGCAGTACTGTGCCATCCTCTGAGCCACGTCACCCGACTGCAGCGCCAGCTCGTACGTGGGAGATAGACAGAGTACCTGTCCAGAACAGAACACACTGGTCACCCGTCTGTAGCGCCAGCTCGTACGTGGGAGACAGACAGAGCACCATATCAGAACACACACACACACACACAGGTAGGTCGACAATCTACCAGTGGACAAGAACAGATTCATCCCTACTGATTCTTGCCGAGACTAAGACAAGAGAGGCTAAGACGCTCGAGAAGGCGAGACATGCAGCATGATTCTGAGCAAAGGAGACAACGATGTGCACTGCGCAGCAAGTCACAACATGCACTTAGGCTGTCGACAAATACACTCAAAGCGTGAGCCATAACGCCATGCAACCTATGTCACCAATACTCCCAACTCAGCATCCTACTCTGGTGAAATACTCCCGCGTGACTGACCTGTGGGTAGTTTTTGGTGATGTCTACCCGGCTGAGCATGGCAAGGACGAACGCGGCCGTTTTGCCGGTACCCGACTGTGACTGGGCGATCAGGTTCTGCGGCCTGCCAAACACACAGACGCAGAGTGACATCAGTGACCTCAGATCTAAGACCAGGCTACGTGAAACTGAATCATTTGAGAGAAAAATAGTCAAGCTTAGCGAAAGACAAAATTCATAACGACCAGAAATGTGTTCAATATATTGTATGCATTAAAGGGAGTGTGCCTAATCACATCGTTTATTTGGGGTTATTGGCACTGGTCTATAGAACATAATTTGCTGAATTGACCCATGACTTCGTTTCTCCAGATTCGCCCTAGTTGCTGAGATATTCCAAAGACTCCAGGAATTTGCTGGGAGCAAAAAGTTATCGGGTAGACTCCAGAGGGCTTCCGCTACTAGAAGCACTGCAACTATCGATTACACTGCTAGCATATTGTTAGCGCCGGCCAATAGCAATTCAACAAAACAGCTCGTGCACGCTGACAGCAGCAGCCGAACAGAAACTGGACGGCCATCATGTTTTTCGATGATGGCCGATGGCCATTTTTTGAAGAAGATATCAATTTAGAGCTACGAAACTTGCACATAATAAAGTTCACAGTGGCAAGAACGTGCTGTGCAAAACTTGTCTTTCTATCTTGCATGATGTGACCGTAATTGTATTGTCTTATGTGCGCTGTTTTACATAACATCACCATAGTGACGATCGTTTTATAGATATCGAAACAAAAAATAAGCAAAAAAACAATATAAGTGAAAATTCAACTAAAGGGGCTCCAGATGTGAATTTCATCATATACAACAATCAAACCAATAGCTACTTACCGTATGCAAAATATTTTTGGCATTCCAAAACAGTAGGCACACTCCCTTTAAACATGGCAAGCCGACGGGCAGACACTCACCGGCCATCACGGGTCCGTCATCTACTCACGAGTCAGTCATCTACACACGGGTCCGTCATCTACTCACGGGTCCGTCATCTACTCACGGGTCCGTCATCTACTCACGGGTCCGTCATCTACACACGGGTCCGTCATCTACTCACGGGTCCGTCATCTACTCACGGGTCCGTCATCTACTCACGGGTCCGTCATCTACTCACGGGTCCGTCATCTACTCACGGGTCCGTCATCTACTCACGGGTCCGTCATCTACTCACGGGTCCGTCATCTACTCACGGGTCCGTCATCTACTCACGGGTCCGTCATCTACTCACGGGTCCGTCATCTACTCACGGGTCCGTCATCTACTCACGGGTCCGTCATCTACTCACGGGTCCGTCATCTACTCACGGGTCCGTCATCTACTCACGGGTCCGTCATCTACTCACGGGTCCGTCATCTACTCACGGGTCCGTCATCTACTCACGGGCCCGTCATCTACTCACGGGTCCGTCATCTACTCACGGGTCCGTCATCTACTCACGGGTCCGTCATCTACTCACGGGTCCGTCATCTACTCACGGGTCCGTCATCTACTCACGGGTCCGTCATCTACTCACGGGTCCGTCATCTACACACGGGTCCGTCAGCTTCTTACGGGTCCGTCATCTACTCACGGGTCCGTCATCTACTCACGGGTCCGTCAGCTACTCACGGGTCCGTCAGCTACTCACGGGTCCGTCATCTACTCAAGGGTCCGTCATCTACTCACGGGTCTGTCAGCTACTCACGGGTCCGTCATCTACTCACGGGTCCGTCAGCTCAGGGTAATAGAACAACGGGTAGAACAGTAAGGAATGTAACGCCCAAATGAATTAGACAAGATATAATTTTTATTGTAATTGTTTTGTCTATTATAAATTAAAGGTATAGTTTGCTATCAATAACTTCTATTTCCATAGATTACATCTTTATTTATTGAATTAAATGCCAGCAAATATACGAAGTAGTAGTCAAAGTAGTGTATTTGCAGTGCATGTAGTAGCATTTGGAAGCGATCATATTAAATTCTACTACGAAGTAGTAGTCGAAATAGTGTATATTTCAGTACTGTAGTAGCATTTGGAAGCGATCAGCGGTCGTTCCGACATTTTTTAACCCCAAGCCGATTTAACCCCTTTACACCCGGAATATCGAAAAATGATAAATAAAAACGTTGTAGCTAAGACTTGTAGCTATCCGTTTCAGAAGTCGGGTTTCAAATATGTACCATAGATTACGAGCCAGTCTCGTCTGAAAATCATCGATTTAACATGGGAACCCTATGGTGTAGTAGGTTTTTAACGCCCAAACGCCCGAGTGCTGCCAACTGTTACTGGTGGGGGCTGAGTCAGCTACTCACGGGTCCGTCAGCTACTCACGGGTCGGCCAGTAGGATGGGCAGTGCCATCTCCTGGATCTTGGACGGCGCGTTGAAGCCCATGGCGTAGACGCCCTTCAGCAGTTCCGGTCGCCTGTCGATCACGGGTAAGACGCCCGGTCAGTTCAGGTGTGGCAACCAAACCGGCTTCGGTGTCACACGGCAGTTTTGTTAATGACTTTCATCTTAAATGGTATCTTCAAGCTAAGCGTCGCAAATTTCGAACATAAAACCACCGGTTCTGAATTATACTCCACTCACCCACACCTCAATGCCACTGACAATGGCTGGTGATCGTGTCATTGCCGTGTCGCTGACCTAAGCTTGGCATCCAGAATCCCAGCAACACCTTCCCACGCCCCTCCCTCCCCGCCTGACCTGGTCGGAGCACTCACAGGTTCAGCGCCTCGAACGACTTGACCGAGTAGAGCGGCGAGTTGGGGTCGGCGCGCTGCACCTCGATGTCGTTCTCGTTGGTGATGAGGCCGGTGCGAATCACCTTCTGCAGCATGGAGGAATCGGCCGCCGAGAACGAGTCGTCCCCGGCCGATGGGGCAGCGCCGCCGGCGGCGGGGGCGGCGGCGGCGGGAGCGGCGGCGGCGGGAGCGGCGGCGGCGGGAGCGGCGGCGGGGGCGGCGGCGGGGGCGGCGGCGGGGGCGGTACTGCTGGCGGCTGTCGGGCCATCGCCGGAGCCCAGTTCCAGACCGCCCACCTGGCCATGCAGTCAGACGCGTGTCAGCCTGTCCCGCGGTCTGCCACACACTCAGCCTGTCCCGCGGTCTGCCACACACTCAGCCTGTCCCGCGGTCTGCCACACACTCAGCCTGTCCCGCGGTCTGCCACACACTCAGCCTGTCCCGCGGTCTGCCACAAACACACTCCCGCAGTCTGCCACACACAGCCTGTCCCGCGGTCTGCCACACACACACACTCCCGCGGTCTGCCACACACAGCCTGTCCCGCGGTCTGCCACACACACACACTCCCGCGGTCTGCCACACACAGCCTGTCCCGCGGTCTGCCACACACACACACACTCACTCACTAAGACTTCAGTGGTCACATCACATCATAAATCATATCATAATGTTAATCACTCCTATAACAAAGGGACAGAAGGAGGTGGCTTGTGACTAAGCAGTACCTACACCTCATTTGAAGTAACAGCCAGGTAACTTTAATTCCACATAAAAGAGAGCAAAGAGTTTGTACTCTGTATAGTTAATTTTAAACGTAATACGATTAAGTTAGATATGGTTAAACTTAGTAAGGCTAATATGGTTAAACAACGAACATGTTTAGATGCTACACAGTCTCTTATAAAAAGAGATTCTATATACAAGACATTAGCAATGCTCACCCTGGATGCCAGAGTAGACTCCTGCTTATCCGCAGACTGAGCCCAGTCACCAGCCAGAGACATTGTCTGAAACAATCACAATAAGTAGACTGAGCCGCAGTCACAAGCCAGATACATTGCCTGAAACAATCACAATAAGTAGACTGAGTCCAGTCACCAGCCAGAGACATTGTCTGAAACAATCACAATAAGTAGGCTGAGCCGCAGTCACAAGCCAGAGACATTGCCTGAAACAATCACAATAAGTAGGTTGAGCCGCAGTCACAAGCCAGAGACATTGCCTGAAACAATCACAATAAGTAGACTGAGTCCAGTCACAAGCCAGACATTGTCTGAAACAATCACAACAAACAGGCCAATATCACAGGAGAGCCCAGTCAATAGCCACTGAGCCCAGTCAATGGCCACTAAGCCCAGTCAATGGCCACTGAGCCCAGTCAATGGCCACTGAGCCCAGTCAATCGCCACTAAGCCCAGTAAATGACCACTGAGCCCAGTCAATGGCCATTGAGCCCAGTCAATGGCCACTAAGCCCAGTCAATGGCCACTGAGCCCAGTCAATGGCCATTGAGCCCAGTCAATGGCCACTGAGCCCAGTCAATGGCCACTGAGCCCAGTCAATGGCCACTGAGCCCAGTCAATGGCCACTGAGCCCAGTCAATGGCCACAGAAATGCTGCCCGAAACAATCATAATAAGCAGACTGAGCCCAGTTGCCGGCCAGACATTCTGATAAAAAACACAATAAGGAGACTGAGTCCAGTCACCAGCTAGATACATTGTCTGAAACTACAATAGTAGACTGGGTCCAGGCACCTGCCACTTGCCAGAATCAGCCGTGCAGAAAGTATCTGATAAAAGATGGAAATCAAGATAATAAAGATGAAAGTTCAGATGAGATACCAATTGTTCTACTTCTGAAGGCAAAGCTCGGAGTTTATTCCTATGTCCTAGCTCCAGTGACTGATCATTGACTTCTACCAAGATGCTGGTAATCCATGTAGTTTTAAAATATCAAGTAACCAGTCTAGTCTCAGTCAAGCAAAGTTACCATTTGTTTGTAAGTAGGGTAGACAACTGTAACGCTGGACACGACGTCCTAACACCAGACTTTTCATGCTATTTGTGATGTAGACGATACTGATGCACATCACCAATAGCATGAAAAGCCTGGCATTGAGACGTGTCCGGGGTTACAGCTGTTTGCACTATGCATAGTGGAAGGAGTCCAGGGGGCCTGACTGCAAAGTAGGACATTTTCGACGAGATCTCGTCGGCGCGGGCCTGTCCTGGCTGGTGCGGATTTGGTGCGGATTTGGAGAAGCTGTGCAGATTCGGTGCGGTATGGTGCAGATTCGGTAGGGTGCAGTGCACATGGTGGCCAAATTTAGAGATTCAGGGGGAATGGAGGGATGACAAAATTACTTGTTTTATCAAAAATGATAGGGCGAAGGAGGTGTCCGGGTCTAAAAGCATGAAAATAAGGTCAGAATTTTCACGTTTTTGTGCTGGACACTCACCATTTCATATCACATCACATCATGCAATAATTTTGACATCCCTCCTCCTAACTCCGCCCCTGTAGCTTGTCCGCCCCTGTAGCTCAGTTGGGAGAGCGCCGGGCTTCTGACCTCACCCGGTAGTGGCAGCCTGGGTTCGATTTGCTTCGGCGCTCGCTATTTGCCCCTGACTGGGATGGCCTGTGGCCGGTGGCAGCGGTCGCACTCAGGGTCAGGTGACGTCAGCGGGCGGGGCGGACCGTGCCAAGGTATGTCGTAAAACTTTCGCTTCTAAATTCTGCCGGACACCAGGAATTGCTTGATCGGGTGGTGGGGTCAGGGCCTGCGCAACAAGCTATGCTTAGCGCGGGGCCTGACCTCGGAAATCCATCCATTCAAAAACATTCGGAAAAAAACTCTCTGGATTTGGCCACTATGGCAGTGCGGACCTATGCTGTGCTGTGGGTAACAGCCGGCACAGACATACACGCTAATAAACAACGATCGCAAATCACAGCATTTTTACTGGCATTGGGGAAAAACACATTCTTAGATCTTTTCTGCAAACAAATTATATGGATGGGAAGAAGTAGCGTTTTTGGCGTAAAAGTCTAAAACATCTTCCGAAAAACTGATAATCGTAAATGATGATCGAAAAGAAAATTGGCAGTAACTCAATACAATGTTCAAAATCGTTTACGGGAGAGGCGTTTTAAAACATCTGTGTTCATGACGCAGTGACGTTCAGACGTTGTTCATGACGTGCGACCCATCATTGTTTCATGGCGTTCAGACGTTGTGTTCATGTATCCCGCGAGGATGGTGTGAAAGTGAGTATTCTTGATCCGTGACATCTCGTGTATTTTCTACGTGATTACGTGATTCTACGTACATTTTCTACGTGATTACCGAGCGGATGCGAGGTTTTCCATCAGCTAGGGGGGAAATCTAGGCTAGACACTGAAATATACGTCTGAGCGGCCCGACCATGATTGATTTTCAGGGGCTTATTTCTCCACAATTACTCAGTTGATGTGGCTGAAAATTTGCATACAAAGATGTTCATGTCGTACAAATATCATATTAAATTTATGAAATTCTACATTGTTCGGTTTAGGAGCAACACGCGACGACGCACAACACTATCTTCCCCATATTTGTGATTGCGCAACTTGCGGCCACGACTCACCGACCTCGCGCTCGGCCGGCCATGCCTGATCAGCCCGGTCACGTGACCGCCTGCGGCCGGCGAACGAAAGGCTGCCCGGGTCCCTATTTAACTCAGTCACGCCTGCGGCCGGCGAAGGAAAGGCTGCCCGGGTCCCTATTTGACTCAAAGCAAAGCTTTAAGTGCTCTTTCACATTAGGAACTAACGCTAACAACAGTCCACTCAGTTTCCGACCCAATAAGGGCGTTTTACTCGTTTTAATGGGCTGGTGTGGATCTCTGGCTGGTCTGGTGCGGAGTGGTGCACATTTCTAGCCTGCAAGGTGCAGATTTTCGGTATGGGCTGGTGCACCTCGTCGACTCCTGTGCCAAACTTTGCAGTCTGGCCAGGGGGTTTAAAGACAAAGGAGCTGAGTCATAAACAACAAAATGCAGAGAGGCAAACAGAGATCCAAACAGATCACAAGTAAATGTACACACATCTTCATATTTAGTCTTCAGTATGTTTTGTTCATGTTGATGCTGGTGATGTACTACAAAGTCATAAAGTAAAGGTACAACAAACTGACAAGATAATTGAAATAGGGTAAACAGCCACAATCATGGACATCTCAAAACACCAGACTTCAGTGTTATAGTTGTTTGGAGTAAACTGCTGTAGCCCCGGACACATCCCAACCTCAGACTTGTCATGCTATCAGAATGTAAACAATACTAATGTCTTACAGTACAGTGCATCAGTATTGTCTACATTCTGATAGCATGCTAAGTCTGAGGTTAGGACATGTCCAAAAATTGGACTTTTACCCTACTCTACCTACCAGACTTATTGGGGATATCGGTGGTGAAAATCAGTTGGAGACACAGTAGTGAGTAGGGTAATACTAAAAAAAATAGAGCTCTCCAAAAATAGGGCCGGTGACATCAGAGCCTGCCATAGACATGCATGCAATGATAACAAATTATAGTACCTTTATGAACACTCTTTTTACACACAAAAAAAAACACTTGCAATAAATTGTAGCAAAATGTCAGAGAACGAGGAAGCCATAGAGGATACAAAAATGACCAACGGTCATGTTTTTTTCCTGCAAGTCTGAAAAAATCCAGATGCATATCGAAAATGTGTTTGGAATTGCAAATTTCCAAAAAGTGATGGGAACATTCATGCATGCTTGGCCGGTGGCCCAATCCGCTCTAATTATTGAGTATGCATGCTAGCCAGCACTCTAATTTTGGATTATCAACTGACGATACACTCTATGTGAGCGTGTCAGCACTAGACAAGTGAGACAACAGCAGGTAATCAAAAAATAGAGTAAGGATCTAGACTGTTTGCGGTCATATTCCGCTTTTGCACACCTTTTTATAGGAAAATGTAATATTGTATACTAATTCTACATGTCTGATTCCATCAGAACTGCACTCAAAACAGGGACATTCTCAGTACTTACCTGACAATAATGATTTTTATCACCTGTCAATCACCTCAGCTGACCGGAACGACTCCGCCATTACACTTGAAATGTAAACGTGGGGTGTTTTTGTGTGAAATGTGGCAGATATATATCCAGTAAGGTCACCTCGTGGTAGCGGCCGCTGTGTGGCCGACCTTCAGTCTCAAATACAAGTCCTGCGCTCCGCCAGGAACGGAGGTTTAGTGAGAACATGATAGGGTTTAGTGGTCGACCAGATACACATGACGTCATATGATAGCCAGTATCTGACACATTTCTGCACCCACGTTGTTTACATTGTAATGGCGGAGTCGTTGTGGGCGGTCGGCTGAGGCTATTGATGGGGGGTAAAAATCATTATTGTTAGGTAAGTACTGATAATGTCCCTGTTTTGAGTGCAGTTCTGATGAAATCAGACATGTACAATTAGTATACAATATTCAATTTGCCCCTATAAAAGTGTGCAAAAGCGGAATATCACCGTTTCCTGCCAGTGACATATTCATAAATTTAACATGACCCATCTTTGAGCAAAGTTTGAAGTTTTGTCTCAACATACATGCCCTCTCTAGGTTGTCAAGTGGTTGCAGTGCTATGCAATAGCCGTTTAAAAGACTGTATTTTCGTGACCGTTTACAATGCATACAAATCTCAAATTGGAGTGCTCAATTATTTTAGTATTTCCCTACTCCAACTGAAATGATAAGTAGGTACTGATGCACTAAAGCACTGCAAGCCTCTAAAACCATGACATCAGTATTTTGACATGTCCAGTGATTGGATCTCAACCTACCATGTTTAACATGTAGCATGCAATTAATCTAAAAAATATAGTATCCTCATCCAAACTGAAACATCTTAAGCTGAACACAAATTAAAAATATACCTTGAATTAACCCAGCATTCACAAACTTACTCACCTGTTTAAAGGTAAAGGACTTTTCAGCTCAGAGAAAAATAATGTATAATTAAGTACGGCAGTCTTATGAGCTTTTCCCGTGTTTCTTGTTTTGTGCAAGGTCTGTAAAGATATAAAGGTTTTGTGGACCAAGCACGAAGCAGTGATACACACCGGCAACTCATCGATAATATCAAGGCCGCCTATATTTTCCGCGACGAAGCCGAGGTCGAAAATCTCACGAGGAGACGAGACACAAACGGCGCAAGCGTTTCATTAGCGCGGTTTATAATATGGCAGCACTTTATATTAATGACGTCATGATAAAGATAGAGCAACTTTCATTTGCTCCGCATTGTATGATTCAGGCAGGAGCAAATGCACGTTTTATACTCAGGATAGTTGGTGCGGAAATTAATTTTAAGTCAACAAGAAACGATCAAATAGCAAAGTTTTGTGATCTTTAAAACTATACTATTTCATCAGCCGTTCTGAAATGGGGGCTTTTTGCATTTACTAGGTCACGGTGATGACCTGAGGTCGCCAGTCACCAGTCACAGCGATGACCTGAGGTCACCAGTTTCAGAACGGCTGATGAAATCGTATGCGCTGAATCGATTGGGGTTTGTTGCGAGCAAATCGGTTCAGCCGTTGCTGAGATTACATTTGGCTGTAATGCCAAATATGGGCTTTTTGCATTTACAAGGTCACAGCGATAACCTGAGGTCACCAGTTTCAGAACGGCTGGTGAAATCGCATGTGCTAAATCGATTGGTTCCTGTTTCGAGCAAATCGGTTTAGCCGTTCCCGATATTCCATTTTTCGGCACAAATTGCGGTGTAGTAGTGTTGTCCAGATTTTCCGATATGGCACAAAGTTGGTAAACAAACATTTAGCGCATTTCGATTTAGCAGAAGGGCGACGTTTGAAAATTGAATAGGCTGGGAGAGATCTGCATAATGGGTCGTGTTACATAAGTTACTGTTATATATTTATCTTGCGAATATATGCATATGTGTGGGCTAAGTTTTTGCTTTATTTATGCTTCATTTATGCTTCATTTATGCTTCATTTATGAGTCTCAATGATGTAAATAACTGACAACCGAGGTTACGAAGCTCGGCCGCAATCGAACCTGAACTTACCTTGCGCACGAATTTTTATTTGTGCAATCTTGGTAATTGATAACAAGCGCAGTTATTTTGTTTGACATCTGATGAATTGAATCATGTTTGCTCAATCGTCAAAATGAAGAAAGAAGGTGGCTTCTCGTCATTGTGATAATTGGATAAGTATGTCGAGATCTTACGTCTGCGTTGCATTCGCTGTTATCATTATTTATTAATTAATGCATTCCGATTCCTGTGCGCATTGTTTGTCGTCGCTAAAGATCAGTTTAAGCGTGCTTTCGCGACGCAGGGCTTCAGAAAGAGCAGAAAGAACTTCAGAGAAGCTTTCAACTCTAACCTATGCCTGGGAATATTTATTTGTGCGATGGGGGGGGGGGGGGAGGGAGGAGGAGGAGGAGAGGAGAGGTATAGCGCAGGGTCCATGCAACACACACTGGTTAGTGGTTACCAAAACACTTTTATTTTTTTTAATAAATATATTTAGTCCGTATGTTCTTGAATGGATGGATTTCCGATGTCAGGACCCGCGCTAAGCATAGCTTGTTGCGCAGACCCTGACCCCACCACCCGAGCAAGCAATTCCTGGCGTCCGGCAGAATTTAGAAGCGAAAGTTTTACGTGCCCGAGCCCGACATACCTGGACACGGTCCGCCCCGCCCTCTGACGTCACCTGACCTTGAGTGCGACCGCTGCCACCGCCACAGGCCATCCCTGTGGCCTGTGGCGCAAATAGCGAGCAAATAGCGAGCGCCGAAGCGACTCGAACCCGGGCTGCAACTACCGGATGAGGTCAGAAGCCCAGCGCTCTCCCAACTGAGCTACAGGGGCGGACAGGGCCTTGATCTCATAGTCGAGCAAAAAGTTCGAACCGATGTTTAATATGCATGTTTTATCTGATGGAACGCTCCCTGCTAGCTGTAGGAAATTTAGACCGGAAACAAAAATCGATTTCTACCTCCCGCTTCTATTCTACCTCAGGCCAGAGGAGGCAATGTGGAACGAGAACTCCGGGTCGCTCCCGGACCCGGACACTCTGATCCAGTTTCTGCTCACACCGATGAACAAAGCCGCCGGCGAAGAGACGGCGCCGAAGACAAATGAAACTAAGGTATGGAGTGATGTGACGAACTTCGATCTGCTAATGACGGACGCTTTCGTGTTAATGGATTATATTGCATGCAATATGCATTTTAGTTTTAGTCTTAAGGGCAACGGTACTTTCATTCTGACGACGTAATATTTTATAAGCGTCAGCCAAGAACTGACGAGTCGCTAAAGACGTCAGCATTTTTGTATCATACCCAGTGGGACCCAATGGGACAGGATATATTGACTGGGACATTTCTAGCTTGTTGAGTTACAGCATAGGTACCAATGTTGCTGATAAAGCTATTCGAATAAGTGGCATTCACACCTAAGTTGTCGGACGCTGCACGCCACCACACTGTGTGCGCTATACGCATGGGCTGAATTATTGTACAAGGAAGGGTCTTGCCGCGTGCGTGCGTCCGTGCGTGCGTGCGTGCGTGCGTGCGTGCGTGCGTGCGTGCGTGCGTGCGTGAGTGAGTGTGGGTGGGTGGGTGTGGGTGCGGGTGCGGGTGCGGGTGCGGGTGCGGGTGCGGGTGCGGGTGCGGGTGCGGGTGCGGGTGCGGGTGCGGGTGCGGGTGCGGGTGCGGGTGCGGGTGCGTGTGTGTGTGTGTGTGTGTGTGTGTGTGTGTGTGTGTGTGTGTGTGTGTGTGTGTGTGTGTGTGTGTGTGTGTGTGTGCCGCGTTCCGTACTCTGCATGATACCTGAGTCGTCGGAGCAGTGTCGGTCAGCGGACCGGTGCGGCCGGCAGGTGGCGGAGACCGCCGCTGCCCCGGCACCAGCACCAGCACCAGCACCAGCATCAGCAGCAGCGGCGCCGGCACCGGCAGAGGCGGATGACGGTGTGCGCAGCCGGATCATGCGGCTCGAGCGGCAGATGGACGCCATGCGCGCCTCCCAGCAGCAGTCGGCCTCCCGCTCCCCGTCGCCGCCCGTCAGGGAGGCCGCCAGAGAGAAACGCGTCACGTTCGCAGGTCAGAGTCCGGCTGGGTTGTTTCGGCGGCCATGTGCGCGTGGTTAACCTTCGGTATGACATATAATATCGGTCAGTTTCCGTTCGGTTGCTTATGTTCCGCTTGCTTATTGGTTTCTGATTGTTGTCGGATTTTTTCTCTCTCTCACAAACACGGTATTCACCCATTGCAAAAATATAGTTATCATATTTAGTAGCAAGTATTTTTTTGAAAGAATCTATCGGCAAACTCTCAACGCAACGTCGACGAAAAGCCTGCACAGACGGTTACATCTCGGCGCGCTGCGCGTCTCGTGTTCCGCCGTTGTACTGCACGTTTGTCAGCGCTGCTGCCGCTGTGTGTGTATGTCACCAGTGAGGTCGAGGAGTGAGCGGTCGGCGTCCGAGTCGGAGACGGACACGGCAGCGGGAGACATCCACTCGGACCCGGACGTGATGGCCATGCTGACACCGCAGCCCTGCAAACTCTGCTCCGCGTACGCACAGGTACGGTCTGCGACGCTGGTCTCCGATTATGATTATACATCAACGGCTAGCTCTGTTGGGCTTTAGTAACATACGGGTGTTCTACCTGATTATATATTATTCCTACGGGACAATTTGGGTTAGTTGAGTGAAATGTATTATGTAGCATTTACGACGCCATGCCCCGCCCTCACCTGCCCTGCCTCGTCCTGCCTGCCCTGCCCTGCCCTGCCCTGCCCTGCCCTGCCCTGCCCTGCCCTGCCCTGCCCTGCCCTGCCCTGCCCTGTCCTGCCCTGCCCTGCCCTGCCCTGCCCTGCCCTGCCCTGCCCTGCCCTGCCTGCCCTGCCCTGCCCTGCCCTGCCCTGCCCTGCCCTGCCCTGCCCTGCCCTGCCCTGCCCTGCCCTGCCCTGCCCTGCCCTGCCCTGCCCTGCCCTGCCCTGGCCTGGCCTGGCCTGGCCTGGCCTGGCCTGGCCTGGCCTGCCCTGCCCTGCCCTGTCCTGACCCGCCCTGACCTGCCCTGCCCTGCCCTGACCTGCCCTGCCCTGTCCTGTCCTGTCCTGACCTGACCTTCCCTGACCTGCCCCACCCTGCCCCACCCTGCCCCACCCTGACCCGCCCTGCCCTGCCCTGCCCTGCCCTGCCCCACCCTGCCCTGCCCCACCCTGACCCACCCTGCCCCACCCTGACCCAGCCTGACCCACCCTGACCCACCCTGACCCACCCTGACCCGCCCTGCCCTGCCCCAGCCTGCCCCGCCCTGACCCGCCCTGACCCACCCTGCCCCACCCTGCCCCACCCTGCCCCACCCTGCCCCACCCTGCCCCACCCTGCCCCACCCTGCCCCACCCTGCCCCACCCTGCCCCACCCTGCCCCACCCTGCCCCGCCCTGCCCTGCCCCACCCTACCCCACCCTACCCCACCCTGCCCCACCCTGACCCACCCTGCCCCACCCTGACCCACCCTGCCCCAGCCTGACCCACCCTGACCCACCCTGACCCGCCCTGACCCGCCCTGACCTGCCCTGCCGTGCCCTGCCGTGCTCAGCGGTACCGGGAGGAGCAGCGGGAGCGAGTGAAGCAGGAGGTGACCGCGGCCACGCTGGGACAGGCGCTCTGTGCCGCCGAGGCCGAGCGGGACAAACTCAAGTCCGGCCTGGGTCACATTCAGGTCAGTTTAAAGGGAGTGTGCCTACTCACATCGCTTAGTTGGGGTTATTGGCACTGGTCTATAGAACACAATTTTCTGAATTGAACCATTACATCATTTCTCCAGATTCACCCTAGTTGCTGAGATATTCAAAGACTCCAGGAATTTGCTTGGGAGCGAAAAGTTATCGGGTAGACTCCAGAGGGCTTCCGCTACTATAAGCACTGCAACTATCGATTAAACTGCTAGCATATTGTTAGCCCCGGCCAATAGCAATTCAACAAAACAGCTCGTGCACGCTGATAGCAGCAGCCGAACAGAAACTGGACGGCCATCATGTTTTTCGATGATGGCCGATGGCCATTTTTTGAAGAAGATATCAATTTAAGCTACGAAACTTGCACATAATAAAGTTCACAGTGGCAAGAACGTGCTGTGCAAAACTCGTCTTTCTATCTTGCATGATGTGACCGTAATTGTATTGTCTTATGTGCGCCGTTTACATAACATCACCATAGTGGCGATCGTTTTATAGATATCGAAACAAAAATAAACAAAAAACAATATAAGTGAAAATTCAACTAAAGGGGCTCCAGATGTGAATTTCATCATAACCAACAATCAAACCAACAGCTACTTACCGTATGAAACATATTTTTGACATTCCAAAACAGTAGGCACACTCCCTTTAACATACCGGCCGGTCTGACGTGGCTTTCCTTGACAGGCGTAAGGAAAACCCCGTCACTGGGCGATAGCGGTCTCTCGCAGTGATGAGTGCTGCCTCTGACCGCCCCAGCTCTGCACTATTTCTGAATTGTCTCGGCTGCAGGCACTTCACTCCAGTTTTAACATCGACAAATAAATGAATCATGGGAAGCGATAAATCCGGTGTAATGAATGCGAACGTTATTTTTTTAGATATTGTACGTTGATGCGACAACTGATGCTGATCGTCTGGCCCGCAGAACGAGATTCAGCGTATGAAGGAGGAGACGGTGCGACTGGAGGGGTGTCGAGAGAAGACGGCTCGGGAGGTGCGCCGCTCAGAGGTGGGTCCGACGTGGGGCGGGGGGGGGGGGTATGAAGGAGGAGACGGTGCGACTGGAGGGGAGCCGGCAGAAGACGGCTGTTGTTGTTGTTGTTTCCCCCCAGCATCGGCTATAGCCGAGGTGTAGCCGATCGGCTCTGGTACGAGCGGTAGCCGGCGGCCAAGACGGCCACCACGTCTCGCTGCGGATTGTCAGGCTGGCCGTGAATGTTCCCCAGCGAGAGGAGGCGGGCCCCGCACAGGCAGGGGCACCGCAGGATGTGTCGTGGTGTGTCCGCCTCCTCTTGGCAGACCCGGCACTGGGCCGCTGGGCACGCGGTGTCGTTGCACCCTGGACAGGTTTCAGTTGGGCGGCGGCCGATCCGGTACATGTACTGGTCGGAGCCGCTCCAGTGGCCGGCACGCAGCTGGTGTATGTCGACCGCTGCTTGGCGAGCGTCGCCGCGTACCGGGCCATGGTGTCGGTCGCGGAAGATGGTTGTGTACCATCCGTCCGGCCAGGACCGCTGCTGCGAGCGGCGAGCGGCCCTGGCGGCGGCGCGGGTGATGCTCCTGATATCGATCGGAGCAGGTGCTTGTTCAAGGCCTGCTGCCTCCTTGGCGAGCGTGTCAGCCCGCTCGTTGCCCGCTATACCGCAGCGGGCCGGCACCGATTGAAGGTGCACGGTCTGGCCACGGGCGGTCAGCGAGCCGAGCAGCGTCCAGATGGCCGCTCCGATCTCCGAGGTCTGAGCGGACAGACTGCTCTCGAGGGACAGCAGGGCCGCCTGCGAGTCCAGGCAGATCACGACGGGGCGCTCTGCTGCGGACCCCGCGATCTCGGTCACCGCGGTCAGGGCGGCTCTGAGAGCGACCAGGTCAGCGCGGGTGCTCGAGCAGAGGCGGCCGGCGGGGACTCTGACCTCCCTCACCTCCTGGTCAGGGGGAGGGAGGAGGACGATGGCTCCTCCGCCACCGCAGGTCACGCCCGCGGCCTCGTCTTCGGCTGGTATATGCTCAGGTGGCTCTCCGCCGCCGCTCGTCGGGTTTCCGCTGAGGAGCTCCTGCCGCAGGGCGGGGGGAGCGAAACGCAGAAGGAGATGCCGTCGGTCATCGTCCATGGAGGCAGGGTCACTCTTAGTCGAGGCTCGATGGGGGCGTCCAAAACCCCGAGCGCAGCCATGTTCTCTCTGCCGACGTCGCGTCAGCCCGTCGTGCCAGAGAGGCGGCGGGGGACGTCTGACGTAGTCGGCGCCCTGAGTGGGTCCCCCTCCGGCAGCGAGGACGCCAGCGTTACCATCTTGGTAGCTAAGACGGTGCGTCGCTCTCGAGCAGTGGGGAGGCCAGCCTCCGCCAGGAGGGCGTGTGACGGGGTCGACCGGGTACACCCGGCCACGGCCCTGTCGGCCGCACGCAGCTCGCGCTCCACCAGCTCCACATGGTAGGGGAAGCTACAGGGAGCCACGCTGCTGCGGCGAACTCCAGAGCTCCGCGGACGTACCTGTTGGCGACAGTTCTGAGCTGCGCCTCGCGGAGCCCCCAGGAATGTCCAGTGAGTTTGCGCAGCTGCGCCGTTCGGGGTCGGACTTTCCGGCGCAGCTCGGCGCAGTGTTGTCCGAAGTGTAGGAGACGGTCGAAGGTCACGCCCAGCAGCTTCACCGATGCGGCAGCAGTCACCTCCGCGCCAGCAACTTTGATGCTCATGTTCTTGGCGTCCCTGGCCCACTGGGACAGCACAAGGACCTGGGTTTTCTGACCCGCGATACGCATCTTGTTTCTGGCAGCCCACCTCGCCATGATGTCTACCGCGTGTTGGGCACGGGACTTGGCCTGCTCGATGGTGGCGCCCGCGCTGACGGTGGCCGTGCTGTCGGCGTACATATATACCGATGTGCGGTCCACCGCGCGGAGCTCCACCACCAGGTCCGCAGCCCACAGCGTGTAGAGCGGGGGAGCGAGGACGGATCCTTGCGGCAGACCCGCTCTGAAGGACCGTTCTCTGTTGCGAGTCCCGTTGACTTCAACGCAGGCCCGTCGGTCGCGCAGGAAGCGGTGAATCCATGTCGAGAGGCATCTTGGGAAGCGGCGCAGGAGCTTGACGTGAAGCATCTTGTGATCAATGGTGTCGTAGGCTCTGGCGAAGTCGTATCCTGTCAGGATGAATTTGTCCGCCGTCACACTGTCCACCGGGCGACCACGGGCCTTCGGTCTGTTCCATCCATCTTGGACGGATTGGACCAGCCTCGCCAGGTTTTTATCCGCGGCACGACCCCGGCGGAAGCCGACCTGCTCAGGCGGGATGAGGTTCATCTTGTCGCTCAGGTGGCAGAGACGTGCTGCCACCATACGTTCCGCCAGTTTAGCGACAGTGCTTGTGAGGGCGATGTGGCGATAGCTGGAGACGAGTTTCGGGTCTTTTCCGGACTTCATGATCGGGATGATCACAGCCCTCCTCCAGTCTGCAGGGATCTCACCGCGGAGCCAGGTGCAGTTGACCAGACGGAACAGCGCGTCCCTGGCGCACGGGCCCAGGTGCTGAAGATACTCGGCGCATACTCCGTCGGGGCAGGGGGCCTTTCTGGGTTTCATCTTTCGCAGCTGGAGGGCGAGCTCCTGTAGGGAGAAGGGCTGGCAGGCGTCTGACCGGTCGCCCCCGCAGGAGCAACTCGAGCGGTGGAGTCGTTTGGACTCAGCTTTGGCGATCCTATCCCATTTCTTGCATCGGATGTGTTTGCTGACGGCGGCGTATGCGGCGACGAAGGCCTCTGCCTTATCACGGTCCGCCACGGCCTCGCGGCCGTGATCCCCGTTTACGGCTTGGCCGGGAGCCGCCGACTGCACTCCACCTTCCATTTTCCGGAGGATTTTGGATACTCGGCCGATGCTGGCCGGTTTGTTCAGCTTCTCAGAGGTGAACCGCCGGAACTCACGCCGGCGGGCCTCTTCCTCCTTTTCCGCCGCATTTTCCTTGGCTCGCTTCCATCGTTCTTTTGCCTCTGGTGATTGGCGCTCCTGGAGGGCGGCTCTCGCCTCCCGGCGCTCCGCCACCGCCAACACCAGGCCCGGGTCCAGCGCCCAGGGTTTCGGGTCCGCCCTGGCGCCCCTGGGAACGTGTTGAGCGCTCGCCCTCATGATTGCGTCCGTGAAGCTGCGGGCTGCATCGTCAGTGCGGGGGGCAGTCGACTCCGCTGTGAGGGCCTCCTCACATAACTGGGAGAAGGCGCCCCAGTCGGCCTTCTGCAAGGCCCATCGCGTTTTCCGGATGCGGCGCGGGCGGCTGCCGCTGATCGTGGCGGTTGCGACCTGTGGGAGGTGACGCTTCCGAGGTCTCTACCTACGGTCCAAGTGCAGCGCTGCGCTATCTCCCTGTGAGCGAGGGTCACGTCCGGGGTGGTGAGCGGGCCGGGCCCGTAGCCGGCGCGGGTGGCGGCGCCGGTGTTGAGGACCTCCCATCCGTTGGCGATGGTCCAGTCATGCACCATTTGACCGGTTCTGTCTGGTTCGCGGCACGGCGGATCCCAGGCGCTGTGGTGGCCGTTGAAGTCGCCGGTGATCATCATGTTGTTGGAGTTGGGGAAGCCCGCCAGGTCGAAGTGGTCCGTGCGGTCGTCCTCATCGGATGCGCGGATGGGCGGCCGGTAGACGATGTGTATGTCGAGGGTATTGTCGTCGGTGCGGCCCCTCAGGTGGACTCGGATGGCGCACCACTCGGTTGTATCGTCGTCCGGGTGGAGGGGCGACCGGTCGATGATTGCAAACTGCAGCCCCTCCCGGACGAAGATGGCTACATCATCTCCACCCTTGACGGGTCCTACGTCCCTCCTCCCGCGCGCCCTACGGGTGACCGCGTGCTCGGGAGGTGCGCCGCTCAGGGGTGGGGCCGGTGTGGGACGGGGCGGGGTGCAGACTGCAATGCCTGCCACGGCGCTTCTGAGTCCCCAGTTACAGGCCTGTCCGCTACTGCTGCAGCGTTCGGCCGCCGGACTAGGTTGCGCTGTCCTGGTGTAGGATAGATACGCTTATTTTAGCATGGCGGTGTGTTGTTCGTCTTTTTATTAAAAACTAGATCGTGGTGACCTGCCCTCTGACCTGTGTCCCGGGCGGCAGGAGGACCGCAGCGACCTGTGGCCTCTAACCTGTGGCCCCGCACTGCAGGAGGACCGCAGCGACCTGTGGCCTCTAACCTGTGACCCCGCACTGCAGGAGGACCGCAGCGACCTGTGGCCTCTAACCTGTAACCCCGCACTGCAGGAGGACCGCAGCGACCTGTGGCCTCTAACCTGTGACCCCGCACTGCAGGAGGATCGCAGCGACCTGTGGCCTCTAACCTGTTACCCCGCACTGCAGGAGGACCGCAGCGACCTGTGGCCTCTAACCTGTGACCCCGCACTGCAGGAGGACCGCAGCGACCTGTGGCCTCTGACCTGTTACCCCGCACTGCAGGAGGACCGCAGCGACCTGTGGCCTCTAACCTGTGACCCCGCACTGCAGGAGGACCGCAGCGACCTGTGGCCTCTAACCTGTGACCCCGCACTGCAGGAGGACCGCAGCGAACTGTGGCCTCTAACTTGTGACCCCGCACTGCAGGAGGACCGCAGCGACCTGTGGCCTCTAACCTGTGACCCCGCACTGCAGGAGTACCGCAGCGACCTGACCTCTGACCTGTTGCCGCAGGAGGACCGTAGCGACCTGCAGCTGAAGCTGAAGGTGATGTCGGAGTGTGTGCGGAAGCGCGACCTGGAGCTCTCCATCCAGCGACAGGCGCTGGACGACCGCGACCGGCGCATGAAGGCCGCGCAGAGCGAGGGACACGTGGTACGCGGCAGTTTGGAGTCTGTGTCAGCTGAGCTGTGTTATCTGGCGCATTGTTGTACTCAATTGGATGGAGTCTGATCTGCTTATAATTAACACTGGTCAATGGTTTGGTAGGAAGAGTCGTTATGAGGAGATAATTACTCAAATCCCGTTCCACTCAAATGGTTTTATAGATTACCGACGACAGTCCTTACGTAAGAAAACGATAATTGCCTACCACAATATAACCACCCGCCTTTCAGACGACCAACAAGCTGCTGGTGGCCCAGGAGCTGCTGCAGCAGCTGAAGGCCGACAACGCCTCCCAAGCGCTGAAGATCAGCGAGTTCAAGGACCTGCTGGCCGAGCGGGAGAAACAGCATCTGGCCGAGATGAAGACAAAGTGAGCGGCGTTTGGCTCCCGTACAGTAGCCACACAAACTGCGTCCGTCTCCGAAACTCGCCCGGCCATTTCGATTTATGAGAATGCCTCGCTGGGGCGCTGTTTCATCACCCACGCAGGACCATCAACGATCATGTAGCCATACCATAATGCTTTGACCTGGTCCCAGCTTCGTATCGTGTGACGCCTTGTATCTTTTCTCCTAGCGCTATACCCGATCAGTCCAGTGTCCTTGTCTGCCTGCTTCCTGCGCCGTCCCCATGCTGACCGGTCGGCAATGTAGGCACTGCCCCTAGTCCTACCTCTGTCCCTGGTCCTACCTCTGTCCCTAGTCCTACCTCTGTCCCTAGTCCTACCTCTGTCCCCTGGTCCTACCTCTGTCTCTAGTCCTACCTCTGTCCCCTGGTCCTACCTCTGTCCCTAGTCCTACCTCTGCCCCTGGTCCTATCTCTGTCTCTAGTCCTACCTCTGTCCCCTGGTCCTACCTCTGTCCCTAGTCCTACCTCTGTCCCTAGTCCTACCTCTGTCCCTGGTCCTGCCTCTGTCCCCTGGTCCTACCTCTGTCCCTAGTCCTACCTCTGCCCCTGGTCCTACCTCTGTCCCTAGTCCTACCTCTGTCCCCTGGTCCTACCTCTGTCCCTAGTCCTACCTCTGTCCCTAGTCCTACCTCTGTCCCTAGTCCTACCTCTGTCCCTAGTCCTACCTCTGTCCCTAGTCCTACCTATGTCCCTAGTCCTACCTCTGTCCCTAGTCCTACCTCTGTCCCTAGTCCTACCTCTGTCCCTAGTCCTACCTCTGTCCCCTGGTCCTGCCTCTGTCCCCTGGTCCTGCCTCTGTCCCCTGGTCCTGCCTCTGTCCCCTGGTCCTGCCTCTGTCCCCTGGTCCTGCCTCTGTCCCCTGGTCCTACCTCTGTCCCCTGGTCCTGCCTCTGTCCCCTGGTCCTACCTCTGTCCCCTGGTCCTGCCTCTGTCCCCTGGTCCTGCCTCTGTCCCCTGGTCCTACCTCTGTCCCTAGTCCTACCTCTGTCCCCTGGTCCTACCTCTGTCCCTAGTCCTACCTCTGTCCCTAGTCCTACCTCTGTCCCTAGTCCTACCTCTGTCCCTAGTCCTACCTCTGTCCCTAGTCCTACCTCTGTCCCTAGTCCTACCTCTGTCCCCTGGTCCTGCCTCTGTCCCCTGGTCCTACCTCTGTCCCCTGGTCCTGCCTCTGTCCCCTGGTCCTGCCTCTGTCCCCTGGTCCTGCCTCTGTCCCCTGGTCCTACCTCTGTCCCTAGTCCTACCTCTGTCCCCTGGTCCTACCTCTGTCCCCTGGTCCTGCCTCTGTCCCCTGGTCCTGCCTCTGTCCCCTGGTCCTACCTCTGTCCCCTGGTCCTGCCTCTGTCCCCTGGTCCTGCCTCTGTCCCCTGGTCCTACCTCTGTCCCCTGTCCCTGGTCCTGTCCCTGGTCCTGTCCCTGGTCCTGTCCCTGGTCCTGTCCCTGGTCCTGTCCCTAGTCCTGTCCCTGGTCCTGTCCCTGGTCCTGTCCCTGGTCCTGTCCCTGGTCCTGTCCCTGGTCCTGTCCCTGGTCCTGTCCCTGGTCCTGTCCCTGGTCCTGTCCCCGGTCCCCCCTCTGTCCCTGGTCCTGTCCCTGTCCCTGGTCCTGTCCCTGGTCCTGTCCTCGGTCCCCCCTCTGTCCCTGGTCCTGTCCCTGGTCCTGTCCCTGGTCCTGTCCCTGGTCCTGTCCCTGGTCCTGTCCCTGGTCCTGTCCCTGGTCCTGTCCCTGGTCCTGTCCCTGGTCCTGTCCCTGGTCCTGTCCCTGGTCCTGTCCCTGGTCCTGTCCCTGGTCCTGTCCCTGGTACTGTCCCTGGTCCTGTCCCTGGTCCTGTCCCTGGTCCTGTCCCTGGTCCTGTCCCTGGTCCTGTCCCTGGTCCTGTCCCTGGTCCTGTCCCTGGTCCTGTCCCTGGTCCTGTCCCTGGTCCTGGTCCTGTCCCTGGTCCTGTCCCTGGTCCTGTCCCTGGTCCTGTCCCTGGTCCTGGTCCTGGTCCTGTCCCTGGTCCTGTCCCTGGTCCTGTCCCCGGTCCTCCCTCTGTCCCTGGTCCTGCCTCTGGTCTTGCCTCTGTCCCTGGTCCTGCCTCTGTCCCCGGTCCTGCCTCTGTCCCTGGTCCTGTCCCTGGTCCTGTCCCTGGTCCTGTCCCTGGTCCTGTCCCTGGTCCTGTCCCTGGTCCTGTCCCTGGTCCTGTCCCTGGTCCTGTCCCTGGTCCTGTCCCTGGTCCTGTCCCTGGTCCTGTCCCTGGTCCTGTCCCTGGTCCTGTCCCTGGTCCTCCCTCTGTCCCTGGTCCTGCCTCTGGTCTTGCCTCTGTCCCTGGTCCTGCCTCTGTCCCCGGTCCTGCCTCTGTCCCTGGTCCTGTCCCTGGTCCTGTCCCTGCCTCTGTCCTCTGTCCCCTGGCCCCGTCCCCCTCCCCTGCCCTCCGTGCTGACCGGTCGGCGCTGCAGGCACTGTGCCAACAACCCGGCCGTGCAGAAGCTGATAGTGAAGGCGGCAGACGAGGCGAGGACGGCCGCTCTGAAGGAGGCGGCCGCCTCCCGGTCAAAGGCGGACAAGGAGTCCAACCATCTGAGGAAGGATAACGAGAGGATGACCGCCGCGCTCGCAAAGTTCAAGGACAGGTACGGTGACAGGACAGCTGGCCTGACCTGGCCACCGGCTGGTGAGCCAACCCGACGGGGTCAGTTTTCAGCATCCGCTGGGTACCACAGTATGCCAGTTTATACATGAATGCCGCTGCCTGTAATAGCTGACCGCGAGCGGTTAACGTAGGTTCCGATCTGGAATAGGGGCAGCGTTCAAGTGCAAAATGTCATAAATACATTATAAATAAGCAGGGCTGCGGAGTCGACATAATTTTAGCAACTCCGACTCCGGCCTGAAAAAATCGACTCCGACTCTGACTCCAACTCCGACTCCGGCCTATATCCGTTCTCCAACCGCATGCTAAGCAATATCTGCAATGCCATCTATTTGTTCCGTTTGTTTTTATTCTTAACAGTATGGAGAACAATGCTACGCCGCCCGAGCACGGGCGCGGCGTGCCGGCCGCGCGTCCAGCACAGTCTCGCTCGTCTGCAGGCGGCGAAATAAAATGAAGATAAGAACGTGAGACCGGCACCACTGTGTATGTCTCGTCGAGACGGGTCCGACATTGCGCAGCACGACATACCTGGTTCACCACATGACCTTAAATTACCTTGACCTGAGGTCAAATTTTGAATTTGGCCTAGGTAACCTGGTCACCATGGTATGATTCGAATCTCCTTGACGAAACGAGCACGATGATATTACAATGGGCGCCGTGTTACCGTAAGAGTCGGTGCGTCCAAAGCCCCAATCATCATTAGATGACGTAAAATGATTGCCCTAACTTCATCAGGCGCAAATCTACCGCTAGTTGAGTAAACTTTCCACACGATTCATTTCCCACTCATTTTCTTTCGAAAGGGATGTAAAGTTAATGTCCCTAGGCCGACGACTAGTCTACCGACCAAAGTAATCGCCAATTACACAAAAGGCGACTCCGACTCCGGGGTCGGAGTCGGTAAGATTTTAGCGACTCCGACTCCGACTCCGACTCCGACCAAAACTACGGACTCCGACCAACTCCGACTTCAACTCCGACTCCGCAGCCCTGATTATAAGCATGAACCGTTTCGCCACGCTGTCTTCGGATGACGGCGGTAAATGGTCTCGACCTGTATCGGACCCGATGACAACAGTCGTGTATGCGCTGGTGTTTCATTGGTACCTCTGGTCGTATGCGTGTGCCAGGTTCATGGAGCTGGCCGACGACAAGTCGGCACTGCTGGAGAAGATGGACCGGCAGAAGCGGCAGCTGGAGGAGTCGGCGGCCGCCGCCAAACAAAAGGACCAGAAAGTCACCGAGCTCAGCCAGTGAGTCGACCGGCATATCTTGGTCAGAGTCGCCCCACCACATACACACACAAACACACAATCCCGCTGGCTGGGCACTGCGGCACCGACTGATCAAAACAAATATTTTGATGTGTCGGTCTCTCCAGTCTCCACTATACCTAAGACCCATCCATTCGTTTCGCACGCCGATATGTTTGCATGCTTGTTGTATGGCACTCATCGCGGTGCGTGTGTGCTGATTTCTGCTGGTCGCAGGACGCTGAAGACGGTGCGGGAGGAGATTGAGACGCTGGAGGCGCAGCGGAAGGCCGACCAGACGGCTCACAGCGCCGCCGTCGCCTTCCTCGAGAACAAGGTACAGTAATCCACGGCGGGAGCCCACATCGGCCGACGGATCACTCTCTGACGGCCGACGGATCACTCTCCGACGGTGACGGGCCCGTCACGGCCATCTCTGTCGTCCCGGCAGACATGCTTTACTGCTGACAGTGCTGACAGTGCTGACAGTGCTGACAGTGCTGACAGTGCTGACAGTGCTGACAGTGCTGACAGTGCTGACAGTGCTGACAGTGCTGACAGTGCTGACAGTGCTGGCAGTGCTGACAGTGCTGACAGTGCTGACAGTGCTGACAGTGCTGACAGTGCTGACAGTGCTGACAGTGCTGACAGTGCTGACATCTGTCGTCGGGCGGTGTTGGCTGACCTCGGACGTCTGGTATGTTCCCCAGGTCAAACAGCAGCAGGCCGCACAGGATCTCATCAGCAAGGAAATGGCCGACACGGAACACGTGAAGAAACAGCTGGTATGTGATGCAGGCCGGTGGAATTATACCTGAGGGGGTCAATTGTGATGAACTAGCCATTAAGTTGCAGGGCTCGGCATGTGCTGTTTGTTCTTACGCAGCAGAGCAATGCAACAGACTGAATCAATCAATCAATCGACCCATGAATGAATGAATGAATGAATAAAATATGACTAGCGGGCAGACCGACCAAACTCACTTTGTTTGGACTCAAGCTTTCTTTGTTTGAACTTTCTCAGACCAAACGGGCTAACGCACTGACTGACCGAACGACTAACTGAACGAGCACGAATGAATGGATAATTTATGAAAGAATGAATGGTGGGCCCACAGACCAGTCATCTCTAGGGCCGAGTGAATTAATCAACCATTATTTAGTGTGGTTAACAGACGGACGGACAAGTTACTCTCTAGACCAAGCATTCTAACGGACTAACCGGCTAACTACCGGCCAGACAGCCTACCTGCCTGCCTGCCTTTCTGCCTGCTCCACTAACCTCCCCGTCTCCCCCTGCAGGAGGAGGCGGAGAAACGCCTCTCGGAGGAGACGACGCTGCGGCGCGCCGGCGACGCCCGCCTCTCCGTGCTGAAGAAACAGCTGGAGGAGATGACGTCCGAGCACACGGCCGGCGTCGACAAGCTGCAGCAGCAGCTGGACAAGCTCCGGTGAGACGCCGCCGCCGCCTGACTGGCGGATAGCCACATGCCATGTGTCACGTGACTATCATACATGGTGACACATATGTGTCACCAGACATTGTGTTTTCGTGTTCCGTGTTATCGCTGTACAGTGTACATCACATTGACGTCTGCGCTCATTCAAATCCGGTCGTTCCGTTTTGAGCCGGTGCTGGTGATAATATGGCACTCCGCAGCCCGCTAACATGGTCCCAGCTGAGAAGCCGGCTTGTGGTGCCGTGGTGAGATGACTGACTGGTGGGATGACTGATGGTGGCGTGGAGGGATGACTGACTGGAGGGATGACTGATGGTGGCGTGGAGGGATGACTGACTGGAGGGATGACTGATGGTGCCGTGGTGGGATGACTGATGGTGGCGTGGAGGGATGACTGACTGGAGGGATGACTGATGGTGGCGTGGAGGGATGACTGATTGGAGGGATGACTGATGGTGCCGTGGTGGGATGACTGATGGTGCCGTGGTGGGATGACTGATGGTGGCGTGGAGGGATGACTGACTGGAGGGATGACTGATGGTGGCGTGGAGGGATGACTGACTGGAGGGATGACTGATGGTGCCGTGGTGGGATGACTGATGGTGCCGTGGTGGGATGACTGATGGTGCCGTGGTGGGATGACTGCTGGTGCCGTGGTGGGATGACTGATGGTGGGATGACTGATGGTGGCGTGGAGGGATGACTGACTGGAGGGATGACTGATGGTGGCGTGGAGGGATGACTGACTGAAGGGATGACTGATGGTGCCGTGGTGGGATGACTGATGGTGCCGTGGTGTGATGACTGATGGTGGCGTGGAGGGATGACTGACTGGAGGGATGACTGATGGTGCCGTGGTGGGACGACTGATGGTGGGATGACTGATGGTGCCGTGGTGGGATGACTGATGGTGCCGTGGTGGGATGACTGATGGTGCCGTGGTGGGATGACTGATGGTGCCGTGGTGGGATGACTGATGGTGGCGTGGTGGGATGACTGATGGTGGCGTGGTGGGATGACTGATGGTGGGATGACTGATGGTGGCGTGGTGGGATGACTGACTGGAGGGATGACTGATGGTGGCGTGGAGGGATGACTGACTGGAGGGATGACTGATGGTGCCGTGGTGGGATGACTGATGGTGCCGTGGTGGGATGACTGATGGTGCCGTGGTGGGATGACTGATGGTGGGATGACTGATGGTGCCGTGGTGGGATGACTGATGGTGGGATGACTGATGGTGCCGTGGTGGGATGACTGATGGTGCCGTGGTGGGATGACTGATGGTGCCGTGGTGGGATGACTGATGGTGCCGTGGTGGGATGACTGATGGTGCCGTGGTGGGATGACTGATGGTGGGATGACTGATGGTGCCGTGGTGGGATGACTGATGGTGCCGTGGTGGGATGACTGATGGTGCCGTGGTGGGATGACTGATGGTGCCGTGGTGGGATGACTGATGGTGCCGTGGTGGGATGACTGATGGTGCCGTGGTGGGATGACTGATGGTGGCGTGGTGGGATGACTGATGGTGGCGTGGTGGGATGACTGACTGGTGGGATGACTGATGGTGGCGTGGTGGGATGACTGATGGTGGGATGACTGATGGTGGCGTGGTGGGATGACTGACTGGAGGGATGACTGATGGTGGCGTGGAGGGATGACTGATGGTGGGATGACTGATGGTGGCGTGGTGGGATGACTGATGGTGCCGTGGTGGGATGACTGATGGTGGCGTGGAGGGATGACTGACTGGAGGGATGACTGATGGTGGCGTGGAGGGATGACTGACTGGAGGGATGACTGATGGTGCCGTGGTGGGATGACTGATGGTGGGATGACTGATGGTGGCGTGGAGGGATGACTGACTGGAGGGATGACTGATGGTGGCGTGGAGGGATGACTGACTGGAGGGATGACTGATGGTGCCGTGGTGGGATGACTGATAGTGTCGTGGTGGGATGACTGATGGTGCCGTGGTGGGATGACTGATGGTGGGATGACTGATGGTGCCGTGGTGGGATGACTGATGGTGCCGTGGTGGGATGACTGATGGTGCCGTGGTGGGATGACTGATGGTGCCGTGGTGGGATGACTGATGGTGCCGTGGTGGGATGACTGAAACACGTCTGACCGTTACCGGCGGCAGTGCCGAGCTGGTCAAGTCGAAGGAGGCCGTCACCGCCAAGGAGAAGCAGGTGGTCAGCGTGACGGACCAGCTGCGACAGGCCAAGCAGGCGGCGGCGGCGGCGGCAGCGGCGGCCAACGCCTCCCGCGGCCGCGGAGACGGCTCATCGGAGGTGGAGACCGAGAGGCGCCGCTGCCACCGGCTCCAGGTCAGTGTTGTACGACAGTCTGAGACGGAAAAACCTCCCTCTAACACAGGGAACAACAAACAACCTCCATACCTTCCTCCCTCTAACTCCGTGCTCCGTCCTCTACTTGAGAGTTGCTGCACAGCTATAGGTATCGCAATGACCGGTGTGTGTGTACCGTCGGCCCCGTCCTGCCAGGTGGAGTTGGACCGACTGACGGAGAACAAGGCGCAGCTCATCAGCCGGCTGGAGCACGCCGAGCGCGAGCTGGACCGCTGCGCCAAGAAGAACGAGGGCTGGTCCAGACTCTGGGAGGAGAAGGTCGAGCTCATCAAAAGGCTGGAGACACAGGTGGGTCGGCGACAGCCGCCGCGGCCCTGGTGACAGCCGCCGCGGTCCCGGTGAAGCTGGGTGTCGCTCGGTGACAGACGCCGCGGCCCCGGTGACAGTCGCCGCGGTCCCGGTGACAGACGCCGCGGCCCCGGTGACAGACGCCGTGGCCCCGGTGACAGACGCCGCGGCCCCGGTGACAGTCGCCGCGGTCCCGGTGAAGCTAGGTGTCGCTCGGTGACAGACGCCGCGGCCCCGGTGGCAGTCGCCGCGGTCCCGGTGGAGCTGGGTGTCGCTCGGTGACAGACGCCGCGGCCCCGGTGACAGTCGCCGCGGTCCCGGTGACAGACGCCGCGGCCCCGGTGACAGACGCCGTGGCCCCGGTGACAGACGCCGCGGCCCCGGTGACAGTCGCCGCGGTCCCGGTGAAGCTAGGTGTCGCTCGGTGACAGACGCCGCGGCCCCGGTGACAGTCGCCGCGGTCCCGGTGAAGCTAGGTGTCGCTCGGTGACAGACGCCGTGGCCCCGGTGCCAGACGCCGCGGCCCCGGTGGAGCTGGGTGTCGTTCGGTGACAGACGCCGCGTCCCCGGTGACAGACGCCGCGGCCCCGGTGAAGCTGGGTGTTGCTCGGTGACAGACGCCGTGGCCCCGGTGGAGCTGGGTGTCGCAGGGTCGAGGCCGGCTCCGCTGCCCCAGCCGGATAGCACGGTATAATAGATACTGATCAGCCCCGCATTAGGCTTCGAAACACTGCACTTCTTGATGATTTGTGCTTTAGGGCGCCACAACTGCTAGGTTATATGGCGCGAACTTCTTGATCTTATTTGCAGAGAGATTATGCTAGCGGTCTGCAGCTTCACTGTAATATTTTGTTTTGTATTTAATAAGGTTTTTAGCCGTCTGTTGTCAGATCGATGACGCAAACACTGCCAAAACCGTTGATTTATGATAAATTAAAGATACGTGGATGACCTACCACTCAAAAATGGGTGGAGCCGGCGAAGGGCCCTAACTCACAGCACGATAATAAGGCAGTGACAGGCTGATTCACAAGGCCTGCCAGCCCGCACGCCAGCCACTGTGACCCCTGTGACCCCGGCCCAGCAGTGACCCCAGCTGTGACCCCGGCCCGGTAGTGACCCCAGCTGTGACCCCGGCCCGGCAGTGACCCCAGCTGTGACCTCAGCTGTGACCCCGGCCCAGCAGTGACCCCAGCTGTGACCCCGGCCCGGCAGTGACCCCAGCTGTGACCCCGGCCCGGCAGTGACCCCAGCTGTGACCTCGGCCCGGCAGTGACCCCTGTGACCCCGGCCCGACAGTGACCCCAGCTGTGACCCCGGCCCGGCAGTGACCCCTGTGACCCCGGCAGGTGAAGATGGGCCGCTCGATGAACGACGACAAGGTGGTGAACCTGCGACACGAGCGGGACCGCGCCATGGACCTGGCCAAACAGGCCGCCAGAAAACTACAGGTAACCGGCGGCCGGCCACCACCGCCGCTGACTGGTGTAGCCCCCGCTGCTGCGCTGGTAAGTCAGGCGGGCAACCAACGGGGCATACCGCAACGCTTCGCTCTTCAAAGTCGAACCGATGCCATTGCCAGCTGGCAAAACCTTTGCTGCCGTGCAAAGGATAAAAAGGGTGAGAAAAAAGCTTGCCTGTGACCTAGAAACTGAACTTGTCAGGAGACCGTTTTCTGTTTTCGGCGAAAAACAGCTCCAAGGTCAGTACGAGGTTTAACTGGATTTAAATTAGTACTATAGGATTCAGTGCATTTCACTGAATTCGTTCATATAAATATGTTTTACATAAGATGTTGCTAAATGCATATAAACTGCCTACTTTTTTTCTCCTTTGCATCAGATGGCTGTAATACCCGCGAATACAATGGAAAAAAGACGTGAAACTCTCACGGTTTTTTGCCACCCGCACGTGCCAGTTCGATGCAAAGGAAAAAAGGTAGACGCTTAAATGAATGAATGCATGAATAAACGTCTGAGTTTGTGATTTAAATGGCGCCATGCTGTACCCATGATTGTATTGTAGGAAGTATACCACATATTTGAAGGCTAAGGGCTAGGTACCGGAACGGTGCCCACACTGGGGTTTGGGGTTACTGGTGAAGACTAGGTACCGGGACGGTGCCCACACTGGGGTTACTGGTGAAGGCTACCGGGACGGTGCCCACACTGGGGTCTGGGGTCACTGGTGAAGGCTAGGTACCGGGACGGTGCCCACACTGGGGTTACTGGTGAAGGCTAGGTACCGGGACGGTGCCCGCAATGGGGTCTGGGGTCACTGGTGAAGGCTAGGTATTTGTATTTGTATTTGACGTTGGACCCCATCCACGCCGAAGCGGGCTATTCCGGAGCCACATACAAGCATGGACAACACGAATGGTACACTCATCCTAATATAAAATGAAGACAGTTTCACTACAGCACATACTCCCATACAGCACATACTTCAATACTCTCACATACACATTACATCACATACACTGCAATGCTCTCACACGCACATTACGTTATATACATCAGGCTACTCTGGTTGAGGCATGTTCTGTATCGCTCTTTTGAATGCGGGCATGGCTGAGTGACGTGTCGCTAAAGGCAGCTCATTGTAATTTTGCACAACATGATATAGAAATCGGCGCTTGCCAGCCTCTGTCCTCACGCGTGGAAGGGCCAGGTCAGAGTTCTGTCGCGTAGAGCGGGAGCGGAGATCAGAATTGACATGAAGCTGGGAAGCAAGAGCCTGTGGTTCCCCGGTGTTTCGAATTTTGTGTAGTAGATTTAGGGAGTGCTGTCTGTATAGCTGCTGGGCAGTGGGCCAGCCAAGCTCAGCTCGCACGTCAGAGATGTGATCAAATTTACGTTTGCCAGATATGACACGAAGGGCAAAATTTAGAATTTTGTCAAGGCGTTGTATGTTCCTCTGCGAGCCATTGCCAAATACTGCTAAACAGTACCGAACGTGTGAAACGACCAAGGCATTTACAAGAAGTGGCAACAGCTCGCGGGGGATGCTGTGCCGCACGTGCGATAGCCCAATGAGGATACCACTACATTTTTTTACCAGGGAAGACACGTGTGAGTCCCATGTGAAGTGCTTATCAAACAGAACACCTAAATTTTTGACGTATGGGCTCTCTTGTACTATGTCTTCGCGGAACTGAACAGCAACAGGGTAAAGGTCGCGACAATTTTGGCGGGATCCGAACGCTATTAATTCGGTCTTGCTTGTATTTACTTTGAGACCATGAGAGTGAAACCAGGTATCAAGTGCACTCAGGGTGTCCTCCAATTTACTGACCAGATCATTGAGTTGGTGTTTTTTGCCGGATAACAAAATTTGAGTGTCATCAGCGTACTGGACCACATGAGCATCCCCCGCGAACAGGCACATATCGTTAGCGAATATTTGAAAAAGTAAAGGCCCAAGAGACGAGCCTTGAAAAACTCCGATAGAGTTGGGGAGAGGCCTGGAGAAATGAAGGTTCCCACTCCCATCAGCCGTACAGACAGACTGAGTGTGACCGCAGAGGTATGATGTAAACCAGGTGGGATCGATGTTATATGTACGCAGTTTAGAGAGGAGCATAGAATGGTCGATGACATCGAAGCACTTGGATAAATCGAGGAGACAGAGAAGGGTGAGTTCCTGGTGGTCAATAGCCGAGAGGATGTGATCAGAAACAGTCAGAAGGGCGGTCTCAGTAGAGAGCAGGGAGCGGAACCCGTGCTGGGATGAGGAGAACAGGTGGTTATCCGACATGTATGAGTAAAGCTGACGTTGCACAATACGCTCAATGAGCTTTGGGAAGGCAGATACAATGGAGATAGGGCGAAAATTGGAAGCTTCGGACTGGCTGCCGGCTTTGTGTATTGGATGAATAATGGAATGTTTCCAGGGCGCTGGGTATTCGCCGGAAGATAGGCTAGTATTGATGATATGGAGTAAAACGGAGCCGATAGCAGCAAAGCAAAGCTTTATTACCTGAATAGAGATGCCGTCAGCACCACAGGCCCCTGAATTTTTCATTGAGTTGAGGAAGGACCGGAGAGCGGACAGAGAGATAGGCTGTAGTTTGAAGGCACATGTGCCGACACGAGGTAGACGGACAGGGAGAGAGGGGGGCTCACCCCTGGCCCGGACCTCACTCGCAACCCGGGGACCAACGCCCACAAAGTACTGGTTTAGCTCGTCAGGGGTGGCCTCTGGCACGATGCGGTCGGCAGACTTCTTGCCCGCTATGATTTGACGTACATTCCGAAATATGGTGGTAGGACCCAGCTCACGCACTCTCCTGGCGATGTCCTGCCTTGTGTCGTGACGAATGGCAGAACGGACCTGTTTGTTAAGCGCAATGAACTCAGGGGTCCTACCACTATGGACAAGAAGTCTGCGACGCTGTGCCATCAGGTTGCGAGTGGTGTCAGATACAGGGGGAGCGGAAGGGTTACGAATTTTGATACGTTTTAGAGGTGCGTGATGGTCGAGGATGGGGAGGAGACAATTTATGAATGCAGACCACTGGTCTGACACTTCCACGCGTGAGAACACTCCACTCCAGTCAGTGGCTCTGAGAGCAGCGTGAAAAGCCGATATATTAATGCGATGTAGGCGCCTAGATGAGACGAAAATCGGCTTACGGCGAGGCTTGGGGATGGACAATTTAGCTTGGATGATACAGTGATCACTATAGGTACATGGACAGACAGATACGTCACACAGATACGGTACCGGGACCGTGCCCACACTGGGGTCACCGGCGAATGCTACCGGGACGGTGGCCACACTGGGGTCTGGGGTTACTGGTGAAGGCTAGGTACCGGGACGGTGCCCGCACTGGGGTCACCGGCGAAGGCTACCGGGACGGTGCCCACACTGGGGTCACTGGCGAAGGCTAGGTACCGGGACGGTGCCCGCACTGAGGTCTGGGGTCACTGGTGAAGGCTAGGTACCGGGACGGTGCCCACACTGAGGTCTGGGGTCACTGGTGAAGGCTAGGTACCGGGACGGTGCCCACACTGGGGTCTGGGGTCACTGGTGAAGGCTAGGTACCGGGACGGTGCCCACACTGGGGTTACTGGTGAAGGCTACCGGGACGGTGCCCACACTGGGGTCTGGGGTCACTGGTGAAGGCTAGGTACCGGGACGGTGCCCACACTGGGGTCACCGGCGAAGGCTACCGGGACGGTGCCCACACTGGGGTTTGGGGTTACTGGTGAAGGCTAGGTACCGGGACGGTGCCCACACTGGGGTTACTGGTGAAGGCTACCGGGACGGTGCCCACACTGGGGTCTGGGGTCACTGGTGAAGGCTAGGTACCGGGACGGTGCCCACACTGGGGTCTGGGGTTACTGGTGAAGGCTAGGTACCGGGACGGTGCCCGCACTGGGGTCACCGGCGAAGGCTACCGGGACGGTGCCCACACTGGGATCACTGGCGAAGGCTAGGTACCGGGACGGTGCCCGCACTGAGGTCTGGGGTCACTGGTGAAGGCTAGGTACCGGGACGGTGCCCACACTGAGGTCTGGGGTCACTGGTGAAGGCTAGGTACCGGGACGGTGCCCACACTGGGGTCTGGGGTCACTGGTGAAGGCTAGGTACCGGGACGGTGCCCACACTGGGGTTACTGGTGAAGGCTACCGGGACGGTGCCCACACTGGGGTCTGGGGTCACTGGTGAAGGCTAGGTACCGGGACGGTGCCCACACTGGGGTCACCGGCGAAGGCTACCGGGACGGTGCCCACACTGGGGTCACTGGCGAAGCCTAGGTACCGGGACGGTGCCCACACTGGGGTCTGGGGTCACTGGTGAAGGCTAGGTACCGGGACGGTGCCCACACTGGGGTCTGGGGTCACTGGTGAAGGCTAGGTACCGGGACGGTGCCCACACTGGGGTTACTGGTGAAGGCTAGGTACCGGGACCGTGCCCACACTGGGGTCACTGGCGAAGGCTACCGGGACGGTGCCCACACTGGGGTCTGGGGTCACTGGTGAAGGCTAGGTACCGGGACCGTGCCCACACTGGGGTCACTGGCGAAGCCTAGGTACCGGGACCGTGCCCACACTGGGGTCACTGGCGAAGGCTACCGGGACGGTGCCCACACTGGGGTTACTGGTGAAGGCTACCGGGACGGTGCCCGCACTGGGGTCTGGGGTCACTGGTGAAGGCTAGGTACCGGGACGGTGCCCACACTGGGGTCTGGGGTCACTGGTGAAGGCTAGGTACCGGGACGGTGCCCACACTGGGGTCACTGGTGAAGGCTAGGTACCGGGACGGTGCCCACACTGGGGTTACTGGTGAAGGCTACCGGGACGGTGCCCACACTGGGGTCTGGGGTCACTGGTGAAGGCTAGGTACCGGGACGGTGCCCACACTGGGGTCACTGGCGAAGGCTACCGGAACGGTGCCCACACTCGGGGGTTACTGGTGAAGGCTGGGTACCGGGACGGTGCCTACACTGGGGTCACTGGCGAAGGCTAGGCACCGGGACCGTGCCCACACTGGGGTCTGGGGTCACTGGTGAAGGCTAGGTACCGGGACGGTGCCCACACTGGGGTCTGGGGTCACTGGTGAAGGCTAGGTACCAGGACGGTGCCCACACTGGGGTCACTGGTGAAGGCTAGGTACCGGGACCGTGGCCACACTGGGGTCTGGGGTTACTGGTGAAGGCTAGGTACCGGGACGGTGCCCACACTGAGGTCACCGGCGAAAGCTACAGCGCTAGTGAAAATACTAGCAAAATACTACGTCTAGTGCTCGTGACTTCGTGACGTTTTAATTTGGCGCAATAATTCCATACAATTATATATATTCTACAACTGATGCTCTCGAGACGACACCTGTTTAACATCCATGCGCAAATATAATAAATTGTACGTATTTGCCGGCTAAGCGTTCACGGAATTAGAATCCACCAAATCAGCGGACGTAGGCATCCTCGGCGGCGGAGAGGACATTAGGCCATAGTTGACGTACCCGTTTTTTCCGTTGCATCGACGAGCTCGACAGGCGGTGGAAAAACAGGGTGAAATCTCACGCCTTTTTTCGTTGGCATTGCCGGTCGATTCTGTCTGCTTTCCAAGTCACCCTTTTTTGCCCAAATTACGGACGGTCATAACATAATTAAAATATCAGATGGTGCTATTAATGGTACCATTCGATCCGGCTTCAAAAGTGCTATCGATTGATACCAAAAAATAGACCAAAAATCACCCCACCAACCCCCACCCTTTTTATCCTTTGGACGGCAGTTTGGGCCTGTGCTTCAAAGAGCAATAGCCGTGCCCAGCCACGTTGTCCATGATAAGCTTGGTTCGCCGTTCGACCGAAAATGTGCGATGCTGTCTTGTCCACTGTACCTACAATGTCGTATCACATCTCGGACCGGCCGGTCTGCCACAGACTTTGGACTCGGAGTACCAGGCTAAGATGGACGAGATGCACGCGCTGTTCGAGGCCCAGCTAGACGGAGTGCGCGCCGCCAAGGACCACGAGCTGCAGAAGAGCGCCGAACGGGTATGGTAACGCACGGCCTCGCAGTCCTACCACGCGGTCTCACGGCCCCATGCCACAAACATAACTGGGAGACGAGCTGCACAGCGATCAGGTAGCTGGGCTGAGAAAAGGCGATAGCAGGGTAAAAGGTACAGAACGATTCCACTCCGTGGCAGCTGGGTCGCGCTACGCCTACAGATTCGTGGTGTAAGTTGCTGAAGCTGGGATATCAGCTAGGACACCAGATTGGCCAATGCACTGTCAGGCCCGACGCACTGCCGCTGACCGTGTATGTAACCCCCATCGCCGGCCCGTCTCGTCCTCATTTGAAGCAAATCGAGCTCTCCCTCCCCCCGCCCCGCCCCCAGGTGCAGCAGATTGAGCAGATGCTGCGTGAGGTGTCGACCGAGACGGCCGCCAGCCGTTCTTCGCTCGAGGACAAGATGCGCCGCATCCACCTCATCACCCAGAGCTTCGAGCTGTGAGACGCCGGACGGTCCAGCGCCAGTCGTAGTAAATTGTCCGTGTGCCTGAGAGTCGTCCGCAGTCGGGTCCGTCCCGCCCCCGTCCGTCCGTCCCACAGCGTCAGCGTCGTACCCGGACCTCGGAAGTCGTAACCCGTAACCCGGCAGCGGGACACTGTCGCAATAAATCGCCAGTCCTATCTGAAGGGGCGGTGTCTGCGCTGTGAGTGGGCCTGTCTGGTCAGCCGGTGGCGGAGAGCCGACCGGCTCAGGTGATGGGGTTCTGTCGGCTCAGGCAACACGGCGAACCTCGAACACTTCAGTGGAAACTGCTCCGACAGCAGACCGCTCGCCCAGACACTACTGCACTATTGCACGAATAGCAGGACTAAGAAGGGCGAACAAGATTGTGGTTTACTTTTTTGGAAAAGTATATTGCACATTTCGACACCATGGACAAACCCGCGTTAGTTGGCACTTGGAAACAAACTTCTCCGGTGACGTTATAGCTTCAAGACAGCTATACTGGCCATATAGAGACACAACCACAGGTATGAAATGGAAAACAGTGCTGCGCAATATGCTTCGCCATTCGCGGACGAGTTGCGTAAAAGGCCACGTTTAAAATCAGGCGAACCTACACTACCTACTACTTACTGACCGCTCCGAACACCACGACGCAAGCAATATATCTAAAAACCATTATAAAAATACCTTCAACATATACGACGTTACTGCCGCGGTTATGGACGGATGTTAAGACGGAATACCATGTTGTACATCAACACCAGTTTGTACCACCACCACCGTGTCAGTATAGCTAGCCCTTTGGCCACCCCTGTTTGCGGCGGCAACAGGGCACACTACGGTTCGCGGAGGAATGGCCTCCCCTCCGCTTTGACCTGGACTCGTCCGCCTCTCGCCGCCGCTGCAGCGTGGCCTCCCCTCGGCTTACGACTTTGGCTCGTCCGTCCCCCCGCTGCAGCTTTTCGAGTCGGTCGGGTCGAATGGCCTCCCCTCGGCTTACGACTTGGGCTCGTCCGTCTCTCCGCGCTGCAGCTTGCCAATGACCTCGCCCAGCATCCGGTTACACAGCGCCGCGTACGGGTTCAGAGCCACCAGCTGCAATCAGAGTGGGAGAGGAAATATACTGGAATCAAACGGTGATGAAATCACAAACTCCCCTACGTCTTGCGTTTAGAAAGGAATCAGCTCCACCATGAATATTGAGATCGGAGGCACGGGTTGACATGACCGATAAACCGAATCGTGAAACAGCAAGAAATTAACCGTCTGTCCAACACTTATCTGAATTACTACATTACCAGACAACCGCAAACGAAGCACATTTCAAATAATGAAGTGCAATGGGTACAAAGCGTGAGTAAAATTCCCCGACCCCCAGAGCAGACAGCGGCGGCAGTCACAGTCGGTGAGGCGGGGAGGTCGGCGCACCTGGGTCTTGGCGAACTGGCTGCCCAGTTTGGCAGCCTGCCGGTAGTCGTCCAGAGCCTGCTCCTGCTGTCCAGCCAGCTGGCGCAGCTGTCCGCGCTGACAGAGCGCCTGCCGGCCGGCGAGACCGCGGCAGCCGCTCAGCTCCACCGCCCGGTCCGCGTCACATAGTGCGTCTGTGAACGGTCCGCGTCACATAGCGCGTCTGTGAAACTGAGCTGGCGGTCTGACCGGGCTGGTACACATTCATAGGCACCACACTGCCTATCTTAACATAATGCGACACTATCTTCCCTTGTTGGGACTTGCAACCTGTCTCGGCGCTGGCTGCTGGCACCGTCGCCCTTGGACACGAGTCGACAGCAGGGCGTTGGGTGCATTGCGATCCATGGTTAGTGATTACTTATGACTTATTCACAAACTGTCAACATAGTTGAATATCATTGTTCGTTTTTATGGGAAAAACTCAGTGTTTTTTTAAATTACAAAAGACCAATATATAACGTATGTTTCGCTTAGTTCGGTTGTTTTATGTCGATGTCGCCGCTTTTTGCATGTTGACCCTGTGAAGGTACAGCAAGATGTAGCGAAATATTGATCTTTTGTAATTAAAACAAAAAACACATCGAGTTTTTCCGATAAAAACGAACAATACTATACTATCAGTGTTAAAGAAATGACGCTTCGGTCACATATCGATGAATATCGTTCTACCCTCCCGATGACGGCAGCAGAGCCCTCGTCCACCTGTCCGCCTCACCGTCATTACGGTGCATCAGCCGGTGCAGCTGGGCGCGGTTGTTGTAGGGCGAGGCCCGCTGCGGTGCCGCAGTGATGGCCTCGGTCAGCAGACGGAGCGCCTCCTCGTGCTGCCCGGCCTCTGCCGCCTGTACCCCGCCACTCTCCAGCTGCCGCGACCGCCGACACTCCTCACTGTCTGACTCAGCAGGACCTGTGTTACAGCGGGGACAGGGTCAGATGGTGTACCCCGTCCCTCTCCAGCTGCCGCGACCGCCAACACTCCTCACTGTCTGACTCAGCAGGACCTGTGTTACAGCGGGGACCCGGGACAGGGTCAGATGGTGTACCCCGTCCCTCTCCAGCTGCTGCCGCGACCGCCGACACTCCTCACTGTCTGACTCAGCAGGACCTGTGTTACAGCGGGGACAGGGTCAGATGGTGTACCCCGTCCCTCTCCAGCTGCTGCCGCGACCGCCAACACTCCTCACTGTCTGACTCAGCAGGACCTGTGTTACAGCGGGGACAGGGTCAGATGGTGTACCCCGCCCCTCTCCAGCTGCCGCGACCGCCAACACTCCTCACTGTCTGACTCAGCAGGACCTGTGTTACAGCGGGGACAGGGTCAGATGGTGTACCCCGCTCTCTCCAGCTGCCGCGACCGCCGACACTCCTCACTGTCTGACTCAGCAGGACCTGTGTTACAGCGGGGACAGGGTCAGATGGTGTACCCCGCTTTTTTTCTTCTTTTTTTATTGGGGTTTAGGGGCGCTCCGACAACGAAGGTCACATGGCGCCCAATACCCCGCCCCTCTCCAGCTGCCGCGACCGCCAACACTCCTCACTGTCTGACTCAGCAGGACCTGTGTTACAGCGGGGACAGGGTCAGATGGTGTACCCCGCCCCTCTCCAGCTGCTGCCGCGACCGCCAACACTCCTCACTGTCTGACTCGGCAGGACCTGTGTTACAGCGGGGACCCGGGACAGGGTCAGATGGTGTACCCCGCTCTCTCCAGCTGCCGCGACCGCCGACACTCCTCACTGTCTGACTCAGCAGGACCTGTGTTACAGCGGGGACCCGGGACAGGGTCAGATGGTGTACCCCGCTCTCTCCAGCTGCCGCGACCGCCAACACTCCTCACTGTCTGACTCAGCAGGACCTGTGTTACAGCGGGGACAGGGTCAGATGGTGTACCCCGTCCCTCTCCAGCTGCTGCCGCGACCGCCAACACTCTTCACTGTCTGCGCCTCCTCGTGCTGACTCAGCAGGACCTGTGTTACAGCGGGGACAGGGTCAGATGGTGTACCCCGTCCCTCTCCAGCTGCCGCGACCGCCAACACTCCTCACTGTCTGACTCAGCAGGACCTGTGTTACAGCGGGGACAGGGTCATATATGGGGATGTGCAAATAGTTATTACATTCAACCAGCACCCTTAAAATAATATGCATTGGATTCATCAACATTCACCTAGTACCATCATTGTCAGCCATCAAATGTACTGTCATGTGCAATTACTATGTAGAAAACGGTTGGGAGTGACCTCTAGCAATTTTGTGTCATTTTGTGAAATACTTGTTTTGGTCTTACAGCAATGTTATGCAGAGTACCTATTCCAAATGGAAGCTTGGAATTTTGTCCCAGAAGGTCTACAAAACTGATTGAATTAGCGACAAATAAGAGACAAATAAGCTTTGACAATAAATTCAGAGACATAAGTTTCTTTTCACTAATCTTCACACTGTTCAGATCAAACATATTATACACTGAATGCAGATGTTTATAGGGCACAGAGGCCATGATTAGGGGCATATCAGGTCCTGGGCTACCAGTGGCATGACACCTACCATCAGGCTCAATGCTGGATATCTCCTCCTCAGGAGGTGCCTCAAAGTTCATAACATCCCCCAGAGGCAGAGATGGGTCCAGAATGCTGTTCAGCACTGCTCTGTCATGTGCAGTTGCCATCTTAGAGTCAAACTCTGAAAATTAAAATGACCATTGTTAAGTTGTTCAAGTTATCAGTATATCAGCATTGGTGAAAGTTGAAACTGTCTTGAAATGCAGCTCACACAAACCAGGAGAAATCCAGGATTCAAGAAGATTTTCCCAACAAAATCTGATGATGATGATTTGGGCTTTAGGGCACCACAACTCCTAGGTTATATTCAGTATTCAGTAGACTTTGAGCGTCAACTCATGAAGATAGGTGCAGGCACCTGACTTGCCCGCTCTGGTCTCGCTCATGATCAGTTATGGCCATGTTGTCAATGATATAATTGGTGGACAATGCAATGCATGCTTCCCAATCTCTCCTAGGTGTGGAGGTACATCTCCCACTTCCAGTGTCCATCGAGTCTGCTCTTGAATAGGTTGAGAGTATCAGCGGTGACTATGTTCTCTGGCAGGGCATTCCAGTCGTTGATCAATCTGATTCTCCAGTGGGTTTTCCACAAAATCTCAAAAGGATTAGGGTTCCCACAGAATCCTAAAACAAAATACAACAGTTGGTTTATGATCCTTATTTTTCAATGAAATTGAACCACAGTTCCTGGTTCCTAAAAGATACCATGCAAAGACATGATATACAATCTATATTAGCCTGGCATCTACGAGAAACGGGGAGATCGCTGTCCAAACAAAATAGCTGCCGGGATGCACCAACACTATGCTGGTGCTTTTTTAAAATGCTGCCATATATTAAGGTAACATAATTTGCTACCAAATGTGGCATAGCATTGTGCTGCGCTGAGCAGCAACAGGTAGGGTAAAGTCCAATCTTCAGACACATCCTTACCTCTGACTTTTCATGCCATCAAAATGTTGATGATACTGACACAGGTTCTTTAGTGCGTTGATAGTTTACATTCTGATAGCATGAAAAGTCTGAGGTTACGACGGGTACAGTGCAGTGTTGGATTTTGCATTTCATGACCTGGTTTCTGAGAGTAAAAATCCATAGGTGGAGAGTAAAATTGTATTGTCAGGCAAGTTAATATTTTCATTTTTGTTTTTATTATTTGTCTAGAAAAGTAAAAAAAATCCTGATTTGTAATTGATATTAAATCCTTGAGGAAAATTGAATTATATTTACAATGTCAGTAAGATCAGGCGAAAAGAGTGCAAATTTCCTGAACAAATATGACAAGAGCAAACATTTTTGGACCCAAAAAGTCCAGAAAATTGTCCAAATTCCAAGGCTGGTCCAGTGTCACTGCAGTTTACCCTACAAATCAGTTTTCCCCATTATGTGTGCTAAGGAGAGCATTTGATGATTTGGGGTGCGATCGGCAACACAACAAATTCGCTCTGATGAATCCAACAAATTCGCTGTCTCATGCATTCTGTAACACAAAATTATCTGCCAGTTTTGTCACAGCTGCGCTGTGTCATGATTTGTGTAGTTATAGGGCCTTGGTTTGTGTGGTTACTTTACTTGTTTTCAGAAATCACGGTACTTTGAACTTTGTCAGTACTCAGCAACACTGCAGTCAATACAGCAATACTGCAGATGACGTTATGGCACACTGCAAAAGAAATTAGCCCTCCTGACGACTGGTTTGGAAATTTGCGCTCCAACAGAGCGAATTTGTCGGTCAAATTCGCTTGTTTGCAGATTTGTTGTGTTGCCCAACACAAACTGACCGAATATTCGGCATCCGACGAATCACCAACAAATTTGTTGTGATTACACCCAAATTTGTTGTGTTGCCAATCGCAACCCTGATGTATGACATTGCTGAAATCAAAATGAAATGTTCATAGAAAAGGTCAAGTGAAGGTGATTTAACGTCAGGACTTTTTTCCATGCTGTTCCCATTATGCATATCTTCCTTAGGCCTCAGAGATAAAAATACATTGTCAATATTATCTGAGATGTTCTCAACTCACAGCTCGCAAAACAATGTCAATGTAAGAAGACAGTGTTGACTGTTGTGACGCATGTAATGTCTGATTGGCACTGATAACGATGATCGTTCTCTACGACCACGAGCTGTTCGCATATGACCCGAGTTGTTGGCATAATAATTCAGGCACATGGTTACCATGTCCTGACGTCTAAGTGGGTTAATTTATGTTTTGTATTGTGCAATGTAAGACATCTATGACAAAGAACCACCTGTGTACCACGTGTAGCAGAGTAGAGTAATTATACGAGACTGTAATTACTCTACGTAGTTTCCACGTAGTTTCCGGTAGTGTGTTTCAATAGTTGTAAACAAACTTTGTGAAAACATTCGAACGAAACAATAGCGCATCAAATGTCACGATTATATTGCTGCCACATAACATAAATACTTTTACCCTGCAGATTTCAGAAACGTTCGGGTAATGTCTGGTATGTTGGTCATCTTAGTTTGATGAAATTGTTAAATCGCTTACAGATAGTCTATACTGCCAACTCTCCTTTTATCTTGCGAGGTTCCCAACGTATCATGCAATTCTTCGCGAAATCTATCTGGTAATAAAAGCTTGCCGGAGTGTTGCCGTTTTCGGCCCGCGCCAGATACCAGTCCTAAATGGTCTCAAATTTAATTATAGTTTTGCAATTGTCAGACAGCATTTCCTCTGCGCAGATTCCTCGAATGCTTGCTTTGATATCGCGAGGGACCGCTACAACCCACCGATCGGTATTGAAGACAAGATCCCATAACACGTACCTAAATTACATTTCAACTCGAAATGTTGCCTCAGTAAGCCGCGGAAACGCACGTCTCCCATAGTTATCTCTATTATTTCTCATGTTCATCACTGACGCACTGCGGCGTGATAGTGGGTAAAAACAGACGGCCGGCGGCGGCAGGGGCGGCCGGTGGGGCGGAGCGGAACGACCAGCCGCCGCCCCCGCCCCGGGCCGGCCGCCGCCGCCGCCGCCGTCGCGCCAGATGTAACGGACGCAGGTGTGAAGGCGAATATGTCGTATGTACAGTGCTCCAACGGGCCCGCGGCGGGCGGTTACCACACACACGCACACACACACACAGACACACACACTCTCGCAAGCGCGCGGGACACTGTCTGACGGCAGGGACGGGGGACGGGGGCCGGCCGGCCGGCTGGCGGGTCGGTTTGTACTTGCGTTTGCCGGCCGGCGCGGCTCGAAAGTGGCGGGAAATGCGCAGCGAGGGCCGGAGAAATGGCGCGAAGCATTCGGCAGTAGTCGAGCTGAGAGCGGCGGCAGACAGAGCGGGGAGACGAAAAACCGGGAAGTGGGGAGGGAACGAGAGACCAGAGCCGGCGTGTAGACAAGGCGGGGAACGCGCAGCTGTGTGAAACATCGACGGGCGCACGCAGCCCGTTATCACATACACAAGCAAAACCAACAACCGCTGATAAAAATACACGTGACTGTCCGGTGCACAGACGCGCGCACGCACACGCACACACACACTCGTCCGCCACTCGTGTCTGTGTGCGCGGGGAGCAGACGCCGGCGCGGGCGGTGAGGCGGGCGGGCGCGAGGAAGACGGCCGGGCCGGACCGGCCGCGACTGACAGCAGCGCCGCGGCGGCCGGAGCGGTAACAACGGGCGCTAGAACACGCCGACAGCGGCCGGCCGCGGCGGGGCGCTACTTGAGCAGCAGCTGGTAGAGCCGCTCGGAGCGCTGCAGGCCCCGCTCCTGCTCCAGCACGAACAGCAGGTCCCGAATGTTGACCCGCTTCACCCGCGGCTTCACCGGGATCTGATAAAACACGGACACACACCGGTCACATTAGTCACGGGACAAGGCGGGCGGCGGTCACGCAGCTGTGCGACTTCACGGTTGATTAGGGTAAAGCTTTTCAAGCGCGCCGATTGCGGAGGTCGTTGGTGGTGCACGCGTTTTCACGGGCACGATGCATCTAAGCGTGCCTTAGCAAACGACGCGGTAAGAAAAACACATGAAAATAAAGATGAGAAAGTTACGAGGCCAACCCAGGAGGCCTCGAGCGTCTCCAGCACACATACCACTGTCAATAGGCCATGTGAGCTCACAGCAGTGAGAGCGGTGATTGACCAATGAGCCGTGAGCCGTGAGCCATGAGGCGTGTCCCGTGTGCCATGAGCAGTGAGCAGTGAGCCGTGTGCCGTGTGCCGTGTGCCGTGTGCCGTGTGCCGTGTGCCGTGTGCCGTGTGCCGTGTGCCGTGAGCCGTGAGCCGTGAGCCGTGAGCCGTGTGCCGTGTGCCGTGTGCCATGAGCAGTGAGCCGTGTGCCGTGTGCCGTGTGCCGTGTGCCATGAGCAGTGAGCCGTGTGCCGTGTGCCATGAGCAGTGAGCCGTGTGCCGTGTGCCGTGTGCCATGAGCAGTGAGCCGTGTGCCGTGTGCCGTGAGCCGTGTGCCGTGAGCCGTGTGCCGTGTGCCATGAGCAGTGAGCCGTGTGCCGTGTGCCATGAGCAGTGAGCCGTGTGCCGTGTGCCGTGTCCCGTGTGCCATGAGCCGTGTGCCGTGTGCCATGAGCCGTGTGCCGTGTGCCATGAGCCGTGTGCCGTGTGCCGTGTGCCGTGTGCCGTGTGCCGTGTGCCGTGTGCCGTGTGCCGTGTGCCATGAGCCGTGTGCCGTGTGCCGTGTGCCGTGTGCCGTGTGCCGTGTGCCGTGTCCCGTGTGCCATGAGCAGTGTGCCGTGTGCCGTGTGCCGTGAGCCGTGAGCCGTGAGCCGTGTGCCGTGTGCCGTGTGCCGTGTGCCGTGTGCCGTGTGCCGTGTGCCGTGTGCCGTGTCCCGTGTGCCGTGTGCCGTGTGCCGTGTATCGTCTCACCTGTCGCTGGCTGAGCTGGCCTGTCACGGTGCTGCCCTCCGCGGCGGCCGGTTCGCCGCCGTCCAGCCGCGCCTTCTTGCGCGGCCCGATGGCCATCAGCGCGGTGACGTTGGCCTCCCGCTGCCGCACCTCTTCCATCTCCAACCGCTGCATCTGTGGGACGAAGCCGACGACAGGTCAGCGCCTGGTCAAACACGCACACACCGCTAGCGGTGAGTACCTCATAAGTCAGATGATGGTAAAAAGGCAAGAGTATCTTTGGGATTTGGGAACCACAAACTATATAGATAAAAGGTTACGACAAACTTTCTAACTATTGCAGCACGCTCAAGGACATTAATTGATGATTACGAACGAGCGCGAAGCGCTCACTCGTCTTTCCGTGGTGTATGGGAAAAATCTGATTATGAGCGGCCCGACCCGGCCCGACCCGTGGCGACGCTTTTGAGAAGCTCATATCTCTGCAACCGCACGTCAGATTCACAATCGGACTTATTTGCTGAACAGCCCCATCTAACCTACCCGGTTTGAGACCAGTGCCGACTCATGTGAGTGACTACCACTGCGCGTGGCGTGTGCCGCGTGAGGGGTGTTGACAAGTATTTTCTCGCAATAACTCTGCAACGGCTGGGCATATTATGTGCAAATTTCGTGTGTGGTTAGGGACCCCTCAGCCGCCACTTTCACACAACTCGGGGGTGGGGTGACTGCACGTGCGCACGTGCACATCCCTATTCTATATCTCAGGAACGGCTGAGCCGATTGTGTTCAAATTTGGTGTGTGGTTAGGGACATCTCAGCCCTCACTTTTCCACAAGTCAAAGGCGGGTGCTTCTGCACGTGCGCACCCTTTTTGTATCTCAGAAACTACCTGCCCGAACGAGTTGAAATTCCCCATACATTTCCTTCGCGCTCGCTCGTTCATCGCCAACTACGGCGCCTTACTGGTTGTATACTGAGCAAAGTTTCCACCTAGAGTTCGAAAGGTGCACGAGGCACGACAGTCGAGATATTAAAGCTCGTTTGAGACCATCCGCTGGCCGACGCTGCGGGCACTCTGCCGCCTGTCAATCTTAGTTATCGCTGCGCCTCAGCAAGGAACGTCAATACAGCCCAGCCCAGCCCCCCCCCCCCCCACCCACCCCTGCCGCTACGGCGACAGTGCGATTACGGGGACCCGTCCACTTTACGTACTTCTTTTGCCTTGGCCTTGAGCTTGGCCTGCTCGGGGTCCTCTGTCTTTGAGCGGCTCTTGGCGGCGCGGAGCAGCATCTCGCGCTCCGTCTCCTCGTGCCGCTTCTGTTCCTGCTTGTCGAGCTCCTCCAGGAAGCGCAGCTGCCCGCGCACGTCCCGCGTCACGTCGTAGCCCGGTTCTGACTGCAGGTACACACAGAGCAGAGGCAGGCATTGGTCACATGATCTGATGCGTGGAACGGAAGCCGAGGATAGCACGGCCCGAGACGAGATCAATTCCTCCACAGAATGGTGACCACGGACAATATCACGATTTTCAGCTAAGCAGCAGCATAACTACAACTAGAATAAGCCGAATGCTGCGTGTGGGGAGTCGCCTGCAGTGTTGAATCGTTATTACTCTGAAGTCGGTTACCGAATATGGGCTAACAATAAGCAGCGTTGAATGGTTATTACTCTGAAGTCGGTTACCGAATATGGGCTAACAATAAACAGCGTTGAATGGTTATTACTCTGAAGTCGGTTGCCGAATATGGGCTAACAATAAGCAGCGTTGAATGGTTATTACTCTGAAGTCGGTTACCGAATATGGGCTAACAATAAGCAGCGTTGAATCGTTATTACTCTGAAGTCGGTTGCCGAATATGGGCTAACAATAAGCAGCGTTGAATCGTTATTACTCTGAAGTCGGTTACCGAATATGGGCTAACAATAAGCAGCGTTGAATCGTTATTACTCTGAAGTCGGTTACCGAATATGGGCTAACAATAAGCAGCGTTGAATCGTTATTACTCTGAAGTCGGTTACCGAATAAGGGCTAACAATAAGCAGCGTTGAATCGTTATTACTCTGAAGTCGGTTACCGAATATGGGCTAACAATAAGCAGCGTTGAATCGTTATTACTCTGAAGTCGGTTACCGAATATGGGCTAACAATAAGCAGCGTTGAATCGTTATTACTCTGAAGTCGGTTACCGAATATGGGCTAACAATAAACAGCGTTGAATCGTTATTACTCTGAAGTCGGTTACCGAATATGGGCTAACAATAAACAGCGTTGAATCGTTATTACTCTGAAGTCGGTTACCGAATATGGGCTAACAATAAGCAGCGTTGAATCGTTATTACTCTGAAGTCGGTTACCGAATATGGGCTAACAATAAACAAGTTTGTACCGACGACATGATGGCCAACCGAAAAAATGGATGATGTGGCTGGCAAAATGGACAAAAGCCGCCGGTAATGTCAAATAGCGTTTCATGTGGCGCGGGTGACGCCACCGCCTGGGTCGTCTGCTGCCGTACCTTGACCACCTCCATGCGGTGTTCCGCGATGACGGCCACCTGTTCCAGCAGGGTTTTCAACCGCTCCTGGGTGGCGTGTGACACTAGCGCCACCACGTCCGGACTGGGCTCATCCAGACCGTGCCGCATCGCTGTCACCAACACACAGAGTCAACACAGACCACACAGTACACAGAGTCAACACAGACTACACAACACACAGTCAACACAGACTACACAACACACAGAGTCAACACAGACTACACAACACACAGAGTCAACACAGACCACACAACACACAGTCAACACAGACTACACAACACACAGAGTCAACACAGACTACACAACACACAGTCAACACAGACCACACAGTACACAGAGTCAACACAGACCACACAACACACAGAGTCAACACAGACTACACAACACACAGAGTCAACACAGACCACACAACACACAGAGTCAACACAGACTACACAACACACAGAGTCAACACAGACTACACAACACACAGAGTCAACACAGACTACACAACACACAGTCAACACAGACTACACAACACACAGAGTCAACACAGACTACACAACACACAGAGTCAACACAGACTACACAACACACAGAGTCAACACAGACTACACAGTACACAGAGTCAACACAGACTACACAACACACAGAGTCAACACAGACTACACAACACACAGAGTCAACACATACTACACAACACACAGAGTCAACACAGACCACACAGTACACAGAGTCAACACAGACCACACAACACACAGAGTCAACACAGACTACACAACACACAGAGTCAACACAGACTACACAACACACAGAGTCAACACAGACTACACAACACACAGAGTCAACACAGACTACACAACACACAGTCAACACAGACTACACAACACACAGAGTCAACACAGACCACACAACACACAGAGTCAACACAGACTACACAACACACAGTCAACACAGACTACACAACACACAGAGTCAACACAGACTACACAACACACAGAGTCAACACAGACCACACAACACACAGAGTCAACACAGACTAAACAACACACAGAGTTAACACAGACTACACAACACACAGAGTCAACACAGACTACACAACACACAGAGTCAACACAGACCACACAGTACACAGAGTCAACACAGACTACACAACACACAGAGTCAACACAGACTACACAACACACAGAGTCAACACAGACTACACAACACACAGAGTCAACACAGACCACACAGTACACAGAGTCAACACAGACTACACAACACACAGAGTTAACACAGACTACACAACACACAGAGTCAACACAGACTACACAACACACAGAGTCAACACAGACTACACAACACACAGAGTCAACACAGACTACACAACACACAGAGTCAACACAGACTACACAGTACACAGAGTCAACACAGACCACACAACACACAGAGTCAACACAGACTACACAACACACAGAGTCAACACAGACTACACAACACACAGTCAACACAGACTACACAACACAGAGTCAACACAGACTACACAACACAGAGTCAACACAGACTACACAACACACAGAGTCAACACAGACTACACAGTACACAGAGTCAACACAGACCACACAGTACACAGAGTCAACACAGACTACACAACACACAGAGTCAACACAGACCACACAGTACACAGAGTCAACACAGACTACACAACACACAGAGTCAACACAGACTACACAACACACAGAGTCAACACAGACTACACAACACACAGAGTCAACACAGACTACACAACACACAGAGTCAACACAGACTACACAGTACACAGAGTCAACACAGACCACACAGTACACAGAGTCAACACAGACTACACAACACACAGAGTCAACACAGACCACACAACACACAGAGTCAACACAGACCACACAACACACAGAGTCAACACAGAGTCAACACAGACTACACAACACACAGAGTCAACACAGACTACACAACACACAGAGTCAACACAGTCAACACAGACTACACAACACACAGAGTCAACACAGACTACACAACACACAGAGTCAACACAGACTACACAACACACAGAGTCAACACAGACTACACAACACACAGAGTCAACACAGACCACACAACACACAGAGTCAACACAGAGTCAACACAGACTACACAACACACAGAGTCAACACAGACTACACAACACACAGTCAACACAGACTACACAACACCCAGAGTCAACACAGACTACACAACACACAGAGTCAACACAGACTACACAACACACAGAGTCAACACAGACTACACAACACACAGAGTCAACACATACTACACAACACACAGAGTCAACACAGACTACACAACACACAGAGTCAACACAGACTACACAACACACAGAGTCAACACAGACCACACAACACACAGAGTCAACACATACTACACAACACACAGAGTCAACACAGACTACACAACACACAGAGTCAACACAGACTACACAACACACAGAGTCAACACAGACTACACAACACACAGAGTCAACACAGACTACACAACACACAGAGTCAACACAGACTACACAACACACAGAGTCAACACAGACTACACAACACACAGTCAACACAGACTACACAACACACACAGTCAACACAGACTACACAACACACAGTCAACACAGACCACACAACACACAGAGTCAACACAGACCACACAGTACACAGAGTCAACACAGACTACACAGTACACAGAGTCAACACAGACTACACAACACACAGAGTCAACACAGACTACACAACACACAGAGTCAACACAGACTACACAACACACAGAGTCAACACAGACTACACAACACACAGAGTCAACACAGACTACACAGTACACAGAGTCAACACAGACTACACAACACACAGAGTCAACACAGACTACACAACACACAGAGTCAACACAGACTACACAACACACAGTCAACACAGACTACACAACACACAGAGTCAACACAGACTACACAGTACACAGAGTCAACACAGACTACACAACACACAGAGTCAACACATACTACACAACACACAGAGTCAACACAGACTACACAACACACAGAGTCAACACAGACTACACAACACACAGAGTCAACACAGACTACACAACACACAGAGTCAACACAGACTACACAGTACACAGAGTCAACACATACTACACAACACACAGTCAACACATACTACACAACACACAGAGTCAACACAGACTACACAACACACAGAGTCAACACAGACTACACAACACACAGAGTCAACACAGACTACACAACACACAGAGTCAACACAGACTACACAACACACAGAGTCAACACAGACCACACAACACACAGAGTCAACACAGACTACACAACACACAGAGTCAACACAGACTACACAACACACAGTCAACACAGACTACACAACACACAGAGTCAACACAGACCACACAACACACAGAGTCAACACAGACTACACAACACACAGAGTCAACACAGACTACACAACACACAGAGTCAACACAGACTGCACAACACACAGAGTCAACACATACTACACAACACACAGAGTCAACACAGACTACACAACACACAGAGTCAACACAGACTACACAACACAGAGTCAACACAGACTACACAACACACAGACTACACAACACACAGTCAACACAGACTACACAACACACAGACTACACAACACACAGAGTCGACACAGACTACACAACACAGAGTCAACACATACTACACAACACACAGAGTCAACACAGACTACACAACACACAGAGTCAACACAGACTACACAACACACAGAGTCAACACAGACTACACAACACACAGAGTCAACACAGACTACACAACACACAGAGTCAACACAGACTACACAACACACAGAGTCAACACAGACTACACAACACACAGAGTCAACACAGACTACACAACATACAGAGTCAACACAGACTACACAACACACAGAGTCAACACAGACTACACAACACACAGTCAACACAGACTACACAACACACAGAGTCAACACAGACTACACAACACACAGAGTCAACACATACTACACAACACACAGAGTCAACACAGACTACACAACACACAGAGTCAACACAGAGTCAACACATACTACACAACACACAGAGTCAACACAGACTACACAACACACAGAGTCAACACACCACACAGAGTCAAAACTACACAGTACACAGAGTCAACACAGACCACACAGTACACAGAGTCAACACAGACTACACCAGCGCCACCACGTCCGTACCGGGCTCCTCTATACCGTGCAGCAAACACAGACTAAACACACAGCACAGTCAACACAGACTATACAGCACAGAGTCAACACTGACTACACAGTACAGAGTCAACACAGACTACACAACACACAGAGTCAACACAGACTACACAACACACAGAGTCAACACAGACTACACAACACACAGAGTCAACACAGACTACACAACACACAGAGTCAACACATACTACACAACACACAGAGTCAACACAGACTACACAACACACAGAGTCAACACAGAGTCAACACATACTACACAACACACACAGTCAACACAGACCACACAACACACAGAGTCAACACAGACCACACAGTACACAGAGTCAACACAGACTACACAGTACACGAGTCAACACAGACTACACAACACACAGAGTCAACACAGACTACACAACACACAGAGTCAACACAGACTACACAACACACAGAGTCAACACAGACTACACAACACACAGAGTCAACACAGACTACACAGTACACAGAGTCAACACAGACTACACAACACACAGAGTCAACACAGACTACACAACACACAGAGTCAACACAGACTACACAACACACAGAGTCAACACAGACTACACAACACACAGAGTCAACACAGACTACACAGTACACAGAGTCAACACAGACTACACAACACACAGAGTCAACACATACTACACAACACACAGAGTCAACACAGACTACACAACACACAGAGTCAACACAGACTACACAACACACAGAGTCAACACAGACTACACAACACACAGAGTCAACACAGACTACACAACACACAGAGTCAACACAGACTACACAGTACACAGAGTCAACACATACTACACAACACACAGTCAACACATACTACACAACACACAGAGTCAACACAGACTACACAACACACAGAGTCAACACAGACTACACAACACACAGAGTCAACACAGACTACACAACACACAGTCAACACAGACTACACAACACACAGAGTCAACACAGACCACACAACACACAGAGTCAACACAGACTACACAACACACAGTCAACACAGACTACACAACACACAGAGTCAACACAGACTACACAACACACAGAGTCAACACAGACTAAACAACACACAGAGTCAACACAGACCACACAACACACAGAGTCAACACAGACTACACAACACACAGAGTCAACACAGACTACACAACACACAGAGTCAACACAGACTGCACAACACACAGAGTCAACACATACTACACAACACACAGAGTCAACACAGACTACACAACACACAGAGTCAACACAGACTACACAACACACAGAGTCAACACAGACTACACAACACACAGACTACACAACACACAGAGTCAACACAGACTACACAACACACAGAGTCAACACAGACCACACAACACACAGAGTCAACACAGACTACACAACACACAGAGTCAACACAGACTACACAACACACAGAGTCAACACAGACTACACAACACACAGAGTCAACAGACTACACAACACACAGAGTCAACACAGACCACACAACACACAGAGTCAACACAGACTACACAACACACAGAGTCAACACAGACTACACAACACACAGAGTCAACACAGACTACACAACACACAGAGTCAACACAGACTACACAACACACAGAGTCAACACAGACTACACAACACACAGAGTCAACACAGACCACACAACACACAGAGTCAACACAGACTACACAACACACAGAGTCAACACAGACTACACAACACACAGAGTCAACACAGACCACACAACACACAGAGTCAACACAGACTACACAACACACAGAGTCAACACAGACCACACAACACACAGAGTCAACACAGACTACACAACACACAGTCAACACAGACTACACAACACACAGAGTCAACACAGACCACACAACACACAGAGTCAACACAGACTACACAACACACAGAGTCAACACAGACTACACAACACACAGAGTCAACACAGACCACACAACACACAGAGTCAACACAGACTACACAACACACAGAGTCAACACAGACCACACAACACACAGAGTCAACACAGACTACACAACACACAGAGTCAACACAGACTACACAACACACAGAGTCAACACAGACTACACAACACACAGAGTCAACACAGACTACACAACACACAGTCAACACAGACCACACAACACACAGAGTCAACACAGACTACACAACACACAGAGTCAACACAGACTACACAACACACAGAGTCAACACAGACTACACAACACACAGAGTCAACACAGACCACACAACACACAGAGTCAACACAGACTACACAACACACAGAGTCAACACAGACTACACAACACACAGAGTCAACACAGACTACACAACACACAGAGTCAACACAGACCACACAACACACAGAGTCAACACAGACTACACAACACACAGAGTCAACACAGACTACACAACACACAGTCAACACAGACTACACAACACACAGAGTCAACACAGACCACACAACACACAGAGTCAACACAGACTACACAACACACAGAGTCAACACAGACTACACAACACACAGAGTCAACACAGACTACACAACACACAGAGTCAACACAGACTACACAACACACAGAGTCAACACAGACCACACAACACACAGAGTCAACACAGACTACACAACACACAGAGTCAACACAGACTACACAACACACAGAGTCAACACAGACTACACAACACACAGAGTCAACACAGACTGCACAACACACAGAGTCAACACATACTACACAACACACAGAGTCAACACAGACTACACAACACACAGAGTCAACACAGACTACACAACACACAGAGTCAACACAGACTACACAACACACAGACTACACAACACACAGACTACACAACACACAGAGTCAACACAGACTACACAACACACAGAGTCAACACAGACCACACAACACACAGAGTCAACACAGACTACACAACACACAGAGTCAACACAGACTACACAACACACAGTCAACACAGACTACACAACACACAGAGTCAACACAGACTACACAACACACAGAGTCAACACAGACCACACAACACACAGTCAACACAGACTACACAACACACAGAGTCAACACAGACCACACAACACACAGAGTCAACACAGACTACACAACACACAGAGTCAACACAGACTACACAACACACAGAGTCAACACAGACTACACAACACACAGAGTCAACACAGACTACACAGCACAGAGTCAACACATACTACACAACACACAGAGTCAACACAGACTACACAACACACAGAGTCAACAGACTACACAACACACAGAGTCAACACAGACTACACAACACACAGACTACACAACACACAGAGTCAACACAGACTACACAACACACAGAGTCAACACAGACTACACAACACACAGAGTCAACACAGACTACACACCATACAGAGTCAACACAGACTACACAACACACAGAGTCAACACAGACTACACAACACACAGAGTCAACACAGACTACACAACACACAGAGTCAACACAGACTACACAACACACAGAGTCAACACATACTACACAACACACAGAGTCAACACAGACTACACAACACACAGAGTCAACACAGAGTCAACACATACTACACAACACACAGAGTCAACACAGACTACACAACACACAGAGTCAACACACCACACAGTCAAAACTACACAGTACACAGAGTCAACACAGACCACACAGTACACAGAGTCAACACAGACTACACCAGCGCCACCACGTCCGTACCGGGCTCCTCTATACCGTGCAGCAAACACAGACTAAACACACAGCACAGTCAACACAGACTATACAGCACAGAGTCAACACTGACTACACAGTACAGAGTCAACACAGACTACACAACACACAGAGTCAACACAGACTACACAACACACAGAGTCAACACAGACTACACAACACACAGTCAACACAGACTACACAACACACAGAGTCAACACATACTACACAACACACAGAGTCAACACAGACTACACAACACACAGAGTCAACACAGAGTCAACACATACTACACAACACACAGAGTCAACACAGACTACACAACACACAGAGTCAACACACCACACAGAGTCAAAACTACACAGTACACAGAGTCAACACAGACCACACAGTACACAGAGTCAACACAGACTACACCAGCGCCACCACGTCCGTACCGGGCTCCTCTATACCGTGCAGCAAACACAGACTAAACACACAGCACAGTCAACACAGACTATACAGCACAGAGTCAACACTGACTACACAGTACAGAGTCAACACAGACTACACAACACACAGAGTCAACACAGACTATACAGCACAGAGTCAACACTGACTACACAGTACAGAGTCAACACAGACTACACAACACACAGAGTCAACACATACTACACAACATACAGAGTCAACACAGACTACACAACACACAGAGTCAACACAGACTATACAGCACACAGAGTCAACACTGACTACACAGTACAGAGTCAACACAGACTACACAACACACAGAGTCAACACAGACCACACAACACACAGTCAACACACCACACAGAGTCAAAACTACACAGTACACAGAGTCAACACAGACCACACAACACACAGAGTCAACACAGACTACACAACACACAGAGTCAACACAGACTACACCAGCGCCACCACGTCTTGGGGCCAGGCAGAGGCAGCACAGGAGACTGCATACCACTCACACCGCCTCGCAACGTTGTAGCGCAATGGGCGCGCTCAAACTCAACTACAGTAACAAGGGCGATGACATACGTACATTGCATTGTGGATATGGACAATATAGATACAGGTTATTCACCGGCCTCTGCACGTTGTTTAACAAGGGCAATGCGGAAAAGAGGCCTAAAAACCTCCCCCACCGGACTCATTTCAATACCTCCACGCGACATCTTCGCAAGAGTCGTAATCCCATCTCAGCAAAGACAGCTGGCCAACGAACACACACGCTTCTCTGGCAAATTCAGACCGTCTGAACAGAGCTTCATCTGCGTGTCAGTCGCTCACCGATTCGTCTGATCTTGAGCTGCAGCGCGGCGCTGGGCAGGAACGTCTCGTCTTTAACGGAGCGGATCTGGGTGCCGACGTACTCTGTGCTGCCGAGGATGTTTTGCGACTCCTCCTGCAGGTTGACGCCGCCCATCGCCGCCACGTCGTTGATGTCGTCATCCTGGCCAGACTCGAACGTCGACGACCTGTACGATGGGGACGGACGGCAGCCGGTCAGTGGGTACCCCCTGTACGATGGGGACGGACGGCAGCCGGTCAGTGGGACCTGTACGATGGGGACGGACGGCAGCCGGTCAGAGGGTACCCCCTGTACGATGGGGACGGACGGCAGCCGGTCAGTGGGCACCACCTGTACGATGGGAACGGACGGCATCCGGTCAGAGGGTGGACGGAGAGACGCCAAGCTGACGTACGAATACAACATGCCCGAGCTGATGTGGTACCGCCACTGATCGCCAGCATGGACAGGTCAACGGCCGTCGATGTGCACCAGATGTGGACGGGCCGAGGCTGCCGGAGGGCAACACAACAGCTGATGTGGTATTTCAAAGGAATGTTACGCCGAAGAGGGGCTCCGAAAGAAACGCGCCTTTCATTTCCGGCAACAACGTCGCCAGAAAACATAAATCGTGTCTTCTAGCAGATGTTATGTCGCGACTATTGACAGTGTGTATGTGTGCCGGTCTTTCGATCAGTGATGGATACGACTTCAGGACGTCAGGCACGTTAATAGCTGGGCTGAGTCCGCACGCCTGCCTGACAGCTGATCGTCTTCACACCGCTATCCCGACTACACGTGCGGAGCTGATGGCGCGTGCACCTACTTGAAGTTGAGTTTCTTGTTTTGCCGCAGCGCGGTGGCCGCCTGTTGCCGGTTGAAGTGGACGGCCGCCACCGTGCCGGACGCGGTGGGTGCCGCGGCGGCGGCGGCAGCAGTGGAGGCGGTGGTCGGCGCCGTCACCGCCGCCGACCGGATTGCCTTGCTGGCCGACTGCGGGGACACGGCATGCCAGTGTCAGACGCCGCCGCCGAGCCTGCCTTTCAGAGCAGCACACCGGCAGCCAACGTAGGCGACTACAATGAGTCAAATGGGTGATCTATAATGAGCAGCTCACGAGCACCTTTCAGCCAAAAATGGAATGAAACATACATGCAGATACAGACAAAGCGCACGTTCAAACTACGGGACATTGTCCGCTAGCATGTCATGCACGGCGAATGCAGCATCACTATTTAGAGAATGAATGACTGCGTAGTCTACAAAATGAATGAATGGCAAGACGAAAAAATATCGCGAAGCTGAAACAAACAAGCGACGTGACGATCAAAATAAACTTTGCAGCATGACAGAGAACTCAGCAGAACTCAGAGAACTCAGAGACAGAGAACTCAGCAATCGACTCAGCATATCCCCTACTTAAACTCACGGGCAAAGCTGGAAATATTGGAAGAGCCTAGAACAATCAACATCCCAAACTTGACAAATATAAGATGCAGCATTGGTGTTTGATTATGTCTGTGCTTTATGTGTGAAGACTTCAGGTAGGCAGACTATCAGTTCAGCAGTGGTGCCGATGGGTGTTAGTTAGGTGTTTGTGTATGTCTGTGGTGTGTGCGTGCGCGCGTGCGCGCGTGCGTGCGTGCGCGCGTGCGCGCGTGCGCGCGTGCGCGCGTGCGTGCGTGGGTGCGTGGGTGCGTGGGTGCGTGGGTGCGTGGGTGCGTGGGTGCGTGGGTGCGTGGGTGCGTGGGTGCGTGGGTGCGTGGGTGCGTGGGTGCGTGGGTGCGTGGGTGCGTGGGTGCGTGGGTGCGTGGGTGCGTGGGTGCGTGGGTGCGTGGGTGCGTGGGTGCGTGGGTGCGTGGGTGCGTGGGTGCGTGGGTGCGTGGGTGCGTGGGTGCGTGGGTGCGTGGGTGCGTGGGTGCGTGGGTGCGTGGGTGCGTGGGTGCGTGGGTGCGTGGGTGCGTGGGTGCGTGGGTGCGTGGGTGCGTGGGTGCGTGGGTGCGTGGGTGCGTGGGTGCGTGGGTGCGTGGGTGCGTGGGTGCGTGGGTGCGTGGGTGCGTGCGTGCGTGCGTGCGTGCGTGCGTGCGTGCGTGCGTGCGTGCGTGTGTGTGTGTGTGTGTGTGTGTGTGTGTGTGTGTGTGTGTGTGTGTGTGTGTGTGTGTGTGTGTGTGTGTGTGTGTGTGTGTGTGTGTGTGTGTGTGTGTGTGTGTGTGTGTGTGTGTGTGTGTGTGTGTGTGTGTGTGTGTGTGTGTGTGTGTGTGTGTGTGTGTGTGTGTGTGTGTGTGTGTGTGTGTGTGTGTGTGTGTGTGTGTGTGTGTGTGTGTGTGTGTGTGTGTGTGTGTGTGTGTGTGTGTGTGTGTGTGTGTGTGTGTGTGTGTGTGTGTGTGTGTGTGTGTGTGTGTGTGTGTGTGTGTGTGTGTGTGTGTGTGTGTGTGTGTGTGTGTGTGTGTGTGTGTGTGTGTGTGTGTGTGTGTGTGTGTGTGTGTGTGTGTGTGTGTGTGTGTGTGTGTGTGTGTGTGTGTGTGTGTGTGTGTGTGTGTGTGTGTGTGTGTGTGTGTGTGTGTGTGTGTGTGTGTGTGTGTGTGTGTGTGTGTGTGTGTGTGTGTGTGTGTGTGTGTGTCACGTACGGGCTGGATGCCGAGCAGGGCCGGGTGGCCGGAGGAGACGTTGCGCGGCTGTGAGCCGCTGGTGACGAGCCGCACCTGTTGGCCGGCCGCCGACACAGCCGCCGTGACCGTGCGGGCCGCCGCCACCGTTGTGGCTGCCGGCCGCACCGCCTGCCGCTGCATCTGCCGACCGCACACACCAGCTCTACCAGGCGGACCGGGCCGCGGACACCCACAGCCACAGCCACAGCCACAGCCAGCCAGCCAGGAGACACGTCTCGATAGGCCAGGGACCAACAACTCCAGACCAGACAACTATCACAATATAACCGGCACAATCGGCAGCCAGCCTCCCGGACCTGTAGGCCCGTAGGCGGTACGCCTGGCTGAAACGCTTAATTGGCCTTCAACATCTGCAAGTTTATAATATTTTGACGCATCGAAAGTGGGTTGCAGGGCAACTGAATGCGATTGTTATATTGTGCTGTTCGTAGCATTAACAAAAAACAGTGAGATCCATAATCTAGATAACGTTCCGCCGCTCAATCGAAATTCAGGGATGGTTAGGGTGTTGCGAGCCACGAGGATAGCGAGGCCAAGAGCGTGCTTGGCAAATCATAAATGTCATTACAGCCTATGCGGAAATGAACGATAAATGCAACTCCAAGGCAAAGTAGTTGATGCATGGTTGGAGCAACAAATTTGATGTCCGAAAGCAAAACAAAACAGTTATCTACTGTGACTTCTGGGTGCCAATTGGCAAATATGTGAGATGAGCCATGATCCGGTGGATATTGGTAACAAAGCAATACTGCTGGTCCGATAAGTCTCGTTTCTCCTGGCTGGCTTTTGTCAACAAGCATAGCGGAACCAAACAACAATTATAACAACGTGCACTGATATTCAAACTATGAACATCAAACAAATACAATAAATGGCAAAAGGCACGGGCGCCACGGCATCCAGCAAACGAAAATACATCGATGCAAAAACAATGCGACAACCGGAGCGTAAACTAACAGCAGCGGGCGCGCTGAACAGCATGACAACACCCGTCCCTGGCTGCTGGGCCGGGTCAGGTCGGGTCAGGTCAGGTCAGGTCAGGTCAGGTCAGGTCGGGTCAGGTCGGGTCAGGCCGGGTCAGGCCGGGTCGGATCGGGTCAGGTCGGGTCGGGTCAGGTCGGGTCAGGTCAGGTCAGGTCGGGTCAGGTCGGGTCAGGTCGGGTCAGGTCGGGTCAGGTCGGGTCAGGTCGGGTCAGGTCGGGTCAGGTCGGGTCAGGTCGGGTCAGGTCGGGTCAGGTCGGGTCAGGTCAGGTCGGGTCAGGTCGGGTCAGGTCGGGTCAGGTCGGGTCAGGTCGGGTCAGGTCAGGCCAGTACCTGCATGACGGGCACGGCGCTGAGCGGCGTGGAGAGGGCCGAGGATGGCCCAGGTCAGGTCAGGTCAGGTCAGGTCAGGTCAGGTCAGGTCAGGACAGTACCTGTATGACGGGCACGGCGCTGAGCGGCGTGGAGAGGGCCGAGAATGGCCAGGTCAGGTCGGTCAGGTCAGGTCAGGTCGGATCGGGTCAGGTCAGGTCGGGTCAGGTCAGGTCGGGTCAGGTCGGGTCAGGTCGGGTCAGGTCAGGTCAGTACCTGCATGACGGGCACGGCGCTGAGCGGCGTGGAGAGGGCCGAGGATGGCCCAGGTCAGGTCAGGTCAGGTCAGGTCAGGTCAGGTCAGGTCAGGTCAGGACAGGACAGTACCTGTATGACGGGCACGGCGCTGAGCGGCGTGGAGAGGGCCGAGAATGGCCAGGTCAGGTCGGATCAGGTCGGGTCAGGTCGGGTCGGGTCGGGTCGGGTCGGGTCGGGTCAGGTCAGGTCGGGTCAGGTCGGGTCAGGTCGGGTCAGGTCGGGTCAGGTCGGGTCAGGTCGGGTCAGGTCGGGTCAGGTCGGGTCAGGTCGGGTCAGGTCGGGTCAGGTCGGGTCAGGTCGGGTCAGGTCGGGTCAGGTCGGGTCAGGTCGGGTCAGGTCGGTTCAGGTCAGGTGGAGAGGGCCGAGGATAGCCCAGGTCAGGTCAGGTCGGGTCGGGTCAGGTCGGGTCAGGTCAGGTCGGGTCAGGTCGGGTCAGGTCGGGTCAGGTCGGGTCAGGTCAGGTCAGTACCTGCATGACGGGCACGGCGCTGAGCGGCGTGGAGAGGGCCGAGGATAGCCCAGGTCAGGTCAGGTCAGGTCAGGTCAGGTCGGGTCAGGTCAGGTCGGGTCAGTACCTGCATGACGGGCACGGCGCTGAGCGGCGCGGAGAGGGCCGAGGGGGGCGGCGGCTTGACGCCCTCGATGGTGATCTCCCGGCTGTACAGTGACTGCCGCAGGAACGGCAGGCTCTTCTGCAACACGCCGGCACGGGAGAGGACGCGTCAGCTCGGCACATCAGCTGCACTACATCACTGATATGGCATCATGACATCAATTTGTCACATTGCTTAACTGTGAGCAACCTACAGGTGTGGGCAGAGAACAGATGGGACCAAAATCAGCACTGTCTGGACAAACACAGTAGGCTTTATTATGATAAATCACAGGGATTTGGCGATGCCATACTGGAGGAAACCAATCGATGACAACACACATAAAACCACGCAAATCAAGAGTTTGCACTAGGTGCAAGTACAGCAAATATACAAATATGCAGAGTATACAAACGCATCTGACACACCATCCTAGTCCCTTCAAACTTTGCATAAACAATTAAATATATAAACAGTTTCACCATGGGGCGTCGTTGTAATACAAAAATGCTTCATATTCATTGAAGTACAAATATTTCCCATTCGACACTACGCCAAATCTATGAGCACTCGGCACAAAGCGGTTGCGCAGCCGTAGCTACACGGATACCACTGCAGCCTGGGTGGAGCGCAGGGTTGATACTGGAGGACTCCTGCCACTGGGACAGAGGCAGGAGCGGCCAAGCCACCCACCTTGAGGAAGGGTGGCTTGGCAATAACTACCAGGCAGGGCTGCGGGGACGAGTTGAGCTCACCTTGAGGAAGGGCACCAGGCAGGGCTGCAGGACGAGTTGAGCTCACCTTGAGGAAGGGCACCAGACAGGGCTGCAGGGACGAGTTGAGCTCACCTTGAGGAAGGGTACCAGGCAGGCCTGCAGGGACGAGTTGGAGCTCACCTTGAGTAAGGGCACCAGGCAGGGCTGCGGGACGAGTTGAGCTCATCTTGAGGAAGGGCACCAGGCAGGGCTGCGGGGACGGGTTGAGCTCACCTTGAAGAAGGGCGCCAGGCAGGGCTGCGGGAACGAGTTGAGCTCACCTTGAGGAAGGGCACCAGGCAGGTCTGCGGGGACGAGTTGAGCTCACCTTGAGGAAGGGCACCAGACAGGGCTGCGGGGACGAGTTGAGCTCCAGCTGCAGCCGCGTGGTGAACGCCTCCGGCTCTGTGCGGCCGTCGATCAGACTCTGTATAAGGGTGCGCACGTTCCTGGCCACCGTGTCCGGCTGGTCCTTGGCCAGCCGCAGCAGCGTCGCCAGGAAGTTCTTACACTTTTGTTTGGCAGTGTCGGGCGCCATGGCTCCCTGCGGCTGACGGACGGGCCAGGGGCGGGGGTGTCAGTGGGGTGTCAGTGGGGCAGTGTCCTAGCATTGGGAAATTTGGGTGGAAATTGACACCCTATGGATACTATTTTTCCACTCTTTTTCCTGAGTTTTACTGTGAATTTTCCACTCCTTATTTTAAAATGTATTGGATAATTGGAAACCTGATACTGATTTATGGATGTAATGATAGGGACAGCCTGTGTATGAAAAGGCAGGTAAGAATTGGTATAGGTAATAACTAAATTTGGTGAGCAGGTAATTGGGTGATAAAGCCTGGTACATATGCTTTTTGGTTTAATTTTCCACTCTTTATACTTATTTTTAGTCAAGAGTTTTCCACTCCGCACCCCAGCTCCAAAGCAATTCTAGGAGCCTGCAGTGGGGTGTCAGTGGGGTGTCAGTGGGGTGTCAGTGGGGTATCAGAGGGGTGTCAGTGGGGAATGAAGCTCACTATTAAAGGGACTATCCCACCTTAACATTATATTTTAGTTGAGATAGCCATTGTTATGTGGGGCAGTCCCTTTAATACAGCTCACTATTAAGCTCACTATTGAAGCTCACTATTTGAATTAAGCCCACAATGAAGCTCACTACCAATACAGCACTGTTACTTTCATACTTGCAAGACATGGTGTCAACAAAATGAAAAGCTAAAATCGTAGTTTATGGAACAAAAATAGCCAACAGTGAGATAAACAGAGGTGTCTTTGTAGTCATTTGGCATGATGGTATGTCTCCATTTGGACCACTATTATCGCACACAAACTTCTTGAAGTGCAAACACTCGCCCCCACGAAATCCCAAGACACTACTCCTCAAGGATAATGGGTGTGATTCAAAGTCAATCCCCATTATTACCTGCCCCCGGAAGCCGTCTCTCACCTGGGCGGAGGTCTGGGCGGGGGCGGCGGCGGCGGGAGCGGGGGCGGTGGCTGGCGCCGGACTACCTGCCGCCGTCACGGCCACGGCGGTGGCTGTCCGCGGCGTAGTGGCCGCCTGCACCGGACTCTGCTGGCACACACGAGCTGCTGTCAGACACAGAAGTCGGGACGGCTACGTTGCAGCACATAGGAATCCACAGAGGTCCACAGCAGCACATAGGAATCCACAGAGGTCCACAGCTGCAGCACATAGGAATCCACAGAGGTCCACAGCAGCACATAGGAATCCACAGAGGTCCACAGCTGCAGCACATAGGAATCCACAGAGGTCCACAGCAGCACATAGAAATCCACAGAGGTCCACAGCTGCAGCACATAGGAATCCACAGAGGTCCACAGCTGCAGCACATAGGAATCCACAGAGGTCCACAGCAGCACATAGGAATCCACAGAGGTCCACAGCTGCAGCACATAGGAATCCACAGAGGTCCACAGCAGCACATAGAAATCCACAGAGGTCCACAGCTGCAGCACATAGGAATCCACAGAGGTCCACAGCAGCACATAGAAATCCACAGAGGTCCACAGCAGCACATAGGAATCCACAGAGGTCCACAGCTGCAGCACATAGGAATCCACAGAAGTCCACAGCAGCACATAGAAATCCACAGAGGTCCACAGCAGCACAGAGGAATCCACAGAGGTCCACAGCAGCACATAGGAATCCACAGAGATCCACAGCAGCACATAGGAATCCACAGAGGTCCACAGCAGCACATAGGAATCCACAGAGGTCCACAGCAGCACATAGGAATCATAGAGGTCCACAGCAGCACAGAGGAATTCACAGAGATCCACAGCCGCACATAGGAATCCACAGAGGTCCACAGCAGCACATAGGAATCCACAGAGGTCCACAGCAGCACAGAGGAATCCACAGAGGTCCACAGCAGCACATAGGAATCCACAGAGGTCCACAGCAGCACATAGGAATCCACAGAGGTCCACAGCAGCACATAGGAATCCACAGAGGTCCACAGCAGCACATAGGAATCCACAGAGGTCCACAGCAGCACATAGGAATCCACAGAGGTCCACAGCAGCACATAGGAATCCACAGAGGTCCACAGCAGCACAGAGGAATTCACAGAGGTCCACAGCAGCACATAGGAATCCACAGAGGTCCACAGCAGCACATAGGAATCCACAGAGGTCCACAGCAGCACATAGGAATCCATAGAGGTCCACAGCAGCACAGAGGAATCCACAGAGGTCCACAGCAGCACATAGGAATCCACAGAGGTCCACAGCAGCACATAGGAATCCACAGAGGTCCACAGCAGCACATAGGAATCCACAGAGGTCCACAGCAGCACATAGAAATCCACAGAGGTCCACAGCAGCACATAGGAATCCACAGAGGTCCACAGCTGCAGCACATAGGAATCCATAGAGGTCCACAGCAGCACATAGGAATCCACAGAGGTCCACAGCAGCACATAGGAATCCATAGAGGTCCACAGCAGCACAGAGGAATCCACAGAGGTCCACAGCAGCACATAGGAATCCACAGAGGTCCACAGCAGCACATAGGAATCCACAGAGGTCCACAGCAGCACATAGGAATCCACAGAGGTCCACAGCAGCACATAGGAATCCACAGAGGTCCACAGCAGCACATAGGAATCCACAGAGGTCCACAGCAGCACATAGGAATCCACAGAGGTCCACAGCAGCACATAGGAATCCACAGAGGTCCACAGCAGCACAGAGGAATCCACAGAGGTCCACAGCAGCACATAGGAATCCACAGAGGTCCACAGCAGCACATAGGAATCCACAGAGGACCACAGCAGCACATAGGAATCCACAGAGGTCCACAGCAGCACATAGGAATCCACAGAGGTCCACAGCAGCACATAGGAATCCACAGAGGTCCACAGCAGCACATAGGAAACCACAGAGGTCCACAGCAGCACATAGGAATCCACAGAGGTCCACAGCAGCACATAGAAATCCAGAGGTCCACAGCAGCACATAGGAATCCACAGAGGTCCACAGCAGCACATAGGAATCCACAGAGGTCCACAGCAGCACATAGAAATCCACAGAGGTCCACAGCAGCACATAGGAATCCACAGAGGTCCACAGCTGCAGCACATAGGAATCCACAGAGGTCCACAGCAGCACATAGAAATCCACAGAGGTCCACAGCAGCACATAGGAATCCACAGAGGTCCACAGCAGCACATAGGAATCCACAGAGATCCACAGCAGCACATAGGAATCCACAGAGGTCCACAGCAGCACATAGAAATCCACAGAGGTCCACAGCAGCACATAGGAATCCACAGAGGTCCACAGCAGCACATAGGAATCCACAGAGGTCCACAGCAGCACATAGGAATCCACAGAGGTCCACAGCAGCACATAGGAATCCACAGAGGTCCACAGCAGCACATAGGAATCCATAGAGGTCCACAGCAGCACATAGGAATCCACAGAGGTCCACAGCAGCACATAGGAATCCACAGAGGTCCACAGCAGCACATAGGAATCCACAGAGGTCCACAGCAGCACATAGGAATCCACAGAGGTCCACAGCAGCACATAGGAATCCATAGAGGTCCACAGCAGCACATAGGAATCCACAGAGGTCCACAGCAGCACATAGGAATCCATAGAGGTCCACAGCAGCACATAGGAATCCACAGAGGTCCACAGCAGCACATAGGAATCCACAGAGGTCCACAGCAGCACATAGGAATCCACAGAGGTCCACAGCAGCACATAGGAATCCACAGAGGTCCACAGCAGCACATAGGAATCCACAGAGGTCCACAGCAGCACATAGGAATCCACAGAGGTCCACAGCAGCACATAGGAATCCATAGAGGTCCACAGCAGCACATAGGAATCCACAGAGGTCCACAGCAGCACATAGGAATCCACAGAGGTCCACAGCAGCACAGAGGAATCCACAGAGGTCCACAGCAGCACATAGGAATCCACAGAGGTCCACAGCAGCACATAGGAATCCACAGAGGTCCACAGCAGCACATATAAATCCACAGAGGTCCACAGCAGCACATAGGAATCCACAGAGGTCCACAGCTGCAGCACATAGGAATCCATAGAGGTCCACAGCAGCACATAGAAATCCAGAGGTCCACAGCAGCACATAGGAATCCACAACAGGACAGGGGTCTACAGCACTTCACTGAAGTCTGCAGAGAGCCGCCCCCCCCCCCCCCCCCCCCCGTAGCGTAGCAGAGATCCACAACACTTCACAGCAGCTCACATATCCACATAGGACCACAGAGGCCTACAACCTGTCAACAGAGGACCACAGTGGCCTGCAGTAACACTCAGAGGTTCACAGCACTGAACAGTCCACATGCAGTCAAGATCACATATGCTTAACTCCTTCGAGACTGACATACATCCCAACAAAGGTTAAAATCTACAGTGCACTGGCTACCAGTACACTGCTTTGAGATAAGCAGCTTTAGTTGTAAGCAAAATGCAATATGGTAAACAATCACAATTTAAAAAGTATACAGAATGTTATAAGTTTTGTAAGTGAATTTCAATTTGGTAACTTAAATGAAGTTTCCATTATTGTAAATTAATTTCAGATTGGTGACCAGTGTTGTATTTTTCGTTTCATGACCTGATCCCGGGGAGGACAAATCCATAGTTGGAGAGTACAATTGTATTGCTAGGAAAATTAAGATTTCCATTTTTTAACAAAAGTATTTTACTTGGAAAGTAAACATTCATGATTTGTAATAGATATTAAATCACTGTGAGGAAAATTGAATTATATTGCAATTACAATGTCGGTAAGATCAGGTGAAAAGAGAACAAATTTCTATCAAAACAAATGAAGAGAGCAAAATTCTTTGGACCCAAAAAGTCCAGAAAATGGCAAAAATTCCAAGGCTGTTGGTGACTTAAATTAAGTTTCTAACAAGGGAAGGATTACAAGTTAGAAAAATGAGAATCACAAAATCAGGTGATAATTGCATAATCTCTCCAATCAGGTTAGAAACACACAGAACAAAACATGCAACAAACATTTAATGACAAAATCACAACATATAACAACCATGCATTGGTGCAGTACATCAAACATTGAAGCATAAATCAATCAGTTACATAATCAACCGTTAAAATAAGGTACTGTTATACATAACAACAAACAAAATAAACTGCATATATAACCATGAAGGGTTTAGCAGACCATGACTGTTAGTCATGAGCCACTGTTTGGGACAAATCTAAGTTACCGCATCCTGCCAGACCAGAAAATAAAGCTCTCAATACAGGGAGAAGCAACAAGGCCTCCACTGAAAATACCGCACCCCAGAGAAGCGCTTGACATCCAGAGGAGAGCTGACAGGGACCCTAAGAAGACTACCGCAACCCTGCGAGAAGCGAAGGGGTAAAGCGCAACTACCCCCCCCCCCCTCCCTGTAAGAAGCGGACAGGGCGCGCAGTAAGTGGTGCGGCGCAACTACCCCCCTGTAAGAAGTGGACAGGGCGCGACAGGGCGCGACAGGGCGCGACAGGGCGCGACAGGGCGCGCAGTAAGTGGTGCGCCTAGTCCTGGCCGGACTGAGGAGGGTACGGCTGCGGAACAGAGCGCGCCGTCTCTCTCTATCTCTCTCTCGCACCTTGTAAATGGTGGGCAGGTGACCGTGCGGTGCGTGAGGGTGACGCGGCGCGGGCGTCGGCCGTTGCTGCAGCGTTGCCGTGGCGCTGCCGCTGGCCGCCACCGACTGCGGACAGTCAGACGGACACGTCACGGAGGACGCCGCCAGTGCTCTCCGCCAGTGGCCCGCCCCGCCCGGCACCCACAGCCGGCCGCGCAGCCGACAGCACGGCCAAACAGACGCCACCGCTCACAAGCAACGGTTACAGCTCACAGCCGCTGGCCTCGACTTAAAAGCTGGCTATTAAACAAAATGTTCATTTCAAGTGAATTATGATTAAACATATCACACACAAGTAAAACAATATGATGCTAAGAACTGATGTCAGAATTAAGAGCAGGCCAGGCAGGAAGATAAACGGAGGAAAACGGCATGCCAAGCAGCACACAGGCACAGGGGGCAGCATTATACCAGAAGGCCAAGGTTAAGCATTCAGGAACGATGTCATTTAGTGTGCTATTTTGAGACTCTATGAGCTTGCTATGCAGCTTCGATTACATAGACAAGAAAACATGTTATGGCAATAGCAACACAAATTTGAATGATCATACAACATAAAACACCATACAACTGATTCTACAAACATTGAATATCACATACTGATCTGACTGAATAAGAGTGAATTGCCTTAAAGCAAAGGTCATGCAGTGAAGGTCCATTGAGACCATCAGCTGTCCACAAAACAGTGAAAAGTACAAATAGAGATAAGGTAAGTCATGACAATTCAAGGACATATAATACATATAAAACATCCTTGAATGTATCTGAGTTGCTGTTTGTAATATGTTCATACGGATGCCAAACAAATGAAGCAAAATAAATACATTAATGTGATTTGGTGCAAGGTGCAAAAGCAGGCTGCCAATTACCTTGTACATATTGGGTGTCGAGGTGGTGGCTGTGCCAACAAAGCAGACAGCAGTGGAGGTGTTGCCGCCCTGGACCGGCAGCTGAATCAACTTCAGCTGACCATTCTCGGTCTTAACCAACAGGTGGCCCGAACCAGACCCCTGCAGACTCTGCAGAGTCTGCAGTGTGATTGGCTGCTAAACACCACAAACACAACAGTGCATCAGACAGGGACCAGAAGAAGAAGAAAAACACCACACACAGCAGCATGTCACACCCCTCAAAAGATTTAACTAAGAACACAGTGCATCCACAGGGCTAAGAACACCTATGAGATAACAAAAACATGCAATCAATGCATAAAACATAATGATATGGTTGCCAAAATAAACCCTTGTTGGTTTATAAATACCTTTATGTCATTATAAAAACAAAGTAATATCATACTTGATACTTCTCATTTATTTTCCAAACAACTAGTTATATAGGTACACCACTAATTTTGCTCTTAGGACAAACAAGTTCACACCTCTGATCCATAGCAACTAATATGAGTACCCCACTGCCAACAAAAGGTGATTTTGACAACCATGCTTACTAGCCACTGGGACCTTGTTTGGATTCAAACACTATGGCAATTGGTGAGTTAAGTTTACCAGAAATCACTCAGTGAAATTAGTCACTCACAAACCACATTGTCACATAACCAGACATACTCAGGGGAAATCACAAAGTAATACCTACCTTACCAAACATATGTAAGCTTCATAAACAAATGGTTGACTAACTAGCTTCATGATTATTGTTATGTTCAGCAAATGTATAGAAGAGGACATCAAAAGATGAGAAAGATGAGAAAGTACCACTAATTCAGGACATAATTTTTTTTATATTGCTTTATGTATATAATGAACCTTACACAAAATGGAATATCATACCTTAGAATACTCATAATAAAACATTATAAGCCACTTTCTCACCCAGAAGATGTGTATTAACATGCACATGTAGTTGAAGCATTTGAACAAGGTACCCCAAATACATTCCATACAAATACAATGTGTTTAACAATATAGCAACAATCAAAGTGCATTGGATTACAAAATACAAGGTAGGTAAGCTAGTAATGGAATCAGTGAGTCTATCCTGTCATGTAAAATCAGGTGCTAGCTGAGAGCAGATAATCAATGGTTCATATAACATTCGAAACCTATTTTTAGTACTTACACCTGGCTGTGCTGCTCTGTTGACAACTTGTGGTGACAGCAAGACACGAGGTGCAAGGGTCTTTTGTCCTTGAACACCAGGTGCCTGAGTCCGGGTCTGATTGACATTGAGGATTTGTACCCCACTTGCCACAGAAGGATTGGTTGCAACAGGAACTCCTGGGGCAGCCACATTTGCAGGCCTGTTCACAGTTATTACTGTCGGAGCACTTGAAGTTTGTGCCAAATTTACCACTTTGTTACCTACTGTCATACTCTGTTTACCATTTGTTATCACACTTTGCACACTACTTGTAGAGCCATTTGGCAAACTACTGCTGTTGATGGTGTATGTTCCACTGGTAGATGCTGATGCCTGTGTACCACCAGTGTGCACTATTTTCATAACACTAGCATTGTTCACAGAACCAGCCGCGTTCCCCGCCCCAGCAACCTGAACCGCGCTAAGGCCACTGGCGGGGAAGTGAGCAGTTTGTATCACACCTGCTTGACTGTGGGCAGATACACTCCTAGGGCCAGCACTACTGACTGCCACACTTCTGAGGACATTCAAGGAACCAGTTTTACTGTCACTTTGGGGAGTTGAAACCACATACTGTGCACCGTTCGTTGGCACACGACCGTCCGCGGACACGGCACCAGATAAACTGACCACCTGGGCAGCATTGTTCCGGGCAATCGCACCACTCGATGTAGTTGTCACAGTGCCTTGTGCTTGTCCAGAGTACAATTGATCCTCCAATGTACCAACCAACGCCGAGAATGCACTTTCGTCAACTTTACTGTTGAGGAGATCGTCGAGCGACCCACCCGCCGCCATTTTCCCACCTGCCCTACTACGAAACTGAACTGCGCATGCGCGATTCTGAACTTCACGTATCTACCCAGAATGCAGCACAAACGGTTTCAAACATTGGCGTCATACTGAGTAACTGACGCAGCAAAACTAATGTATTTAATCCTCAATATGACAAATTATTTAGAAAAAAATCATTAATATTTTTGTTTGAAGAAAACATCTCAAAATGAAATTGAGAACCCTTTAGACCGTGTAATTACTAGAACTATTTAAAATATACATTAGAGCCGGCACTTTTTCTGTTCCGAACCCGAGGCCAACATAAGTGTTGGTTGATGGATGATAACGGATAGACATAGGCAGGAGGTGCAAGACACAACACCACAGCACTGATACTGGCCCTAAATTAATGTCCGACAGACATGATGAGTTTGTGTCTCCGGCCGTGACAATTCAGTCGAGTTATGGTGGATGACAAGCAGACTTGTCAATGATTCAATGTGAATCGACTACTTTTGATTGAATCATTCTTATTTCAAATGAATGACTCATGAATCGATTCACCTCATGCGCAACCCTGTTGTGAGTCACTGATTGAATCATTCATACAGATAAAATAGGCTGATTGAATCATTCATTGCTCAAAGAATCATTCTTTTTTGGTCGAACAGCATAAACTGTCCAAAAAATATGTCAGCGACACAGCATTTATCTGTGCCCTGTGGACTTAATGGCCAATTAAATGAGCTCTGTGTCCTGAGCTGTAGCCTGTAATTCATATATGCATGAAGAAAGCGAGGCTTTGTGTCCACTCCAGTGGGCACAAAGCCACTGTTCAATCAGTCCTAACTAGGTACATACCTTGGTACTGGTAGGGTTAGGGGTGAGCACCTAAATACTTAGAAAAGGTAACTAACTCATACTTTGATTCATAAACCACACAGTAAACGCACACATTTTTCACACGTAAAATTATCAAAAGGTACCCACCTTTTCCTAATTTCTAGGCTATACCATATCAAAAACTAAATCATAAACAAATATTTGCATGATGTCCCAAATATCATTGTCGCATCGGCGCCGCTTTATTACACATCATGCTTTATACAAAATAATACCTAATGGAAAATCGAAATAAATGTTATATTCGCTTAAAAAGGCGAAACGTAAAGTCATTAATTATTTTGGAACTTGGAATTTGCAATTATAATACATATTATAAATATCATTTTATAATCAAAATAAACAACACGCGTGTCAAATTGGTTAACATTCACATTCACATTCGGAAACACATTCGCGGACTATTTGGATTAGCTTCAAAATTGGAACACACACAGACCTAGTGATCATTCTGGTAAAATCTTAGAGTAGCACATTCAAAATCAAAGGAGTTAGAGCAGGTCAGATAGGTTTAAGGTCAAACAGCGGACTATTACGATTTGCATGGAAATTAGCACACTGGTAGAACATAACCTCCTTATCACGCTCATGAAATCTTAGAGTCGCACATTCAAAATCAAAGGATTTAGAGCAGGTCATATGTTTAAGGTCAAACAGCAGACTATTCTGGTTTGCATGAAAAATGGCACACAGGCAGAGCATAGCCTCCTTATCACGCTCATAAAATCTTAGAGTCGCACATTCAAAATTAAAGGAGTTAGACAAAGGAGTCGACACTTCTCTTTAGCGTTGAGTGATTGAATCAAGATTGAATCATTAATTATGTTAATGTTGAGTGATTGAATCATGATTGAATCATTCATTATGGTAATGTTGAGTGATTGAATCATGATTGAATCATTCATTACGGTAATGTATAGTGATTGAATCATGATTGAATCATTCATTATGGTCCGTGAATCACTGTGAATCGATTCATGACAAATATGAATCATTGACAAGTCTGATGACAAGACAAGCCAGGGTTAGTGTGTCAGTTATGTGTTGTGTTGCCTGCTTTTGATCGTATAATCGCCGCATACATACGTATAATATGACCATTATGTGAATGCGTATATCCATCAATATACTGTGTCATGTAACATTAAAATGGATGGAAATGGCTGAACTAACGTGCAAATAGACATTGATTCCAGTTTGAATATAAAGATAAAATATAAATACATTTGTTTAATTCATACGTTTGTACATTCATGCATTACATCATTAATTCATACATTGCACAGTAGCATACATTTGTTTAAGTTATTTATTCATTTAGTTATTTTTTTGTCAACCCGAACTATAGCGGCATCGATAGGTTAACTATCGGTTTGAGTCGAAGAAAAATTAACATTCGTAGTTCATGCTTCCATTCCAATCTTAAAAGCGCTAATCAACATCTCTATATACATTTGTGGATGGGATCGCGAGTTGATTGAAGCCAGTAGCGTACCCAGGATTCGCTCCAGGAGGGGGCAATTTTTGTTCAGGGGGACATAAAGTACCCCTACCCCAAAAAAACTCACCGGAATTGGCCCACTATATTTTTAAAAGGGTATATTTTCACCATTTTTCTCTTAAAAAATCAAAAAATCATTTCTTTTTTCGACCAAAGGGGGCACGTACAGTCAGGGGGGGGGGGGGGAATTGCCCCGTTTACCCCCCCCCCCCCCCCCCTTGTGTACGCCTATAATTGAAGCCCTGTGTTGCGATTGATAAACCCGAGCGGCGAGCATATGAGGGTTCGATTTTACCGTCGCCATGGTGGTATCATACTAGTTGTGTAGCATCACAGCTTGCTATTTTGCCCGTTGAAGCGGGATATTGTGATGTAGTCACAACATGATATCTAACACAGTGGCGGATCCAGGGGGGGGGGGTGGCCGTAGGGGCTGAAGCCCCCTGCCTTATAAAACGGCGCCATTTTTGTATAGGATTTGCCGGCGCCGAAGGCGCTGTAGCGTTTTCGGGAGGCCGCCAGGGCGCCTTTGCGTCTACCAACAGCATCGTAGCATTCTTGGAAGGCACCCTGGCACCCTCAGAAGACATCTTGCCGCCCTCACAACGCATTATGCCGCCCTCGGAAGGTACATCGCCGCCCTCGGAAGGCATTATGCCGCCCCAGTCACCGAGGAAATATGCCGCCCTCAGGCCTGAAGCCCCCTGCCTTAGAAAATCCTGGATACGCCCCTGATCTAACACCTTTCTTGTCCCATATAACATATATCATGAACCGCCCACAACGTACACAGCAATGTCCCCAAACAATTGTTTGCGTTATTTTATGGGACTCTTTCAAACACCACTGGTCTTGGAATCTCAAACGCACTGATGCATACACAAATGCCGTGTATTGAAACCAGAAAGCCACACACCTTGTCTATACATGGGCTGGATGAAGTAGGCAGAATGCACTGCGCGTCAATAGAGTAAAATGGATCGAAAATAACATGTTATCCAAAAACGGTTCCTTTTTTAGAATGCAGACAATATATGAATTACACTTACAATGTAGCTAAACACCAATCCCGGAATGGTATGGAAAGAAACTTCGGAACCTTGAGGGTGAAAACTGGATTAAATCGATGTTAAGACGGTCTACATACTAATGACATATTCTTTACATACCTACAGCGAAACACGATACATAGTGCACCACATCGTGCACGGCAATTACGACAGCAAAAACCCGATTTATTCGCGCGGTGAGCTGCCCCATTGTGCGTTAGGTCACTAACCATTGCTCTGAACTCGCCCCGCACCCATCCGACCGGCGCCGTCTTCACAGTTCACATGATAAGCAGCCGTACAGAACACAAACAGCGTTCACCGGCGAGAGGCGGGTTCGAGACTGACCGCCGTCAGATTGTTTGGCGAGGCAGCTCACAAGTGGCGTGATCAACGCGCCGGTGGAATGCAATAAAGTACAATAAAACGACACGTTTATAGTATATACAACCTGCGAGCGTGATTGCCGGAATGTGTCAATCCTCATCAGCAGTATAAAGTCGACGTCGATTCGCTAAATTACCACAGACATGATAAAGTACGCACCCTGCACTAGTTTACACAAGGACATAACCAGGCTACCGTCCCTAGCACATTACATACATGTGCTACAAATGAGACCAGAACATTTGGCGGTATTGTTCCGTACAGTTTGGCACCACTTCTTTGTGAACTTTGAGTCGACGACGTTGTTTTGTAACGTTTTCGTCAGATCTCACTAATACACAGCACAGCGTACAAAACAAACAAAGCACGCTTGTCGCTCTAACTTACAAGGCTCGGACAGCCGGCCGCCAGCTCTAAATTACTACAAAAAGTTAAATGCAATGAAAGGATACGCGACAACACGCAATTTGGCACAAATTCACAACCAGAACGGATGTTTTAGCGTTACAACTCCCCACACAGCTGGACGGCAAATGGTATATACAATGAAATAGCTGAACACGGACCAGGAACTCTTCGCTTGTACCTTTGTTACATTGTTCAAAACCTGAGACCATTTGAGCAGCATGGTGAAAGCCATACGACACACAAGTCACCGGCTTCCAAAAGTACGTACCCGCTTTTCCGAACTATGTTCGCTAATAGAAAGTACACATTGGCATCTCAACGGCACTTCACCTTATCAGGCGAGACGAACATATTGGGAACGGGCAATAGCCTGTCCCAGTTTGTTGTCGAAGATTACCAACAAACCAGGCTAAAATATGCTGGCCCTGGTGGAAGTTCGCTATCTCCCTGAAACCAAACAGCCACCATGAAAGAAACTTGTAGAGGTATGCTCACGGTGACAATACACATCGTAGCATTCCCGCCCTGGTTAAAATGTCATTGAGATACCCTCTAGGAACTGGCTCGTAACCGGTGACCTCAGCGAATGTCAGCTCCCTAGAAAGCCGTCATCAGGTCATCTCTCGACATAACCGACCATCATCATCATCATCAAGACGTCATCGCCCAGACCACCCCCTGGCCCAACTCACGCGGTCGATCCTGCAGTCTCTACAGGTGCCTCTCCTCGCGACCGGTCACGGCCGGGAGTACCACTGGCGCAGCCGGTCGGCCGGGCTGTCCTTCTCCCTGTCCTTGTCGATGGCGCGGCACCAGGCGTCCGACATGGGCGTTCTGATCACAGACGGCGTTGATGATGTTCGGGGCTTAGGCGGCACGGTGCTGGCTCCACTGACCATGGAACCGACGCCGACGCCGACGCCGCCGCCGGAGGTCAGCAGCTTCGACACACGGTGCCTGGCGCCGCCGATAGGGATGGAGCGGGCGGAGCTCTGCAGCTTCGCGGCGGCGGCGGCGGCGGCTCTCTCCGCCTCCTCACCGCTGTCGTCCCCGCTCTTCCGGCTCTCCGCCGCACAGTCGCCCTCGTCAGGAGTCTCGGCCACCACGGTGAGCTGGCTGGCGGCCATGGCCACACGGGAGGCGCTGGCCACACGGGCGGCGGTGGCCACACGCGGGCTGGCCGGTACCGAGGCCCGGCAGGCCGGGCACGACTTCTCGTCCCGGTGGCCGCGCAGCGCGCGGCAGTGCGAGTGCAGCGAGCGGCCGCAGCGAACACACGCCAGCACGAACCGGTCGAACGGGAACAGAATCGATCCACCCCCGCAGAGGACGCACACCTGACCTTTGTCGCGGCACGTCTGAGGGGCGAAACGGCGCAGAGTTAGGCTGGGAATGTGAACGTTAATGTGCTGGTCGGTAGAAGCCTAGAAGGTTATTGAAAAGATGAAGCTTGCTGGAGTCAAGGTAAACAAAAGCGAAAAATAAAGACGCTTAAAGGAAATAGTTCACCTTCGGACAAAATTTCAGAACACGATTTTATTATATTTTTTAATACAGTTTCTTTTTTTCTTTTCAAAAATGGTCCTACATCGCGCCAATTCAGAACAGAAGGTCGTAAATTATTAATGTTATGGTGTGCGTTATTGGTCTGCGCATGCTCAGACCAGTGCTGGCACTCTCAGACGGTACGGTATATCATATATGCGCCGCATTCCTTCGCCAAAAAGTCAAATATCTTCGGCTGAAGAGTCTTTTCAGCCAATAAAAGTTGCAGATAAGGATTTCTCAACACGGGCTACAAAACTGCTATTTCAGTTCAAAATCCCATGTTGAAGGTGAACTATTTCCTTTAAAGGGATTATACGGGTTTCCGTCCTGAAAGTAAATGCACTCTTTTGCAGTTGTATGAGCTTTAAACACGTTTAAGACATATAACAGGGACCTCAATGCTCATTTAGTCCATTATTTCAGAAATTATCAGCGTTTAAACTTGGGCGTTTTTCGAGACTAGTATCAGATAACGAGTACTTGATCGGCACTACTGTCCACCACTTTTATCTAAAGATCAATTTTAGAGTTTTGAATTATCTGCAAGTCCTACACTGGATCACAAAATTATTATGCAATTCAACCCTGACGGGACTTTGTATTACTACACACTGTTCGGTGAGGTTGTGTTTTTGTGGTTTTCTTTTCTCTGGCCTTTAGCGTTGATAATTTGGTGGTGGCGTAATAATTTTTTGGCATGAAAATTAATGAAAAATATATAATTTTATGGGAAAACTAGATAACTGCTGCTGTCGTTGGAACAAAACAAGTTTATTTTCTTTCAAATATTGCTTATCTTACCGGAAATATGCCGTACGTGAGGTGTTTTTATTAGCATAAAAGAGATGACTGGCTCTGCCTCAGCCGGTCCTGCAGAAAATACGCGGTGACATCACCACGCACTTTGGAATGTCCTTACGTGCAGAAGAGGTCATTTCCAGAAAAATGTGGCTACCGTGGGACTTCTACCACCTTTATAAGTACGTTTTACTATGTAACTCAATTATTCTGCGAAAAACCCGTATAATCCCTTTAACATATTAACGTTCCAAGCGGGTAGGTTAAGGACCAGTGAGCATAGTTGCAACAGCCATTCAAATTCAACGGGTATTCGGGTAACGGGTAATGACGGTAATGTAACGGGTAATGGGTAAATGGGTATCTTACAGGTCTTGCTTCCCAGCTTCATGTCAATTCTGATCTCCGCTCCCGCTCTACGCGACAGAACTCTGACCTGGCCCTTCCACGCGTGAGGACAGAGGCTGGCAAGCGCCGCTTTCTATATCATGTTGTGCAAAATTACAATGAGCTGCCTTTAGCGACACGTCACTCAGCCATGCCCGGATTCAAAAGAGAGATACAGCACATGCCTCAACCAGAGTAGCCTGATGTATATAATGTAATGTGCGTGTGAGAGCATTGCAGTGTATGTGATGTAATGTGTATGTGAGAGTATTGAAGTATGTGCTGTATGGGAGTATGTGCTGTAGTGAAACTGTCTTCATTTTATATTAGGATGAGTGTATCATTCGTGTTGTCCATGCTTTTATGTGGCCCCGGAATAGCCCGCTTCGGCGTGGATGGGGTCCAACGTCAAATACAAATACAAATACAAATACATATAAGATGAACATGATCGTAAATAAACCCGGATCCTTGCATAATTTTAACACCTTTAATCACCTGCAGAAACACCCGTAACCCCGACATACCAGATACTTGACTGCCTATTAAACACATCATAGCTGTTCTCCCGTTGCGAAGTGCCGCGTTCCTCCCGTGACCACGGACCTGGCACTCGGCGCGGATGTGCGTCTTGCAGCGCGTGTTGGTCTTGATGAGCAGTTTGATGAGCGCCTTGGAGCGGACCTGCTCCAGATCTCGCAAGCTGTAGAGGTTGGGGCTGTCGATCAGGTGAAGCCGCTCTTTGAAGGCCTTCAGCAGGCCCACCTCCAGCGCCGCATCACACACCTTCAGGAAGTCCTTAGACATGATGTGCAGCTCCTTGCGTAGCTCCTGTGGCGACAGCAGGACACGTCAGGATCAGTACGTGACCGGTGCGGCTGGGGCATTTCGCGGTTTATGTCTGACACTCACAACTCGTCTCAGCCTACACTATTCCGCACAAGCAACACGCCTCGACAACTCATACTTATACTTACACCACAGACTCAGAGTACAGTCCGACTCACCCGCACTTGTCCCAGCTCCTGTACGTGAGTGAAGATCTGCGGGTTGATTTCCTCCAAGTCAATCGCCGGTAGTTTGTGCATGATCCTCAGATACTGCGTCGCCGCACGAGACACCTGGCGGTGAGTTGCGATACCATTCAGGCGGCGGTCAGTGCGGTCGAACACGACGCTTTATAAATGCGACTTAAATGCTACGGTGCACGTGGTGACATAGGCGTACACAAGGGGGGGGGGGGGGGGGGGGAACGGGGCAATCCCCCCCCCCCCCTGAAGGTCTGTACGTGCCCCCTTTGATCGAAAAAAATGAATGTTTTTTTTTTTAAAGAGAAAAATGGTGAAAATATGCCCTTTTAAAATTATAGTGGGCCAAATCCGTTGATTTTTTTTTTGGTGGGGGTACTTTATGCCCCACTGAGCAAAAATTGCCCCCTCCTGGAGTAAATCCTGGGCACGCCACTGCGTGGTGACCAGTGGCGTACCCAGGATTCACTCCAGGAGGGGGCAATTTTTGATCAGGGGGGGGGGGCATAAGGTGGTACCCCCACCAAAACAAAATCACCGGATTTGGCCCACTATATTTTTAGAGGGGCATATACAAAAAAACGATTTTTTTTTCTCGACCAAAGGGATCTGAGGGAGGTACCTAGGACCGATTCATTTTCCAAAGGGAGGTACGAACCTTCGGGCGGGGGCAATTGCCCCGTTCCCCCCTTTGCGTACGCCTATGGTGGTACTGGTGACACCAACAAACATAGATGTTCGCATGCCGCTGATCGCTGGAGTACATGTTATGTTCCGGACGTATTCAAGTGTAGTTTATTTACTTGAGTAACAACAGTGATATTCGTAAGTTTAAGCACTACACATCAATCATTTCTTTATTTATTTTCACTTCATCTGACCATTCCATTCATCAAGGGCTATTCATTGATCATCGTCATAAAATCCGTATTATCCGTCTTTTCTTTCAAACAACAACAGAACACTCCCGATTACGGGCAAAGTCAAAGCTCTATAGTGTTAAAGGAAATGGTTCACCTTGGAACATTTTTTACAAACACTATTTGATTATATTTTGTAATACAATTTCTTTCTACATTTCAAAAAGGGTCATACATCGCGCCGATTCAGGACAGAAGGTCGTACATTATTAATTTTATCAAAACTATATACTCTATAAAACTATAAAACTCTCTGAGTCAGAATCCTGACGTCACGCGAATGAAAATAAATGTCTCAGTCAATCAGATTCGAAAGTAGTCGCGTAAGGATAGACTCGCATTATAGAAGTTCCAACCGGCGGTCGGCGGCTCGCTTGCTAGCACCAGCTGCAAGCTCATTGGCTGATGGTATAGCCTCTGCCCAGGCCATCGTCAGCACCGCATTCCTTCGCCAACAAATCAAATATATTCGGCTGGAGAGTCTTTTCAGTCAAGAAAACTTGCAGATAGGGGTTTCCCAACACGGGCTACAAAACTGCTATCTCAGTTCAAAAAACCCATGTTGAAGGTGAACTATTTATTTTAAAGAGGGTATGCAATTTATCAGACCAACATTAAATGGAGTCGAAGGAGCATAACAACAGTGAGCCAAGGCCCAAGGGAGCTTGGCTTGGTAGTGAGCCAAGTCTGCCCCTCTAGCTCAGTTGGGAGAGCGCCGGGCTTCTGACCTCACCCGGTAGTGGCAGCCTGGGTTCGAGTCGCTTCGGCGCTCGCTATTAGCCCCTGACTGGGATGGCCTGCGGCCGGTGGCAGCGGTCGCACTCAGGGTCAGGTGACGTCAGAGGGTGGGCGGACCGTGTCCAGGTATGTCGGGCACGTAAAACTTCGCTTCTAAATTCCGCGCGGACGCCAGGAATTGCTTGATCGGGTGGTGGGGCCAGGGCCTGCGCAACAAGCTATGCTTAGCGCGGGGCCTGACCTCGGAAATCCATCCATTCAAAAATATTCGGACTAAATTTATATAAAAAAGGGTAACACAAAATGAGGCGAAACTTTGTAAGGCGCAGCGGAAAGTGCGATGATGATGCGTCAACAACGATGATTTATAATCAGGCACATAGAAAATAAATACGAATGAATGGCATAACCTGAATTCAGGCATGGTTACCCCAGCCGGCCGGAGCCACGCACCAGTTTGGACCTCCAGTCCCAGTTGCGGACGACGCGTGCTGGGATGGGGCGTTTGTCTCGCCAGATGCAGACGATGCAGTAGTATTTGCCGTTGTAGTCGCAGCGTTTGAACGCGCGCACCTCCTCCCCCTGGTACATCCGTCCTCGCGAGGAACGCTTCTGGGCTGAGGGGGAGGACAGGGGCCGGCGCAGTCAGGTCAGATACTCTGACGGAACGAACGGTCAGACGGGCCGGCGCAGTCAGGCCAGATATCTGACGGAACGAACGGTCAGACAGGGGCCGGCGCAGGCAGGTCAGATACTCTGACGGAACGAACGGTCAGGGGGAGCAGGAGAAGTTAGTTCCATCGTCTCCCCGCAGCTTCGACTCTGCGGTTAAAGGTACTGTTAGCACATGGACGGTTTCCCAACCAGCATTTCACTTTGTCCCCCTTTATCCCTGCCATTCATCCCCAAGGCTGCGCAACGGCGCGAGCGGACCGAAGCGGCCTCATCGTAACTAAATCAAACAGATGCGTAACATTGGTACCGTCACCGTTCACCACGCCCACACCAGTGTCACCGCTCTCGCCTCTGGTTCTGTCAACACGTCTCGACTCACATGGCAGGATAACTGTGCTGCACTCGGCACATCTGTTGCGCTGGGCGCTAAGGCCACGTTCGGGACAGACGCGCATCTCGTACTCGGGCTCCCGGAGAGCGGTGACGGCCGCACACTCCCTCTTCACCAGCATTTCGCATCTCTTGTGGATCTTGAACGTGCAGTCTGTGGGTGAGAGCACCAGGAGTTACAACTGTTCTTAACCCGCACAATGCAGGGGGGGGGGGCGTGATTTCCGCCCCCCCCCCTCAGGTCTTTCAAAGATAGCGAAAACACGGCGGGGCGAAGCGCCGGGTTTTGACACACCTGTTAAGATATTAATCGCGCACACTTTAAACAAAATAACCTCGGGTCATCTCAGGTCAGGTCAAGTGACCCCACCTCCAAAAATGTCTGCAGTTGTGCCAAAGCCAGAGTTTTTCAGCGATCAGTTTGAAACTTACAGGATGTCATGAGGGCATACGTACTTACAATTCATTTATCTCGTAATTTTGATATCTGTGACCTAAGGTCAGGTCAATTTCGTAACCTCCCCATAATAAGTCAATGGGGAAATATACAAATGCTTCCTATTTCAAGGATATGCATTATATTAGTCCAATTACTTCTGGATCATGTTTTTATAGGATATTATTGATGATCCAAGTGTAAGTTTTGTTCAGTGACCCCTATTGGGTCATTTGAGGTCATGCGAGGTCGCCATCACTTTTTTGTCAATAACTCCCGACGTAATAAAGATAGAGAAGTAAAACAGACATCAATGTGTTTGTCTCGTCGAGACACGTCTTCCCATATGCAACATGCCCTACTTGGGTTACCACTTGACCTTGACCTGAGGTCAATTTTTTTAGTTAACTTAACAAGGTCACCATGTATATCATTCAAAGCGCCTTGACAAGATAAATACAATGGCGTAAACAGTTATCCGTTATATTTATTAAGTAAAAAGTAAATAGCGAAAAACGATTTAGCAAAGAAACGAATTTGTTCTCCTTTTTTGACCTCTGGAGCCTCAAATATTGACCTGAGATCAAATTTGAGGACATCTTACCGATCGAAAATTTAACTGGCTGGCGTTTGCTTTTCCGTTTGTTTCTAACTAGCATAGTTTCTGAGATATATGGGAATTTCTGGAGCGATGTCCTAAAACAGGAGAAAAAACTGGAAAATTTGACCTTTGATGACCTCTGTTGACCTCAATTTTGACCTGACCTAAAACAATACTGAAATATTTTCGATAAAACATGTATCAAGCTATCAAATTCCGTTTTCCGCTTCTCGCTATGTAGCGTAGTTTTCGAGATCTCAGGGGGAGGGGGGGGGGGGGAAATCAACCCCCCACCCTGCAGTTCGTGTTCGGCGCAAAGCCCCTGCAGTGCGCGGGTTAAATGCCTTGAAGTGGACGGAAAACAACGTCAACAGGATATAACCAAACAGTAACAATTTAAATGCAAGCCCATTTAGGTAATGGGGAATGTTCAGTGGCAAACGGCTGAACGACACAACACTTACCCTCTCTTACCCTCACATACCGAACTGAACGACATCGTCTTCGACTTACAACTTACATCGCAATACAACATTAACCACTTGGAAGCAGCAAATGACATATCTTTTTCAGCTGGCCTGTCGCAACTTGCTTCGGCATGTGAAGAGGACGTCCTGCGAAACTCGGCCTGACGCCGGACCCATTATCAGCCCCGGCGTTATCTCTGCCCGGCGTTATCTCTGCCGCCGACCGACTGAGAAAGAGCAGAGATACCGCTCCCGACGCTCTGGACTCGGCCGACCGAGAAAGAGTCGAGATACCGCTCCCGACGCTCTGGACTCGGCCGACTGAGAAAGAGCAGAGATACCGCTCCCGACGCTCTGGACTCGGCCGACCGAGAAAGAGTCGAGATAACGCTCCCGACGCTCTGGACTCGGCCGACCGAGAAAGAGTCGAGATACCGCTCCCGACGCTCTGCCGCCGACCGACTGAGAAAGAGCAGAGATACCGCTCCCGACGCTCTGGACTCGGCCGACCGAGAAAGAGTCGAGATACCGCTCCCGACGCTCTGCCGCCGACCGACTGACTGAGCAAGAGCAGAGATACCGCTCCCGCCGCTCTGCCGCCGACCGACTGAGAAAGAGCAGAGATACCGCTCCCGACGCTCTGCCGCCGACCGACTGAGAAAGAGTCGAGATAACGCTCCCGCCGCTCTGCCGCCGACCGACTGAGCAAGAGCAGAGATACCGCTCCCGCCGCTCTGCCGCCGACCGACTGAGAAAGAGCAGAGATACCGCTCCCGACGCTCTGCCGCCGACCGACTGAGAAAGAGCAGAGATACCGCTCCCGACGCTCTGCCGCCGACCGACTGACTGAGCAAGAGCAGAGATACCGCTCCCGCCGCTCTGCCGCCGACCGACTGAGAAAGAGCAGAGATACCGCTCCCGACGCTCTGGACTCGGCCGACTGAGAAAGAGTCGAGATACCGCTCCCGACGCTCTGGACTCGGCCGACTGAGAAAGAGCAGAGATACCGCTCCCGACGCTCTGCCGCCGACCGACTGAGAAAGAGTCGAGATAACGCTCCCGACGCTCTGGACTCGGCCGACTGAGAAAGAGTCGAGATAACGCTCCCGACGCTCTGGACTCGGCCGACTGAGAAAGAGTCGAGATAACGCTCCCGACGCTCTGGACTCGGCCGACTGAGAAAGAGTCGAGATAACGCTCCCGACGCTCTGGACTCGGCCGACTGAGAAAGAGTCGAGATAACGCTCCCGACGCTCTGGACTCGGCCGACCGAGAAAGAGTCGAGATAACGCTCCCGACGCTCTGGACTCGGCCGACCGAGAAAGAGTCGAGATACCGCTCCCGACGCTCTGCCGCCGACCGACTGAGAAAGAGCAGAGATACCGCTCCCGACGCTCTGGACTCGGCCGACTGAGAAAGAGTCGAGATAACGCTCCCGCCGCTCTGGACTCGGCCGACTGAGAAAGAGCAGAGATACCGCTCCCGACGCTCTGGACTCGGCCGACCGAGAAAGAGCAGAGATACCGCTCCCGCCGCTCTGCCGCCGACCGACTGAGAAAGAGCAGAGATACCGCTCCCGACGCTCTGCCGCCGACCGACTGAGCAAGAGCAGAGATACCGCTCCCGACGCTCTGCCGCCGACCGACTGAGAAAGAGCAGAGATACCGCTCCCGACGCTCTGGACTCGGCCGACTGAGAAAGAGTCGAGATGCTATCATCGCCCTTCTATACGTTGTGCTGTAATCTGTGAATTGTACACTGTTCCTTGTCATTTCCTTTTCTGTTTCAACCTGTCTGTTGAGCAGCGCAGCGCCCAGCTGGCAGCAGCGCGCCACAGACATGCCATTGTTCTATATCCGCCTATACGCACTCATAACGACGGGCTCTGAAAAGCCATGGGTTTACTGTGGATGTTCCCGAATACAATCTATCTATCTATCGATAACGCTCCCGCCGCTCTGGACTCGGCCGACTGAGAAAGAGTCGAGATAACGCTTCCTCCACTCTGGACTCGGCACACCAGACTCCATTCACAACTCGGAGAGAGGCGACAGTAAATTTAGCTGCATTCAATTTGGTTCATTAAATTGTACGATGCAGCTCTGGTCCTGTATAATCGGAAGTGTCAAAGACCTATGTCATGGGTACCTCTTTGTTTTGAGTAATTTTGCCGTGAAGCTACACGTCTGAATGAAATCAGAGTTGTTTGGCTGTTCGCATCCATCCATCGCAGTTCGCTCCGATAAGGATTGTCCCCCCCCCCTTCCCCCGGCTGGATACGCCAGCGGGGTGGGGAGGACCGTGCGAGGCGAGGCTTTACATATACTACATAGTTCGGGCAGTTGGCGGCAGGAGAATCAGATCGATTCATTTTGCAATTTGTTTTAGAAAAGTTCAGGAGCTCACACAGTTTCTGGTGCCATTGGGTGTACAAATGAGATTCCCAAAGCGGTAGATATCCATTTTGTAAATCCGGGTGGCGCATTTGGGTTACTTTTGATACAAAATTGTTTTCGGCGTTGAAGTCTCCATACGCTCAACATGGGTGGGTAGGCCACTAACACCAAACAGTTAGCAAAACGCAGGGGATTCTTTGACGGCGGCTGCAAGCCACGAACATCGGTAAATGTTCACGATTGTGTAATATTTCATGGAATTAGATGCGTTCGATCATATTAAGATTAAACCAGCCCTCCCTGAATGGTGGTTGTCCTTCAAACTGCGTACCAATGAACAATGTGTATTGTGTACATTTGCATATCGGAGCCGTACAATTCACCTCGTAACATCACTTCTCGCATACATACATCAGTCTGGTTAGCGATATATTTATTGCGATGATCAATGACACGGTCGTCAAAATATATAGGTGCCTACCATTTCTCTAATTTGAGGGCAACGGTGACTAGTCAACCAGGTCATTATTTTACTGAGGCAATGAGTGATGATCCCAAGCCTGTGCCAAAACCGGACTGGGTCACGCCCGAATCGTAGCTGTCCGCTGACGCCGGGTACCTCAGTCAGCGCATAGCACCGTGCCGTACGAGAGCCATCGAGTGGATAAATGTAATGCGACACCGCAACTGCCGAAGCAAACGGACACGGACCCACGTCGGATCGCCGCCCGCCGGTCGTAGCGCCGCTGGATGTTCTGAGTTGGTGTCAGTTCTCATCAGGGCACGGAGGCGACGCGTGTGCGAATCTGTGAGTGCGACTGGCATTGCGTGGTGCGCACATTGGACAATGCGGACGCGATCATCAGCGAGATATGAAGATCTCCCAGAACCTGGGCCATCCAAGAAACCCAGCCATGATCCCACCAGAGCAGGAACAAAGCTCAGGCTCATCGGTGAAAGGATCAAGGAGCTCCCGACGCGGCAGCTCCCAACACAGCGACAGGTATTGCAAAACCTACATGGGAACCGCAATCTGAACGATACAAGTGACCAAAGGGCAAAGGATACCAGCATCAACCTCTGTGTCCCCCGCTGGCACCACCGCCGAGCATGTGTTGAAACTGTGGGAGAGAGGAGCGATTCCCTGTCGGCGCAAATATTACGTCATAAACCAAATAAAGCGATTGGACAAGGAATACAAGAAACATAAAAAGGATAAAACAAGACTGTCAAAGTTGGCTGAGCTCAAACGGCAAAAAGTTCGCGCAAAACCTTGACACCCTGTTCGACATCGCCCGAGAAAATGCTGAAGACCTGATCCGCCGTGATGTAGCCCGATCCGATGGTGCAAAGAAGGAGGATGTTTTGTTCCTGAAGGATCAGAAGAGGCGCAGAGAGATGTATATGGACGCTGAGGATGCCCAGTACGTTCGTAAGAAGAGAGAGAGAGAGAGATGGTAGGCAAAACTTGCCGAAAGAGAGCTGCTTCAGGAAAAGGAGACGCCCATTCGATTAAAATAAAGGCGAGAAAACTCACTGATGAAACAGCAATGGAAAAAGATGCAGACTCAGAGTCAAGCCAGTCTTCAAGTACGCAAAAGATGATTACACGCCCAGGCAAAGGCCATCCAAAACAGTGCAAGTTGCCATGCCGCGAAACGTGCTGGAATCCACTGCTGTGCTGTTATTTTGCAGTTTCTGCATCCACATTACAGCGATCGAGAAAAAATAAACGAACAGTCATTGCAAAGAAAGTGAAACAAGAGTTCCAGTCGGAGAAACCTGCGCATGCCGCACTGCTATGGGACGGTAAACTGCTTGAAGATGCGTCAACCGGCACGAAAACGGAGCGACTGGTCCAGGTTCTGGGAGATCTTCATATCTCGCTGATGATCGCGTCCGCATTGTGCAATGTGCACACCACGCAATGACAGCCGCACTCACAGATTCGCATACGTGTCCAAGGTGAATTGTACGGCTCCGATATGCAAATGTACACAATACACATTGTACATTGGTACGCAGTTTGAAGGACAACCACAATTCAGGGAGGGCTGGTTTCACCTTAATATGATCGAACGCATCTATTTCCATGAAATATTACACAATCGTGAACATTTACCGATGTTCGTGGCTTGCAGCCGCCGTCAAAGAATCCCCTGTGTCTTGCTAACTTGTTGGTGTTAGTGGCCTACTCACCCATGTTGAGCGTATGGAGACTTCAACGCCGAAAACAGTTTTTTTTATCTAAACTTTAACCCAAATTCGCCACCCGGATTTACAAGATGGAGATCTACCGCTTTGGGAATCTAATTTTTACACCCAATGGCACCAGAAACTGTGTGAGCTCCTTAACTTTAAAAAAAAGAAGCAAAATGAATCGGTCTACAGTGAGGAGATGCATGGCGCAATCGGACGGTACGGGCCAGGGTCCACGCGACAAACGTTGCTTAGCGAAGGGCTCTGATCCCCGAAACCCGTCAATACAAAAAGGCTTGGACTAAATGTATGAAATTAAATGCATGCAAGTATACATAGCTTATATTTGCCTACATCATGCCCAAGTTACGATTAATTATGCATGTATTAAAGGGACTGTCCCACCTTCCCAAAAGTTGTCAAATGTACGCCGCTTGTGGTGCAAAATTTGAAGTAATTGCTGCCGAACACGATTATGACATTCGTTTCTGGCAAACAGTGCTCAATTTAATAAAAAGTTAAGTTTTAATATTTGGGTTGATGACGTCATATTGAGCTCTAGAGCGCTACACAGAAATCCTTTACGCTGCCAAATTATGGCACAATTATTTCGAGACAACTCTAGCGCTTTGATTCCAAAGAAACCAATTACCAAGCCATTGAAACGTAACAAACATCTCCAAGGTTCAACTTAAAACAAGTCGACTACCATCACCATTGGGTAAAGACACTGGCGGATCTAGGGTTCGAGAATGGTGGGGTGGGGGGCTAAAATTTCGCTCCGCTTCATCAGCGAAAAAAAATGTTGACGGGGGTCGGGTCGTCATCGCGAAAAGTCGTTGAGCGGGGGGGGGTGGGGGGTACCGGGTCCTCAAAGCGAAAGTCATTGACCGGGGGATTTTTTTTCTCTCGTAATTATCACTTCTTGCAGCCAATGCAGGAATACGCGGGGCGAGGGGCATCCTTGTATTGCATGCCCGCCATATTCCTGTGTGTGGGCGGGCGGGGGGGGGGGGGGGGGCATTTGCCCCTGATGCCCCCCACCCTGTGGATCCGCCAGTGGTAAAAAACATATTTTTTTTTACCTCTTCAGTCGCTTTCAAACATTTGTGTAGCTGAGTTCATGCTGTGGCTGATCTTCACTAGTAGGAAATTCTAAACAATTATGAGACCTCTACTCATAGCACCCATAAAATGCACCGGGATAGGTACCTAAGCATGGTGCAAAATGGGTGTCAAATTTGAAATTGGTACCTTAAATTACTTGAGTCTGGATATGACCTGAGGCCAAAGTAGCCATCCCAAGCTATAGTAATTTAAAATGACCTTGGACAATGACAAATATTAACTTTACCTACACATTCACAAAGTGTTAATTTTATTTGGCTAAATGTTTACAGGGAACAGGAAAACAACGATATCCAAGTCTCAGGGCCTATTTTAAGAGAAAACCACTGGGGGGGGGGGGGGGGGGCAAAAAGGTACCCCTATTTTTTTACTCCGCGGATTTGGGCCGGCCACCTTATTTTGGTATTCGAGCTTAAGAAATTTACTTTTCGAATTCACAAAAATTGATTTTGTGGGCATTTTCCGAGTTTTTTTGGGGGTGGGGGGGTGGGGTGGGGGGTCAAAAACCCAAAAAATCACAAATCCGAGATAGCCATTTGAAAGAGAATGGCATTTCCTTTCTGTTGACGTTTTTTATTTGCAATTTGCTTTGAAACTCTATTTTTACGATTTTTCAAACATTTGTTGTTTTTCCACCAAAAATGGCATGACATGACGTAATTAAACGTTATTATCTCCCAAAATACTATATTAATTGCATTGAAATTTGGTGAAAAGACGTAGAATTGATGCAGTATCTGGTATTGAAAGTTTCACGTTGATATCTATCACAGTTTTACAGTTATGGAGAAAATCCGGGAGGGGGCAGATTCTGCCCCCCCCCCGCGGGGCGCGTCACCGGGGCTGCTTGAATTGTATCAGGTGCGCTGTTTTGTCTATATATCATTGAAAGCAAGCATACATACAACTTCAAATTCAATCACTTGAAAGAAGAAAAAACCTCCGTTTTCATGAAGTTTTCTTCTAAGATCACTGTTTTCACGTTCAGTGCAGGGAACGCGCAGGGGGGGGGGGGGGAGGGGCATACTTGTATTGCATGCCCCCCATATTCCTGTGTGTGTGTGTGTGTGGGGGGGGGGGGGGGCATTTGCCCCTGATGTCCGCCCCCTGGATCCGCCAGTGGGGGCAGATACCCTCCCCCTTAGGTGTTTTTTTTGTGGGGGGGGGGGGGGGGGGGGGTGGGAAATAGCGGAAAACGACGCAATTGAATCGCACCGCCATTTTTGGTACAACTGCTTGCCTATCAATTGCCAAAATCCTGTTAATTTGTTTATCTCGGGTCTCCTCAGGTCACGTCACTAAGTCAAGTCTAGTGGTCCCACCTCCAAAAAAATGTAAGGTCGTGCCGCAGCCACATTGTTTGACCGATCAGTTAGATACTCACAGGATTTAATCAGGTCATAAACATCGACCATTCTGCTATTTCGGATGATTTTTACATCGGTGACCTAAGGTGAAGTCTATTTTGTGACCTCCCAATTATAAGTCATTGGGGAAACATGAAAATGCATATAAATCTACAGGAAATGGCTAAATTTGCCCAATTTTCACCCGAGTCCCGCATCTTTTGCAAAATACAAAGATCCAGTGGCAGATCTACGGTTGGACAAAATGGGCAATTGCCCCCCCCCCAAATAAAAACGCCTGAAATCGGCGCAAGATTGACACATTTCCTGATATAGAAGAAAATCTAAGAAAATTTTACTAAGGAAAGTTAGCTTTAAATCAGCTATCAATGCATAAGCAAGCCAAATCCGATGCGTTTTCAGAATTGTGGGAAACTTTTGGGAATTTCGCCCCCCCCCAAAAAAAACATCCGTGGTGGTGATTCTGGTGGCCAATGCAAAGATCGATGTGGTATTTTTATCCTGTGACCTCCACGAGGTAAAATATATTCACCCCGAGGTCATTCGTCATTTTTCTTCCATAACTCATGAGATGTACCATCTTCAGGTGGCCATTCTTGCCCACAAGATGTGTGTACTTGGCGAGCCCACGGAACTCGCTACTCAGTTTGTGACGTACGCTGACTCACGAGCGGGTGATCGTACCACCCGGCAGGACCGGCTGCTGCGGCCGCCCCCGATGAGAACGGCGGCAGGCAAGCGATCGTTTTTATGTCAGGCAACATCTGTGCTCAATGCTATGCCCGGCGACGCGATGCGATTGACGCCAGCAGCATTTAAACGAGCCGCAAAGACGCATGTACGTAATGCGTGACCAGCGAGTCAGTACGCGGAATATGTGACACTTGTAAATATCAGTATGTGTGCGGTGTGCGTGTGCTTGTATGTAAGTACCTTGACTTAATCCATCTGTTCTAACTTCATGACAATGACACGTAATAGCCACGCTTGTTGTGGAGTGTTCAGCTGATGTCAAATAACTCTTTTACCGAATCAGTAAGGCGCCGTAGTTGGCGATGAACGAGCGAACGCGAAGGAAATGTATGGTGAATTTCAACTCGATCAGGGAAGTAGTTTCTGAGATACAAATACGTGGTGCACACGTGCGCACGTGCGGAAGCACCCCACCCCTGACTTGTGGGAAAGTGGCGGCTGAGAGATCCCTAACCACACACCAAATTTGAACACAATCGGCTCAGCAGTTGCCCCCCCACCCCCCACACCCACTCCAAATTGTGTGGCGACGTTCCTGATCCAACAACCCCGATCTCCCCCACTCTGCCGCTAATGAGCAATTGTTCAAATGATATTGAAATTCAAGATATTCCGGAAATAATTTAAAGATAAGATTTAAGATAAATCTTATTTAAAGATAAGATTTAAAGATAAAGATTTTGGCTGGGAAATAAACACTTAAAAATATCATGACATTTGCATTGGGTGTGTATACATTTATCACCAGGTAAGCATATTTTATTTTAATTGAATACCTATCAAGCGAAAAATGGTATGGAAATACTGAAATCAGGGTGGGAACCATTTCTTGACTGGGGGAGGGCAAACGGCTCACTGGGGGGGGGGGGGGGTATTCCCCCCCCCCCAGTTCACATGTTAAAATAGGCCCTGCCAAGTCCCAGTCACAATTCCTCAAATACTGTCGAAATGCGTTCTACGCACGCTATTCAGCGCTATAAACTTTGGCGCCAAAACGCGACGTTTTTTAACTTACGTTGGTTGTAGGAATCGTTCCAGATCGAAAATAGCGCCAGACACGCCACGCATATTTTGAAATGTCGAATACAAAGTCAAGATCCATCATACTTAGGGACAGTGGCGTACCGAGTATCAGGTCATGCAGGTCATGACCTGGTCCTTTAGACCCGAGGCGCCCATGCAAAGCTGGCGCCCCTCCGATCAGTCACGACGCCCCTCTGACCAGTGACGGCGCCACTCCGGCCAGTGAGGACGCTCCTCCGGCCAGTGACGGCGCCCCGGCCAGTGAGGGTGTCCCCTGCCATAGACGGCGCCTCTCCGGCCCGTGGCAGCGCACCTCCGGCCAGTGCCGGCGCCACCTCCGGCCAGTGAAGGCGCTCCTCCGACCAGTGACGGCGCCCCTCCGGCCAGTGACCACGCTCCTCCGATGAGTGACGGCGCCTCTCCGGCTAGCGACGGCGCCCCTCCGGTTAAGTGATGGCCCCCGACCATTGACTGCCCCTCTTCGGCGAGTGACGGCGCCCCTCCGGCCAGTGACTCTCCTTCGCACTGTGCGGAAGGAGAGGCGCCCCCTGCACAATATCGCCAATATTGGTGGCGCTCCTGCCGATCGGGTGGCGCCACTCAAGGCAATGACCTGGTCCTTTGTGAATTGCTGCGTACGCCACTGCTTAGGGAGCCATAAGTCAGTCACCGCTCAAGATATTACTTTGACATTTGGTGTGGGCATCGTCCATACTTGGTTCTCGAATACATATTCCGGCATTTTCATATGATTTTATATTTTACATGACTTTATGAAGAAGAAAAAATTGGAGAGAAAAAATCCACAAAATAAAAATTTGCAAACATATTGAAAAACCGGAATATATATTGGAGAACGAAGTATAGACAATACCCAAACCGAATTTCAAAGCAATATCTTTAGCTTTGGCTGACTTATGGCTATGGCTAAGATTTTTAAGTATGATGGGTCTGGATTATGTATTCGACATTTCCAAATATGCACACGCTACTTTCCCGCCTGCTACCAAAATGCTACAAAATAGAAGAAACACGAACGAGGAAAAAATAGCGATTTTTTTGGTCGCAAAAAGTTATTTTTCGCAGTCAGTACCCATTTTCATCGCCAGTTTCAGCGGATTTGGGGGGGGGACTAATTTCTATTGCCGCCCCCTCGAGCGTGGGATGGGGGGGGGGGGGGGGGCTTTGCCCCTGCCCCCCCCCCCTGGATCCGCCAGTGGGTAAAGAGAGACGTCATCGGCTTCAGACCCGTATTCAAATACACGTAGGGTTTATTGGTTACAATTGTCAAGACCAAGCTCGAATTTCTTTTCGATTAGACCTATGCGGTTGTTTTAACTGCTATCCTACTAGATTTCAATGCAAATCCAACAACATGGCTATCTCAACTCAAATCTGATGTTAAGGTGGGACAACCCCTATAAAGGGAAATATCCACCTTTTGATCTACTTTCCTGCATTATCTTATGCATCGTGTATGGTATCAAATTGATCGAGTCATAGGCGTACCAAGGGGGAGGGGGCAATTGCCCCGTACGTGCCCCCTTTGATCGAACAAATTAATGATTTGGAGATTTTTAAAGTGTTTTTTTTTGTTGTTGTTGAAAATATGCCACTCTAAAATATAGTGGGTCAAATCCAGTGAGTTTTTTTGGGTGGGGGTACCTTCAGACTGGTTATTGATTCGACTCTGATTGAATCGATTGGAATCGTTCAATCAAAATACCTGGAATCAGAGAAGAATCGATTCACCACCGGATTTTTTGATTCATGAATCATGATTGAATCAAAACCCGCATAGAAACAAGGCTGATTGTATCAAAACGACTGTGCAATGCTATTTCAATGGTGAGTTAAACGTGATTTGATCAAAAAATGTTTTGATTCTTTGAATCGGAAAGAATCATTTCTCAAAATGGTTATCCATGAATCAAACGGTGACTGAATCATTCATATTCCTAAATGAATTGTGATTGAGTCCTTACAAAAAAAGGTGAATCAATAACCAGTCTGGGTACCTTATGCCCTCCTGAGCAAAAATTGCCCCTCCTGGAGTGAATCCTAGGTACGCCACTGGATCGAGTCTCAATTAAAAAAAAAATGAAATCCCAACTCTATCTATTTTTTTTGGGGGGGGGGGGATTTAACAAACAAGTACATATGCTTGTTTTGGAGCTCATGATCGGTGTTTCCCTTCACTATTTGGAAGCGCAACATATCTGGCGCTCTTCTTTCTTTTTATAACGTCTCTGATTGGTCCCTGAAACAAATCACCGACACTAAATAGGTCGCCGTTGCGTGCCAAAGTGAACTTCCGATTTAATTGCCAGTTTTTGCATTGTTGTTCATTGTTGATTTTTTGTTTGTTTTGTAAATGATTCTTTTTCATGATAAGCTAAAGCATAGTGTTGCCAGAGACAAAAATATAAAAAATGTCTAATGTTGAAAACAAATGAACCAATTTTCAAAAATTGAGGGTCGCAACCAGAGTTCGCCACGGGCTGGGCTGGCCCTATGGGCCATGGGCCGGGCCTCAACTTTAAGAAAATCACTAGGCTCTGGACGGGCCTGAGCTGAGAATGTTGAAGTAATGCGCGCAAGCTCAGGTCAGAGCTTGACAATATTTTAACCAGCAGTTCACTTCCACAGCAACTCACTGTTGCTGTGGCTGCGTTTTTTTTGGGGGGGAGGGGGGGGGGGGGGGGGGTAGCATAGCTGGTTCATTGTTTCGCATTTATAGTATACAAGTACATATGCTACTACAATTATTGCAAATTTTGTGAAAATAATGATATGCTTAATGTGAACGGGCCGGACCGGGCCTGGGCCTCAATATTATGCATTTGATCAGGCCTGGTCCGGGCCTGGGCTTGGTGTTCATGGGCCCGGGCCGGGCCGGGCTGGGGGTTAGTGGGCCCGTGACGAACACTGGTCGCAACAAGTAACTAGGCCGTCGTAGCGTGCCCAAAATAAATAGTTCACCTTCAACATGGGGTTTTGAACCGAGATAACAGTTTTGTAGCCCGTGTTGGGAAATCCCTATCTGCAAGTTTTCTTGACTGAAGAGTGAGTGAAGACTCTTCAGCCGAATATATATATTTTTTTTTGGTGAAGGAATGCGGTGCTTACGACAGGGGCGGATCCAGAAAATCTTCAAAGGAGGGGGGGGGGAGGGGATCATCAAGTGCAGTGGTCCCCTACCTATACCCAAATCTGAAAACTCAACAGATTTGGTTCACTATATTTTGAGGGTGCCCATATTTCAGCATTTGTTTTTATTGACAAAACGTTGGCTATAGGTATTTGCAATATCAGTGGTACTCTTTCTATCATTTCAAGTGCCGCGGATGGTGCTAAAATATATAATTTGTACAGTCAAGGGCGGCCCCAGACGGCTGATGCAGAATCGACCAAGAGGGTAGTCGAGGTTCGTGACCCGGGGGGGGGGGGCAGGCACGTAGCCAGGATTTCGTCTAGGGGGGGGGGGGGGGGGGGCGCCTCGAAAGGGTCCCTTCCCTACCGTTGAAAGGGTCCCCCCCAAAAAAAAACGGATGAAAAGGCACGTTACAAGGATGGAAAATGCAGTGCGACAGGTATGGCATGGGCCATACCAACTTTTAGGAGCTCTGGAGTTAGCAAACTGCCATATCAACTTTGGAACCAGCGACACCAATTTGGAATCAGCTATACCAACTTCGAAT
>JAXIVJ010000247.1:12500-159618 GCA_036785665.1 Chirona hameri | reverse complement strand
TATGGCTCCCTAAGCAGTGGCGTACGCAGCAATTCACAAAGGACCAGGTCATTGCCTTGAGTGGCGCCACCCGATCGGCAGGAGCGCCACCAATATTGGCGATATTGTGCAGGGGGCGCCTCTCCTTCCGCACAGTGCGAAGGAGAGTCACTGGCCGGAGGGGCGCCGTCACTCGCCGAAGAGGGGCAGTCAATGGTCGGGGGCCATCACTTAACCGGAGGGGCGCCGTCGCTAGCCGGAGAGGCGCCGTCACTCACCGGAGGAGCGTGGTCACTGGCCGGAGGGGCGCCGTCACTGGTCGGAGGAGCGCCTTCACTGGCCGGAGGTGGCGCCGGCACTGGCCGGAGGTGCGCTGCCACGGGCCGGAGAGGCGCCGTCTATGGCAGGGGACACCCTCACTGGCCGGGGCGCCGTCACTGGCCGGAGGAGCGTCCTCACTGGCCGGAGTGGCGCCGTCACTGGTCAGAGGGGCGTCGTGACTGATCGGAGGGGCGCCAGCTTTGCATGGGCGCCTCGGGTCTAAAGGACCAGGTCATGACCTGCATGACCTGATACTCGGTACGCCACTGTCCCTAAGTATGATGGGTCTTGACTTTGTATTCGACATTTCAAAATATGCGTGGCGTGTCTGGCGCTATTTTCGATCTGGAACGATTCCTACAACCAACGTAAGTTAAAAAACGTCGCGTTTTGGCGCCAAAGTTTATAGCGCTGAATAGCGTGCGTAGAACGCATTTCGACAGTATTTGAGGAATTGTGACTGGGACTTGGCAGGGCCTATTTTAACATGTGAACTGGGGGGGGAATACCCCCCCCCCCCCCCCCCCCCCAGTGAGCCGTTTGCCCTCCCCCAGTCAAGAAATGGTTCCCACCCTGATTTCAGTATTTCCATACCATTTTTCGCTTGATAGGTATTCAATTAAAATAAAATATGCTTACCTGGTGATAAATGTATACACACCCAATGCAAATGTCATGATATTTTTAAGTGTTTATTTCCCAGCCAAAATCTTTATCTTTAAATCTTATCTTTAAATAAGATTTATCTTAAATCTTATCTTTAAATTATTTCCGGAATATCTTGAATTTCAATATCATTTGAACAATTGCTCATTAGCGGCAGAGTGGGGGAGATCGGGGTTGTTGGATCAGGAACGTCGCCACACAATTTGGAGTGGGTGTGGGGGGGGGGCAACTGCTGAGCCGATTGTGTTCAAATTTGGTGTGTGGTTAGGGATCTCTCAGCCGCCACTTTCCCACAAGTCAGGGGTGGGGTGCTTCTGCACGTGCGCACGTGTGCACCACGTATTTGTATCTCAGAAACTACTTCCCTGATCGAGTTGAAATTCACCATACATTTCCTTCGCGTTCGCTCGTTCATCGCCAACTACGGCGCCTTACTGATTCGGTAAAAGAGTTATGGAAGAAAAATGACGAATGACCTCGGGGTGAATATATTTTACCTCGTGGAGGTCACAGGATAAAAATACCACATCGATCTTTGCATTGGCCACCAGAATCACCACCACGGATGTTTTTTTTAGGGGGGCGAAATTCCCAAAAGTTTCCCACAATTCTGAAAACGCATCGGATTTGGCTTGCTTATGCATTGATAGCTGATTTAAAGCTAACTTTCCTTAGTAAAATTTTCTTAGATTTTCTTCTATATCAGGAAATGTGTCAATCTTGCGCCGATTTCAGGCGTTTTTATTTTGGGGGGGGGGCAATTGCCCATTTTGTCCAACCGTAGATCTGCCACTGGATCTTTGTATTTTGCAAAAGATGCGGGACTCGGGTGAAAATTGGGCAAATTTAGCCATTTCCTGTAGATTTATATGCATTTTCATGTTTCCCCAATGACTTATAATTGGGAGGACAAAATAGACTTCACCTTAGGTCACCGATGTAAAAATCATCCGAAATAGCAGAATGGTCGATGTTTATGACCTGATTAAATCCTTTGAGTATCTAACTGATCGGTCAGACAATGTGGCTGCGGCACGACCTTACATTTTTTGGAGGTGGGACCACTAGAGACTTGACTTAGTGACGTGACCTGAGGAGACCCGAGATAAACAAATTAACAGGATTTTGGCAATTGATAGGCAAGCAGTTGTACCAAAAATGGCGGTGCGATTCAATTGCGTCGTTTTCCGCTATTTCCCCCCCCCCCCAAAAAAACACCTAAGGGGGAGGGTATCTGCCCCCACTGGCGGATCCAGGGGGCGGACATCAGGGGCAAATGCCCCCCCCCCCCCCACACACACACACACACACACACAGGAATATGGGGGGCATGCAATACAAGTATGCCCCTCCCCCCCCCCCCCCCCCCCCCTGCGCGTTCCCTGCACTGAACGTGAAAACAGTGATCTTAGAAGAAAACTTCATGAAAACGGAGGTTTTTTCTTCTTTCAAGTGATTGAATTTGAAGTTGTATGTATGCTTGCTTTCAATGATATATAGACAAAACAGCGCACCTGATACAATTCAAGCAGCCCCGGTGACGCGCCCCGCGGGGGGGCAGAATCTGCCCCTCCCGGATTTTCTCCATAACTGTAAAACTGTGATAGATATCAACGTGAAACTTTCAATACCAGATACTGCATCAATTCTACGTCTTTTCACCAAATTTCAATGCAATTAATATAGTATTTTGGGAGATAATAACGTTTAATTACGTCATGTCATGCCATTTTTGGTGGAAAAACAACAAATGTTTGAAAAATCGTAAAAATAGAGTTTCAAAGCAAATTGCAAATAAAAACGTCAACAGAAAGGAAATGCCATTCTCTTCCAAATGGCTATCTCGGATTTGTGATTTTTTGGGTTTTTGACCCCCCCCCCCCCCCCAAAAAAAAAAACTCGGAAAATGCCCACAAAATCAATTTTTGTGAATTCGAAAAGTAAATTTCTTAAGCTCGAATACCAAAATAAGGTGGCCGGCCCAAATCCGCGGAGTAAAAAAATAGGGGTACCTTTTTGCCCCCCCCCCCCCCCCAGTGGTTTTCTCTTAAAATAGGCCCTGAGACTTGGATATCGTTGTTTTCCTGTTCCCTGTAAACATTTAGCCAAATAAAATTAACACTTTGTGAATGTGTAGGTAAAGTTAATATTTGTCATTGTCCAAGGTCATTTTAAATTACTATAGCTTGGGATGGCTACTTTGGCCTCAGGTCATATCCAGACTCAAGTAATTTAAGGTACCAATTTCAAATTTGACACCCATTTTGCACCATGCTTAGGTACCTATCCCGGTGCATTTTATGGGTGCTATGAGTAGAGGTCTCATAATTGTTTAGAATTTCCTACTAGTGAAGATCAGCCACAGCATGAACTCAGCTACACAAATGTTTGAAAGCGACTGAAGAGGTAAAAAAAAAATATGTTTTTTACCACTTGCGGATCCACAGGGTGGGGGCATCAGGGGCAAATGCCCCCCGCCCACACACAGGAATATGGCGGGCATGCAATACAAGGATGCCCCTCGCCCCGCGTATTCCTGCATTGGCTGCAAGAAGTGATAATTACGAGAGAAAAAAAATCCCCCGGTCAATGACTTTCGCTTTGAGGACCCGGTACCCCCCCCCCCCCCCCCCCCCCCCCCGCTCAACGACTTTTCGCGATGACGACCCGACCCCCGTCAACATTTTTTCGCTGATGAAGCGGAGCGAAATTTTAGCCCCCCACCCCACCATTCTCGAACCCTAGATCCGCCAGTGTCTTTACCCAATGGTGATGGTAGTCGACTTGTTTTAAGTTGAACCTTGGAGATGTTTGTTACGTTTCAATGGCTTGGTAATTGGTTTCTTTGGAATCAAAGCGCCAGAATTGTCTCGAAATAATTGTGCCATAATTTGGCAGCGTACAGGATTTCTGTGTAGCGCTCTAGAGCTCAATATGACGTCATCAACCCAAATATTAAAACTTAACTTTTTATTAAATTGAGCACTGTTTGCCAGAAACGAATGTCATAATCGTGTTCGGCAGCAATTACTTCAAATTTTGCACCACAAGCGGCGTACATTTGACAACTTTTGGGAAGGTGGGACAGTCCCTTTAATACATGCATAATTAATCGTAACTTGGGCATGATGTAGGCAAATATAAGCTATGTATACTTGCATGCATTTAATTTCATAAATTTAGTCCAAGCCTTTTTGTATTGACGGGTTTCGGGGATCAGAGCCCTTCGCTAAGCAACGTTTGTCGCGTGGACCCTGGCCCGTACCGTCCGATTGCGCCATGCATCTCCTCACTGTAGACCGATTCATTTTGCTTCTTTTTTTAAAAGTCAAGGAGCTCACACAGTTTCTGGTGCCATTGGGTGTAAAAATTAGATTCCCAAAGCGGTAGATCTCCATCTTGTAAATCCGGGTGGCGAATTTGGGTTAAAGTTTAGATAAAAAAAACTGTTTTCGGCGTTGAAGTCTCCATACGCTCAACATGGGTGAGTAGGCCACTAACACCAACAAGTTAGCAAGACACAGGGGATTCTTTGACGGCGGCTGCAAGCCACGAACATCGGTAAATGTTCACGATTGTGTAATATTTCATGGAAATAGATGCGTTCGATCATATTAAGGTGAAACCAGCCCTCCCTGAATTGTGGTTGTCCTTCAAACTGCGTACCAATGTACAATGTGTATTGTGTACATTTGCATATCGGAGCCGTACAATTCACCTTGGACACGTATGCGAATCTGTGAGTGCGGCTGTCATTGCGTGGTGTGCACATTGCACAATGCGGACGCGATCATCAGCGAGATATGAAGATCTCCCAGAACCTGGACCAGTCGCTCCGTTTTCGTGCCGGTTGACGCATCTTCAAGCAGTTTACCGTCCCATAGCAGTGCGGCATGCGCAGGTTTCTCCGACTGAAACTCTTGTTTCACTTTCTTTGCAATGACTGTTCGTTTATTTTTTCTCGATCGCTGTAATGTGGATGCAGAAACTGCAAAATAACAGCACAGCAGTGGATTCCAGCACGTTTCGCGGCATGGCAACTTGCACTGTTTTGGATGGCCTTTGCCTGGGCGTGTAATCATCTTTTGCGTACTTGAAGACTGGCTTGACTCTGAGTCTGCATCTTTTTCCATTGCTGTTTCATCAGTGAGTTTTCTCGCCTTTATTTTAATCGAATGGGCGTCTCCTTTTCCTGAAGCAGCTCTCTTTCGGCAAGTTTTGCCTACCATCTCTCTCTCTCTCTCTTCTTACGAACGTACTGGGCGTCCATATACACAGCGTCCATATACATCTCTACTCAGCTACTCAGCGTCCATATACATCTCTCTGCGCCTCTTCTGATCCTTCAGGAACAAAACATCCTCCTTCTTTGCACCATCGGATCGGGCTACATCACGGCGGATCAGGTCTTCAGCATTTTCTCGGGCGATGTCGAACAGGGTGTCAAGCTTTTGCGCGAACTTTTTGCCGTTTGAGCTCAGTCAACTTTGACAGTCTTGTTTTATCCTTTTTATGTTTCTTGTATTCCTTGTCCAATCGCTTTATTTGGTTTATGACGTAATATTTGCGCCGACAGGGAATCGCTCCTCTCTCCCACAGTTTCAACACATGCTCGGCGGTGGTGCCAGCGGGGGACACAGAGGTTGATGCTGGTATCCTTTGCCCTTTGGTCACTTGTATCGTTCAGATTGCGGTTCCCATGTAGGTTTTGCAATACCTGTCGCTGTGTTGGGAGCTGCCGCGTCGGGAGCTCCTTGATCCTTTCACCGATGAGCCTGAGCTTTGTTCCTGCTCTGGTGGGATCATGGCTGGGTTTCTTGGATGGCCCAGGTTCTGGGAGATCTTCATATCTCGCTGATGATCGCGTCCGCATTGTCCAATGTGCACACCACGCAATGCCAGTCGCACTCACAGATTCGCACACGCGTCGCCTCCGTGCCCTGATGAGAACTGACACCAACGCAGAACATCCAGCGGCGCTACGACCGGCGGGCGGCGATCCGACGTGGGTCCGTGTCCGTTTGCTTCGGCAGTTGCGGTGTCGCATTACATTTATCCACTCGATGACTCTCGATACGGCACGGTGCTATGCGCTGACTGAGGTACCCGGGCGTCAGCGGACAGCTACGATTCGGGCGTGACCCAGTCCGGTTTTGGCACAGGCTTGGGATCATCACTCATTGCCTCAGTAAAATAATGACCTGGTTGACTAGTCACCGTTGCCCTCAAATTAGAGAAATGGTAGGCACCTATATATTTTGACGACCGTGTCATTGATCATCGCAATAAATATATCGCTAACCAGACTGATGTATGTATGCGAGAAGTGATGTTACGAGGTGAATTGTACGGCTCCGATATGCAAATGTACACAATACACATTGTCCATTGGTACGCAGTTTGAAGGACAACCACCATTCAGGGAGGGCTGGTTTAATCTTAATATGATCGAACGCATCTATTTCCATGAAATATTACACAATCGTGAACATTTACCGATGTTCGTGGCTTGCAGCCGCCGTCAAAGAATCCCCTGCGTTTTGCTAACTTTTTGGTGTTAGTGGCCTACCCACCCATGTTGAGCGTATGGAGACTTCAACGCCGAAAACAATTTTGTATCAAAAGTAACCCAAATGCGCCACCCGGATTTACAAAATGGATATCTACCGCTTTGGGAATCTCATTTGTACACCCAATGGCACCAGAAACTGTGTGAGCTCCTGAACTTTTCTAAAACAAATTGCAAAATGAATCGATCTGATTCTCCTGCCGCCAACTGCCCGAACTATGTAGTATATGTAAAGCCTCGCCTCGCACGGTCCTCCCCACCCCGCTGGCGTATCCAGCCGGGGGAAGGGGGGGGGGGGACAATTCGTTCCTTATCGGAGCGAACTGCGATGGATGGATGCGAACAGCCAAACAACTCTGATTTCATTCAGACGTGTAGCTTCACGGCAAAATTACTCAAAACAAAGAGGTACCCATGACATAGGTCTTTGACACTTCCGATTATACAGGACCAGAGCTGCATCGTACAATTTAATGAACCAAATTGAATGCAGCTAAATTTACTGTCGCCTCTCTCCGAGTTGTGAATGGAGTCTGGTGTGCCGAGTCCAGAGTGGAGGAAGCGTTATCTCGACTCTTTCTCAGTCGGCCGAGTCCAGAGCGGCGGGAGCGTTATCTCGACTCTTTCTCAGTCGGCCGAGTCCAGAGTGGCGGGAGCGTTATCTCGACTCTTTCTCAGTCGGCCGAGTCCAGAGCGTCGGGAGCGGTATCTCTGCTCTTTCTCAGTCGGTCGGTGGCAGAGCGTCGGGAGCGGTATCTCGACTCTTTCTCAGTCGGCCGAGTCCAGAGCGTCGGGAGCGGTATCTCTGCTCTTTCTCAGTCGGCCGAGTCCAGAGCGGCGGGAGCGTTATCTCGACTCTTTCTCAGTCGGCCGAGTCCAGAGCGGCGGGAGCGTTATCTCGACTCTTTCTCAGTCGGCCGAGTCCAGAGCGTCGGGAGCGGTATCTCTGCTCTTTCTCAGTCGGCCGAGTCCAGAGCGGCGGGAGCGTTATCTCGACTCTTTCTCAGTCGGCCGAGTCCAGAGCGGCGGGAGCGTTATCTCGACTCTTTCTCAGTCGGCCGAGTCCAGAGCGTCGGGAGCGGTATCTCTGCTCTTGCTCAGTCGGTCGGCGGCAGAGCGTCGGGAGCGGTATCTCGACTCTTTCTCAGTCGGCCGAGTCCAGAGCGGCGGGAGCGTTATCTCGACTCTTTCTCAGTCGGCCGAGTCCAGAGCGTCGGGAGCGGTATCTCTGCTCTTTCTCAGTCGGTCGGCGGCAGAGCGTCGGGAGCGGTATCTCGACTCTTTCTCAGTCGGCCGAGTCCAGAGCGGCGGGAGCGTTATCTCGACTCTTTCTCAGTCGGTCGGCGGCAGAGCGTCGGGAGCGGTATCTCGACTCTTTCTCAGTCGGCCGAGTCCAGAGCGTCGGGAGCGGTATCTCTGCTCTTTCTCAGTCGGCCGAGTCCAGAGCGGCGGGAGCGTTATCTCGACTCTTTCTCAGTCGGTCGGCGGCAGAGCGTCGGGAGCGGTATCTCTGCTCTTTCTCAGTCGGTCGGTCGGCGGCAGAGCGTCGGGAGCGTTATCTCGACTCTTGCTCAGTCGGTCGGTGGCAGAGCGTCGGGAGCGGTATCTCTGCTCTTTCTCGGTCGGCCGAGTCCAGAGCGTCGGGAGCGGTATCTCGACTCTTTCTCAGTCGGCCGAGTCCAGAGCGTCGGGAGCGGTATCTCTGCTCTTTCTCAGTCGGCCGAGTCCAGAGCGTCGGGAGCGGTATCTCTGCTCTTTCTCAGTCGGCCGAGTCCAGAGCGTCGGGAGCGGTATCTCGACTCTTTCTCAGTCGGCCGAGTCCAGAGCGTCGGGAGCGGTATCTCTGCTCTTTCTCAGTCGGCCGAGTCCAGAGCGTCGGGAGCGGTATCTCGACTCTTTCTCAGTCGGCCGAGTCCAGAGCGTCGGGAGCGGTATCTCTGCTCTTTCTCAGTCGGCCGAGTCCAGAGCGTCGGGAGCGGTATCTCTGCTCTTTCTCGGTCGGCCGAGTCCAGAGCGTCGGGAGCGGTATCTCGACTCTTTCTCGGTCGGCCGGTGGCAGAGCGTCGGGAGCGGTATCTCTGCTCTTTCTCAGTCGGCCGAGTCCAGAGCGGCGGGAGCGTTATCTCTGCTCTTTCTCAGTCGGCCGAGTCCAGAGCGGCGGGAGCGGTATCTCGACTCTTTCTCGGTCGGCCGAGTCCAGAGCGGCGGGAGCGTTATCTCGACTCTTTCTCAGTCGGTCGGCGGCAGAGATAACGCCGGGCAGAGATAACGCCGGGGCTGATAATGGGTCCGGCGTCAGGCCGAGTTTCGCAGGACGTCCTCTTCACATGCCGAAGCAAGTTGCGACAGGCCAGCTGAAAAGATATGTCATTTGCTGCTTCCAAGTGGTTAATGTTGTATTGCGATGTAAGTTGTAAGTCGAAGACGATGTCGTTCAGTTCGGTATGCGAGGGTAAGAGGGTAAGTGTTGTGTCGTTCAGCCGTTTGCCACTGAACATTCCCCATTACCTAAATGGGCTTGCATTTAAATTGTTACTGTTTGGTTATATCCTGTTGACGTTGTTTTCCGTCCACTTCAAGGCATTTAACCCGCGCACTGCAGGGGCTTTGCGCCAAACACGAACTGCAGGGTGGGGGGTTGATTTCCCCCCCCCCCCTCCCCCTGAGATCTCGAAAACTACGCTACATAGCGAGAAGCGGAAAACGGAATTTGATAGCTTGATACATGTTTTATCGAAAATATTTCAGTATTGTTTTAGGTCAGGTCAAAATTGAGGTCAACAGAGGTCATCAAAGGTCAAATTTTCCAGTTTTTTCTCCTGCTTTAGGACATCGCTCCAGAAATTCCCATATATCTCAGAAACTATGCTAGTTAGAAACAAACGGAAAAGCAAACGCCAGCCAGTTAAATTTTCGATCGGTAAGATGTCCTCAAATTTGATCTCAGGTCAATATTTGAGGCTCCAGAGGTCAAAAAAGGAGAACAAATTCGTTTCTTTGCTAAATCGTTTTTCGCTATTTACTTTTTACTTAATAAATATAACGGATAACTGTTTACGCCATTGTATTTATCTTGTCAAGGCGCTTTGAATGATATACATGGTGACCTTGTTAAGTTAGCTAAAAAAATTGACCTCAGGTCAAGGTCAAGTGGTAACCCAAGTAGGGCATGTTGCATATGGGAAGACGTGTCTCGACGAGACAAACACATTGATGTCTGTTTTACTTCTCTATCTTTATTACGTCGGGAGTTATTGACAAAAAAAGTGATGGTGACCTCGCATGACCTCAAATGACCCAATAGGGGTCACTGAACAAAACTTACACTTGGATCATCAATAATATCCTATAAAAACATGATCCAGAAGTAATTGGACTAATATAATGCATATCCTTGAAATAGGAAGCATTTGTATATTTCCCCATTGACTTATTATGGGGAGGTTACGAAATTGACCTGACCTTAGGTCACAGATATCAAAATTACGAGATAAATGAATTGTAAGTACGTATGCCCTCATGACATCCTGTAAGTTTCAAACTGATCGCTGAAAAACTCTGGCTTTGGCACAACTGCAGACATTTTTGGAGGTGGGGTCACTTGACCTGACCTGAGATGACCCGAGGTTATTTTGTTTAAAGTGTGCGCGATTAATATCTTAACAGGTGTGTCAAAACCCGGCGCTTCGCCCCGCCGTGTTTTCGCTATCTTTGAAAGACCTGAGGGGGGCGGAAATCACGCCCCCCCCCCCCCCCCTGCATTGTGCGGGTTAAGAACAGTTGTAACTCCTGGTGCTCTCGCCCACAGACTGCACGTTCAAGATCCACAAGAGATGCGAAATGCTGGTGAAGAGGGAGTGTGCGGCCGTCACCGCTCTCCGGGAGCCCGAGTACGAGATGCGCGTCTGTCCCGAACGTGGCCTTAGCGCCCAGCGCAACAGATGTGCCGAGTGCAGCACAGTTATCCTGCCATGTGAGTCGAGACGTGTTGACAGAACCAGAGGCGAGAGCGGTGACACTGGTGTGGGCGTGGTGAACGGTGACGGTACCAATGTTACGCATCTGTTTGATTTAGTTACGATGAGGCCGCTTCGGTCCGCTCGCGCCGTTGCGCAGCCTTGGGGATGAATGGCAGGGATAAAGGGGGACAAAGTGAAATGCTGGTTGGGAAACCGTCCATGTGCTAACAGTACCTTTAACCGCAGAGTCGAAGCTGCGGGGAGACGATGGAACTAACTTCTCCTGCTCCCCCTGACCGTTCGTTCCGTCAGAGTATCTGACCTGCCTGCGCCGGCTCCTGTCTGACCGTTCGTTCCGTCAGATATCTGGCCTGACTGCGCCGGCCCGTCTGACCGTTCGTTCCGTCAGAGTATCTGACCTGACTGCGCCGGCCCCTGTCCTCCCCCTCAGCCCAGAAGCGTTCCTCGCGAGGACGGATGTACCAGGGGGAGGAGGTGCGCGCGTTCAAACGCTGCGACTACAACGGCAAATACTACTGCATCGTCTGCATCTGGCGAGACAAACGCCCCATCCCAGCACGCGTCGTCCGCAACTGGGACTGGAGGTCCAAACTGGTGCGTGGCTCCGGCCGGCTGGGGTAACCATGCCTGAATTCAGGTTATGCCATTCATTCGTATTTATTTTCTATGTGCCTGATTATAAATCATCGTTGTTGACGCATCATCATCGCACTTTCCGCTGCGCCTTACAAAGTTTCGCCTCATTTTGTGTTACCCTTTTTTATATAAATTTAGTCCGAATATTTTTGAATGGATGGATTTCCGAGGTCAGGCCCCGCGCTAAGCATAGCTTGTTGCGCAGGCCCTGGCCCCACCACCCGATCAAGCAATTCCTGGCGTCCGCGCGGAATTTAGAAGCGAAGTTTTACGTGCCCGACATACCTGGACACGGTCCGCCCACCCTCTGACGTCACCTGACCCTGAGTGCGACCGCTGCCACCGGCCGCAGGCCATCCCAGTCAGGGGCTAATAGCGAGCGCCGAAGCAAATCGAACCCAGGCTGCCACTACCGGGTGAGGTCAGAAGCCCGGCGCTCTCCCAACTGAGCTAGAGGGGCAGACTTGGCTCACTACCAAGCCAAGCTCCCTTGGGCCTTGGCTCACTGTTGTTATGCTCCTTCGACTCCATTTAATGTTGGTCTGATAAATTGCATACCCTCTTTAAAATAAATAGTTCACCTTCAACATGGGTTTTTTTAACTGAGATAGCAGTTTTGTAGCCCGTGTTGGGAAACCCCTATCTGCAAGTTTTCTTGACTGAAAAGACTCTCCAGCCGAATATATTTGATTTGTTGGCGAAGGAATGCGGTGCTGACGATGGCCTGGACAGAGGCTATACCATCAGCCAATGAGCTTGCAGCTGGTGCTAGCAAGCGAACCGCCGACCGCCGGTTGGAACTTCTATAATGCGAGTCTATCCTTACGCGACTACTTTCGAATCTGATTGACTGAGACATTTATTTTCATTCGCGTGACGTCAGGATTCTGACTCGGAGAGTTTTATAGTTTTATAGAGTATATAGTTTTGATAAAATTAATAATGTACGACCTTCTGTCCTGAATCGGCGCGATGTATGACCCTTTTTGAAATGTAAAAAGAAATTGTATTACAAAATAAAATCAAATAGTGTTTGTAAAAAATGTTCCAAGGTGAACCATTTCCTTTAACACTATAGAGCTTTGACTTTGCCCGTAATCGGGAGTGTTCTGTTGTTGTTTGAAAGAAAAGACGGATAATACGGATTTTATGACGATGATCAATGAATAGCCCTTGATGAATGGAATGGTCAGATGAAGTGAAAATAAATAAAGAAATGATTGATGTGTAGTGCTTAAACTTACGAATATCACTGTTGTTACTCAAGTAAATAAACTACACTTGAATACGTCCGGAACATAACATGTACTCCAGCGATCAGCGGCATGCGAACATCTATGTTTGTTGGTGTCACCAGTACCACCATAGGCGTACGCAAAGGGGGGAACGGGGCAATTGCCCCCGCCCGAAGGTTCGTACCTCCCTTTGGAAAATGAATCGGTCCTAGTACCTCCCTCAGATCCCTTTGGTCGAGAAAAAAAAATCGTTTTTTTGTATATGCCCCTCTAAAAATATAGTGGGCCAAATCCGGTGATTTTGTTTTGGTGGGGGTACCACCTTATGCCCCCCCCCCCCCCTGATCAAAAATTGCCCCCTCCTGGAGTGAATCCTGGGTACGCCACTGGTCACCACGCAGTGGCGTGCCCAGGATTTACTCCAGGAGGGGGCAATTTTTGCTCAGTGGGGCATAAAGTACCCCCACCAAAAAAAAAACTCAACGGATTTGGCCCACTATAATTTTAAAAGGGCATATTTTCACCATTTTTCTCTTTTAAAAAAAACATTCATTTTTTTTCGATCAAAGGGGGCACGTACAGACCTTCAGGGGGGGGGGATTGCCCCGTTCCCCCCCCCCCCCCCCCCCCCCCTTGTGTACGCCTATGTCACCACGTGCACCGTAGCATTTAAGTCGCATTTATAAAGCGTCGTGTTCGACCGCACTGACCGCCGCCTGAATGGTATCGCAACTCGCCGCCAGGTGTCTCGTGCGGCGACGCAGTATCTGAGGATCATGCACAAACTACCGGCGATTGACTTGGAGGAAATCAACCCGCAGATCTTCACTCACGTACAGGAGCTGGGACAAGTGCGGGTGAGTCGGACTGTACTCTGAGTCTGTGGTGTAAGTATAAGTATGAGTTGTCGAGGCGTGTTGCTTGTGCGGAATAGTGTAGGCTGAGACGAGTTGTGAGTGTCAGACATAAACCGCGAAATGCCCCAGCCGCACCGGTCACGTACTGATCCTGACGTGTCCTGCTGTCGCCACAGGAGCTACGCAAGGAGCTGCACATCATGTCTAAGGACTTCCTGAAGGTGTGTGATGCGGCGCTGGAGGTGGGCCTGCTGAAGGCCTTCAAAGAGCGGCTTCACCTGATCGACAGCCCCAACCTCTACAGCTTGCGAGATCTGGAGCAGGTCCGCTCCAAGGCGCTCATCAAACTGCTCATCAAGACCAACACGCGCTGCAAGACGCACATCCGCGCCGAGTGCCAGGTCCGTGGTCACGGGAGGAACGCGGCACTTCGCAACGGGAGAACAGCTATGATGTGTTTAATAGGCAGTCAAGTATCTGGTATGTCGGGGTTACGGGTGTTTCTGCAGGTGATTAAAGGTGTTAAAATTATGCAAGGATCCGGGTTTATTTACGATCATGTTCATTTTATATGTATTTGTATTTGTATTTGTATTTGACGTTGGACCCCATCCACGCCGAAGCGGGCTATTCCGGGGCCACATAAAAGCATGGACAACACGAATGATACACTCATCCTAATATAAAATGAAGACAGTTTCACTACAGCACATACTCCCATACAGCACATACTTCAATACTCTCACATACACATTACATCACATACACTGCAATGCTCTCACACGCACATTACATTATATACATCAGGCTACTCTGGTTGAGGCATGTGCTGTATCTCTCTTTTGAATCCGGGCATGGCTGAGTGACGTGTCGCTAAAGGCAGCTCATTGTAATTTTGCACAACATGATATAGAAAGCGGCGCTTGCCAGCCTCTGTCCTCACGCGTGGAAGGGCCAGGTCAGAGTTCTGTCGCGTAGAGCGGGAGCGGAGATCAGAATTGACATGAAGCTGGGAAGCAAGACCTGTAAGATACCCATTTACCCATTACCCGTTACATTACCGTCATTACCCGTTACCCGAATACCCGTTGAATTTGAATGGCTGTTGCAACTATGCTCACTGGTCCTTAACCTACCCGCTTGGAACGTTAATATGTTAAAGGGATTATACGGGTTTTTCGCAGAATAATTGAGTTACATAGTAAAACGTACTTATAAAGGTGGTAGAAGTCCCACGGTAGCCACATTTTTCTGGAAATGACCTCTTCTGCACGTAAGGACATTCCAAAGTGCGTGGTGATGTCACCGCGTATTTTCTGCAGGACCGGCTGAGGCAGAGCCAGTCATCTCTTTTATGCTAATAAAAACACCTCACGTACGGCATATTTCCGGTAAAATAAGCAATATTTGAAAGAAAATAAACTTGTTTTGTTCCAACGACAGCAGCAGTTATCTAGTTTTCCCATAAAATTATATATTTTTCATGAATTTTCATGCCAAAAAATTATTACGCCACCACCAAATTATCAACGCTAAAGGCCAGAGAAAAGAAAACCACAAAAACACAACCTCACCGAACAGTGTGTAGTAATACAAAGTCCCGTCAGGGTTGAATTGCATAATAATTTTGTGATCCAGTGTAGGACTTGCAGATAATTCAAAACTCTAAAATTGATCTTTAGATAAAAGTGGTGGACAGTAGTGCCGATCAAGTACTCGTTATCTGATACTAGTCTCGAAAAACGCCCAAGTTTAAACGCTGATAATTTCTGAAATAATGGACTAAATGAGCATTGAGGTCCCTGTTATATGTCTTAAACGTGTTTAAAGCTCATACAACTGCAAAAGAGTGCATTTACTTTCAGGACGGAAACCCGTATAATCCCTTTAAAGGAAATAGTTCACCTTCAACATGGGATTTTGAACTGAAATAGCAGTTTTGTAGCCCGTGTTGAGAAATCCCTATCTGCAACTTTTATTGGCTGAAAAGACTCTTCAGCCGAAGATATTTGCTTTTTGGCGAAGGAATGCGGCGCATATATGATATACCGTACCGTCTGAGAGTGCCAGCACTGGTCTGAGCATGCGCAGACCAATAACGCACACCATAACATTAATAATTTACGACCTTCTGTTCTGAATTGGCGCGATGTAGGACCATTTTTGAAAAGAAAAAAAAGAAACTGTATTAAAAAATATAATAAAATCGTGTTCTGAAATTTTGTCCGAAGGTGAACTATTTCCTTTAAGCGTCTTTATTTTTCGCTTTTGTTTACCTTGACTCCAGCAAGCTTCATCTTTTCAATAACCTTCTAGGCTTCTACCGACCAGCACATTAGCGTTCACATTCCCAGCCTAACTCTGCGCCGTTTCGCCCCTCAGACGTGCCGCGACAAGGGTCAGGTGTGCGTCCTCTGCGGGGGTGGATCGATTCTGTTCCCGTTCGACCGGTTCGTGCTGGCGTGTGTTCGCTGCGGCCGCTCGCTGCACTCGCACTGCCGCGCGCTGCGCGGCCACCGGGACGAGAAGTCGTGCCCGGCCTGCCGGGCCTCGGTACCGGCCAGCCCGCGTGTGGCCACCGCCGCCCGTGTGGCCAGCGCCTCCCGTATGGCCATGGCCGCCAGCCAGCTCACCGTGGTGGCCGAGACTCCTGACGAGGGCGACTGTGCGGCGGAGAGCCGGAAGAGCGGGGACGACAGCGGTGAGGAGGCGGAGAGAGCCGCCGCCGCCGCCGCCGCGAAGCTGCAGAGCTCCGCCCGCTCCATCCCTATCGGCGGCGCCAGGCACCGTGTGTCGAAGCTGCTGACCTCCGGCGGCGGCGTCGGCGTCGGTTCCATGGTCAGTGGAGCCAGCACCGTGCCGCCTAAGCCCCGAACATCATCAACGCCGTCTGTGATCAGAACGCCCATGTCGGACGCCTGGTGCCGCGCCATCGACAAGGACAGGGAGAAGGACAGCCCGGCCGACCGGCTGCGCCAGTGGTACTCCCGGCCGTGACCGGTCGCGAGGAGAGGCACCTGTAGAGACTGCAGGATCGGCCGCGTGAGTTGGGCCAGGGGGTGGTCTGGGCGAATGACGTCTTGATGATGATGATGATGGTCGGTTATGTCGAGAGATGACCTGATGACGGCTTTCTAGGGAGCTGACATTCGCTGAGGTCACCGGTTACGAGCCAGTTTCTAGAGGGTATCTCAATGACATTTTAACCAGGGCGGGAATGCTACGATGTGTATTGTCACCGTGAGCATACCTCTACAAGTTTCTTTCATGGTGGCTGTTTGGTTTCAGGGAGATATCGAACTTCCACCAGGGCCAGCATATTTTAGCCTGGTTTGTTGGTAATCTTCGACAACAAACTGGGACAGGCTATTGCCCGTTCCCAATATGTTCGTCTCGCCTGATAAGGTGAAGTGCCGTTGAGATGGCAATGTGTACTTTCTATTAGCGAACATAGTTCGGAAAAGCGGGTACGTACTTTTGGAAGCCGGTGACTTGTGTGTCGTATGGCTTTCACCATGCTGCTCAAATGGTCTCAGGTTTTGAACAATGTAACAAAGGTACAAGCGAAGAGTTCCTGGTCCGTGTTCAGCTATTTCATTGTATATACCATTTGCCGTCCAGCTGTGTGGGGAGTTGTAACGCTAAAACATCCGTTCTGGTTGTGAATTTGTGCCAAATTGCGTGTTGTCGCGTATCCTTTCATTGCATTTAACTTTTTGTAGTAATTTAGAGCTGGCGGCCGGCTGTCCGAGCCTTGTAAGTTAGAGCGACAAGCGTGCTTTGTTTGTTTTGTACGCTGTGCTGTGTATTAGTGAGATCTGACGAAAACGTTACAAAACAACGTCGTCGACTCAAAGTTCACAAAGAAGTGGTGCCAAACTGTACGGAACAATACCGCCAAATGTTCTGGTCTCATTTGTAGCACATGTATGTAATGTGCTAGGGACGGTAGCCTGGTTATGTCCTTGTGTAAACTAGTGCAGGGTGCGTACTTTATCATGTCTGTGGTAATTTAGCGAATCGACGTCGACTTTATACTGCTGATGAGGATTGACACATTCCGGCAATCACGCTCGCAGGTTGTATATACTATAAACGTGTCGTTTTATTGTACTTTATTGCATTCCACCGGCGCGTTGATCACGCCACTTGTGAGCTGCCTCGCCAAACAATCTGACGGCGGTCAGTCTCGAACCCGCCTCTCGCCGGTGAACGCTGTTTGTGTTCTGTACGGCTGCTTATCATGTGAACTGTGAAGACGGCGCCGGTCGGATGGGTGCGGGGCGAGTTCAGAGCAATGTCCAGTACCCGTATCATGCGCTGTGTGATTTTCCGGGTACGTGTTAGTTAGTGACCTAACGCACAATGGGGCAGCTCACCGCGCGAATAAATCGGGTTTTTGCTGTCGTAATTGCCGTGCACGATGTGGTGCACTATGTATCGTGTTTCGCTGTAGGTATGTAAAGAATATGTCATTAGTATGTAGACCGTCTTAACATCGATTTAATCCAGTTTTCACCCTCAAGGTTCCGAAGTTTCTTTCCATACCATTCCGGGATTGGTGTTTAGCTACATTGTAAGTGTAATTCATATATTGTCTGCATTCTGAAAAAAGGAACCGTTTCTGGATAACATGTTATTTTCGATCCATTTTACTCTATTGGCGCGCAGTGCATTCTGCCTACTTCATCCAGCCCATGTATAGACAAGGTGTGTGGCTTTCTGGTTTCAATACACGGCATTTGTGTATGCATCAGTGCGTTTGAGATTCCAAGACCAGTGGTGTTTGAAAGAGTCCCATAAAATAACGCAAACAATTGTTTGGGGACATTGCTGTGTACGTTGTGGGCGGTTCATGATATATGTTATATGGGACAAGAAAGGTGTTAGATCAGGAGCGTATCCAGGATTTTCTAAGGCAGGGGGCTTCAGGCCTGAGGGCGGCATATTTCCTCGGTGACTGGGGCGGCATAATGCCTTCCGAGGGCGGCGATGTACCTTCCGAGGGCGGCATAATGCGTTGTGAGGGCGGCAAGATGTCTTCTGAGGGTGCCAGGGTGCCTTCCAAGAGTGCTACGATGCTGTTGGTAGACGCAAAGGCGCCCTGGCGGCCTCCCGAAAACGCTACAGCGCCTTCGGCGCCGGCAAATCCTATACAAAAATGGCGCCGTTTTATAAGGCAGGGGGCTTCAGCCCCTACGGCCACCCCCCCCCCCCCCTGGATCCGCCACTGTGTTAGATATCATGTTGTGACTACATCACAATATCCCGCTTCAACGGGCAAAATAGCAAGCTGTGATGCTACACAACTAGTATGATACCACCATGGCGACGGTAAAATCGAACCCTCATATGCTCGCCGCTCGGGTTTATCAATCGTAACACAGGGCTTCAATTATAGGCGTACACAAGGGGGGGGGGGGGGGTAAACGGGGCAATTCCCCCCCCCCCCCCCCCCCTGACTGTACGTGCCCCCTTTGGTCGAAAAAAGAAATGATTTTTTGATTTTTTAAGAGAAAAATGGTGAAAATATACCCTTTTAAAAATATAGTGGGCCAATTCCGGTGAGTTTTTTTGGGGTAGGGGTACTTTATGTCCCCCTGAACAAAAATTGCCCCCTCCTGGAGCGAATCCTGGGTACGCTACTGGCTTCAATCAACTCGCGATCCCATCCACAAATGTATATAGAGATGTTGATTAGCGCTTTTAAGATTGGAATGGAAGCATGAACTACGAATGTTAATTTTTCTTCGACTCAAACCGATAGTTAACCTATCGATGCCGCTATAGTTCGGGTTAACAAAAAAATAACTAAATGAATAAATAACTTAAACAAATGTATGCTACTGTGCAATGTATGAATTAATGATGTAATGCATGAATGTACAAACGTATGAATTAAACAAATGTATTTATATTTTATTTTTATATTCAAACTGGAATCAATGTCTATTTGCACGTTAGTTCAGCCATTTCCATCCATTTTAATGTTACATGACACAGTATATTGATGGATATACGCATTCACATAATGGTCATATTATACGTATGTATGCGGCGATTATACGATCAAAAGCAGGCAACACAACACATAACTGACACACTAACCCTGGCTTGTCTTGTCATCAGACTTGTCAATGATTCATATTTGTCATGAATCGATTCACAGTGATTCACGGACCATAATGAATGATTCAATCATGATTCAATCACTATACATTACCGTAATGAATGATTCAATCATGATTCAATCACTCAACATTACCATAATGAATGATTCAATCATGATTCAATCACTCAACATTAACATAATTAATGATTCAATCTTGATTCAATCACTCAACGCTAAAGAGAAGTGTCGACTCCTTTGTCTAACTCCTTTAATTTTGAATGTGCGACTCTAAGATTTTATGAGCGTGATAAGGAGGCTATGCTCTGCCTGTGTGCCATTTTTCATGCAAACCAGAATAGTCTGCTGTTTGACCTTAAACATATGACCTGCTCTAAATCCTTTGATTTTGAATGTGCGACTCTAAGATTTCATGAGCGTGATAAGGAGGTTATGTTCTACCAGTGTGCTAATTTCCATGCAAATCGGAATAGTCCGCTGTTTGACCTTAAACCTATCTGACCTGCTCTAACTCCTTTGATTTTGAATGTGCTACTCTAAGATTTTACCAGAATGATCACTAGGTCTGTGTGTGTTCCAATTTTGAAGCTAATCCAAATAGTCCGCGAATGTGTTTCCGAATGTGAATGTGAATGTTAACCAATTTGACACGCGTGTTGTTTATTTTGATTATAAAATGATATTTATAATATGTATTATAATTGCAAATTCCAAGTTCCAAAATAATTAATGACTTTACGTTTCGCCTTTTTAAGCGAATATAACATTTATTTCGATTTTCCATTAGGTATTATTTTGTATAAAGCATGATGTGGAATAAAGCGGCGCCGATGCGACAATGATATTTGGGACATCATGCAAATATTTGTTTATGATTTAGGTTTTTGATATGGTATAGCCTAGAAATTAGGAAAAGGTGGGTACCTTTTGATAATTTTACGTGTGAAAAATGTGTGCGTTTACTGTGTGGTTTATGAATCAAAGTATGAGTTAGTTACCTTTTCTAAGTATTTAGGTGCTCACCCCTAACCCTACCAGTACCAAGGTATGTACCTAGTTAGGACTGATTGAACAGTGGCTTTGTGCCCACTGGAGTGGACACAAAGCCTCGCTTTCTTCATGCATATATGAATTACAGGCTACAGCTCAGGACACAGAGCTCATTTAATTGGCCATTAAGTCCACAGGGCACAGATAAATGCTGTGTCGCTGACATATTTTTTGGACAGTTTATGCTGTTCGACCAAAAAAGAATGATTCTTTGAGCAATGAATGATTCAATCAGCCTATTTTATCTGTATGAATGATTCAATCAGTGACTCACAACAGGGTTGCGCATGAGGTGAATCGATTCATGAGTCATTCATTTGAAATAAGAATGATTCAATCAAAAGTAGTCGATTCACATTGAATCATTGACAAGTCTGCTTGTCATCCACCATAACTCGACTGAATTGTCACGGCCGGAGACACAAACTCATCATGTCTGTCGGACATTAATTTAGGGCCAGTATCAGTGCTGTGGTGTTGTGTCTTGCACCTCCTGCCTATGTCTATCCGTTATCATCCATCAACCAACACTTATGTTGGCCTCGGGTTCGGAACAGAAAAAGTGCCGGCTCTAATGTATATTTTAAATAGTTCTAGTAATTACACGGTCTAAAGGGTTCTCAATTTCATTTTGAGATGTTTTCTTCAAACAAAAATATTAATGATTTTTTTCTAAATAATTTGTCATATTGAGGATTAAATACATTAGTTTTGCTGCGTCAGTTACTCAGTATGACGCCAATGTTTGAAACCGTTTGTGCTGCATTCTGGGTAGATACGTGAAGTTCAGAATCGCGCATGCGCAGTTCAGTTTCGTAGTAGGGCAGGTGGGAAAATGGCGGCGGGTGGGTCGCTCGACGATCTCCTCAACAGTAAAGTTGACGAAAGTGCATTCTCGGCGTTGGTTGGTACATTGGAGGATCAATTGTACTCTGGACAAGCACAAGGCACTGTGACAACTACATCGAGTGGTGCGATTGCCCGGAACAATGCTGCCCAGGTGGTCAGTTTATCTGGTGCCGTGTCCGCGGACGGTCGTGTGCCAACGAACGGTGCACAGTATGTGGTTTCAACTCCCCAAAGTGACAGTAAAACTGGTTCCTTGAATGTCCTCAGAAGTGTGGCAGTCAGTAGTGCTGGCCCTAGGAGTGTATCTGCCCACAGTCAAGCAGGTGTGATACAAACTGCTCACTTCCCCGCCAGTGGCCTTAGCGCGGTTCAGGTTGCTGGGGCGGGGAACGCGGCTGGTTCTGTGAACAATGCTAGTGTTATGAAAATAGTGCACACTGGTGGTACACAGGCATCAGCATCTACCAGTGGAACATACACCATCAACAGCAGTAGTTTGCCAAATGGCTCTACAAGTAGTGTGCAAAGTGTGATAACAAATGGTAAACAGAGTATGACAGTAGGTAACAAAGTGGTAAATTTGGCACAAACTTCAAGTGCTCCGACAGTAATAACTGTGAACAGGCCTGCAAATGTGGCTGCCCCAGGAGTTCCTGTTGCAACCAATCCTTCTGTGGCAAGTGGGGTACAAATCCTCAATGTCAATCAGACCCGGACTCAGGCACCTGGTGTTCAAGGACAAAAGACCCTTGCACCTCGTGTCTTGCTGTCACCACAAGTTGTCAACAGAGCAGCACAGCCAGGTGTAAGTACTAAAAATAGGTTTCAAATGTTATATGAACCATTGATTATCTGCTCTCAGCTAGCACCTGATTTTACATGACAAGATAGACTCACTGATTCCATTACTAGCTTACCTACCTTGTATTTTGTAATCCAATGCACTTTGATTGTTGCTATATTGTTAAACACATTGTATTTGTATGGAATGTATTTGGGGTACCTTGTTCAAATGCTTCAACTACATGTGCATGTTAATACACATCTTCTGGGTGAGAAAGTGGCTTATAATGTTTTATTATGAGTATTCTAAGGTATGATATTCCATTTTGTGTAAGGTTCATTATATACATAAAGCAATATAAAAAAAATTATGTCCTGAATTAGTGGTACTTTCTCATCTTTCTCATCTTTTGATGTCCTCTTCTATACATTTGCTGAACATAACAATAATCATGAAGCTAGTTAGTCAACCATTTGTTTATGAAGCTTACATATGTTTGGTAAGGTAGGTATTACTTTGTGATTTCCCCTGAGTATGTCTGGTTATGTGACAATGTGGTTTGTGAGTGACTAATTTCACTGAGTGATTTCTGGTAAACTTAACTCACCAATTGCCATAGTGTTTGAATCCAAACAAGGTCCCAGTGGCTAGTAAGCATGGTTGTCAAAATCACCTTTTGTTGGCAGTGGGGTACTCATATTAGTTGCTATGGATCAGAGGTGTGAACTTGTTTGTCCTAAGAGCAAAATTAGTGGTGTACCTATATAACTAGTTGTTTGGAAAATAAATGAGAAGTATCAAGTATGATATTACTTTGTTTTTATAATGACATAAAGGTATTTATAAACCAACAAGGGTTTATTTTGGCAACCATATCATTATGTTTTATGCATTGATTGCATGTTTTTGTTATCTCATAGGTCTTGCCCTGTGGATGCACTGTGTGCTTAGTTAAATCTTTTGAGGGGTGTGACATGCTGCTGTGTGTGGTGTTTTTTCTTCTTCTTCTGGTCCCTGTCTGATGCACTGTTGTGTTTGTGGTGTTTAGCAGCCAATCACACTGCAGACTCTGCAGAGTCTGCAGGGGTCTGGTTCGGGCCACCTGTTGGTTAAGACCGAGAATGGTCAGCTGAAGTTGATTCAGCTGCCGGTCCAGGGCGGCAACACCTCCACTGCTGTCTGCTTTGTTGGCACAGCCACCACCTCGACACCCAATATGTACAAGGTAATTGGCAGCCTGCTTTTGCACCTTGCACCAAATCACATTAATGTATTTATTTTGCTTCATTTGTTTGGTATCCGTATGAACATATTACAAACAGCAACTCAGATACATTCAAGGATGTTTTATATGTATTATATGTCCTTGAATTGTCATGACTTACCTTATCTCTATTTGTACTTTTCACTGTTGTGTGGACAGCTGATGGTCTCAATGGACCTTCACTGCATGACCTTTGCTTTAAGGCAATTCACTCTTATTCAGTCAGATCAGTATGTGATATTCAATTTTTGTAGAATCAGTTGTATGGTGTTTTATGTTGTATGATCATTCAAATTTGTGTTGCTATTGCCATAACATGTTTTCTTGTCTATGTAATCGAAGCTGCATGGCAAGCTCATAGAGTCTCAAAATAGCACACTAAATGACATCGTTCCTGAATGCTTAACCTTGGCCTTCTGGTATAATGCTGCCCCCTGTGCCTAATGTGTGCTGCTTGGCATGCCGTTTTCCTCCGTTTATCTTCCTGCCTGGCCTGCTCTTAATTCTGACATAAGTTCTTAGCATCATATTGTTTTACTTGTGTGTGATATGTTTAATCATAATTCACTTGAAATGAACATTTTGTTTAATAGCCAGCTTTTAAGTCGAGGCCAGCGGCTGTGAGCTGTAACCGTTGCTTGTGAGCGGTGGCGTCTGTTTGGCCGTGCTGTCGGCTGCGCGGCCGGCTGTGGGTGCCGGGCGGGGCGGGCCACTGGCGGAGGGCACTGGCGGCGTCCTCCGTGACGTGTCCGTCTGACTGTCCGCAGTCGGTGGCGGCCAGCGGCAGCGCCACGGCAACGCTGCAGCAACGGCCGACGCCCGCGCCGCGTCACCCTCACGCACCGCACGGTCACCTGCCCACCATTTACAAGGTGCGAGAGAGAGATAGAGAGAGACGGCGCGCTCTGTTCCGCAGCCGGACCCTCCTCAGTCCGGCCAGGACTAGGCGCACCACTTACTGCGCGCCCTGTCGCGCCCTGTCGCGCCCTGTCGTGCCCTGTCGCGCCCTGTCGCGCCCTGTCGCGCCCTGTCCACTTCTTACAGGGGGGTAGTTGCGCCGCACCACTTACTGCGCGCCCTGTCCGCTTCTTACAGGGAGGGGGGGGGGGGGGTAGTTGCGCTTTACCCCTTCGCTTCTCGCAGGGTTGCGGTAGTCTTCTTAGGGTCCCTGTCAGCTCTCCTCTGGATGTCAAGCGCTTCTCTGGGGTGCGGTATTTTCAGTGGAGGCCTTGTTGCTTCTCCCTGTATTGAGAGCTTTATTTTCTGGTCTGGCAGGATGCGGTAACTTAGATTTGTCCCAAACAGTGGCTCATGACCAACAGTCATGGTCTGCTAAACCCTTCATGGTTATATAGGCAGTTTATTTGGTTTGTTGTTATGTATAACAGTACCTTATTTTAGCGATTGATTATGTAACTGATTGATTTATGCTTCAATGTTTGATGTACTGCACCAATGCATGGTTGTTATATGTTGTGATTTTGTCATTAAATGTTTGTTGCATGTTTTGTTCTGTGTGTTTCTAACCTGATTGGAGAGATTATGCAATTATCACCTGATTTTGTGATTCTCATTTTTCTAACTTGTAATCCTTCCCTTGTTGGAAACTTAATTTAAGTCACCAACAGCCTTGGAATTTTTGCCATTTTCTGGACTTTTTGGGTCCAAAGAATTTTGCTCTCTTCATTTGTTTTGATAGAAATTTGTTCTCTTTTCACCTGATCTTACCGACATTGTAATTGCAATATAATTCAATTTTCCTCACAGTGATTTAATATCTATTACAAATCATGAATTTTTACTTTCCAAGTAAAATACTTTTGTTAAAAAATGGAAATCTTAATTTTCCTAGCAATGCAATTGTACTCTCCAACTATGGATTTGTCCTCCCCGGGACCAGGTCATGAAACGAAAAATACAACACTGGTCACCAATCTGAAATTAATTTACAATAATGGAAACTTCATTTAAGTTACCAAATTGAAATTCACTTACAAAACTTATAACATTCTGTATACTTTTTAAATTGTGATTGTTTACCATATTGCATTTTGCTTACAACTAAAGCTGCTTATCTCAAAGCAGTGTACTGGTAGCCAGTGCACTGTAGATTTTAACCTTTGTTGGGATGTATGTCAGTCTCGAAGGAGTTAAGCATATGTGATCTTGACTGCATGTGGACTGTTCAGTGCTGTGAACCTCTGAGTGTTACTGCAGGCCACTGTGGTCCTCTGTTGACAGGTTGTAGGCCTCTGTGGTCCTATGTGGATATGTGAGCTGCTGTGAAGTGTTGTGGATCTCTGCTACGCTACGGGGGGGGGGGGGGGGGGGGGGCGCGGCTCTCTGCAGACTTCAGTGAAGTGCTGTAGACCCCTGTCCTGTTGTGGATTCCTATGTGCTGCTGTGGACCTCTGGATTTCTATGTGCTGCTGTGGACCTCTATGGATTCCTATGTGCTGCTGTGGACCTCTGTGGATTCCTCTGTGCTGCTGTGGACCTCTGTGGATTCCTATGTGCTGCTGTGGACCTCGGGATTTATATGTGCTGCTGTGGACCTCTGTGGATTCCTATGTGCTGCTGTGGACCTCTTATGATTCCTATGTGCTGCTGTGGACCTCTATGGATTCCTATGTGCTGCTGTGGACCTCTGGATTTATATGTGCTGCTGTGGACCTCTGTGGATTCCTATGTGCTGCTGCTGTGGACCTCTGGATTTATATGTGCTGCTGTGGACCTCTGTGGATTCCTATGTGCTGCTGTGGACCTCTGTGGATTCCTATGTGCTGCTGTGGACCTCTGTGGATTCCTATGTGCTGCTGTGGATCTCTGTGGATTCCTATGTGCTGCTGTGGACCTCTGTGGATTCCTCTGTGCTGCTGTGGACCTCTGTGGATTTCTATGTGCTGCTGTGGACTTCTGTGGATTCCTATGTGCTGCAGCTGTGGACCTCTGTGGATTTCTATGTGCTGCTGTGGACCTCTGTGGATTTCTATGTGCTGCTGTGGACCTCTGTGGATTCCTATGTGCTGCAGCTGTGGACCTCTGTGGATTTCTATGTGCTGCTGTGGACCTCTGTGGATTCCTATGTGCTGCAGCTGTGGACCTCTGTGGATTCCTATGTGCTGCTGTGGACCTCTGTGGATTCCTATGTGCTGCAGCTGTGGACCTCTGTGGATTCCTATGTGCTGCAGCTGTGGACCTCTGTGGATTTCTATGTGCTGCTGTGGACCTCTGTGGATTCCTATGTGCTGCAGCTGTGGACCTCTGTGGATTCCTATGTGCTGCTGTGGACCTCTGTGGATTCCTATGTGCTGCAGCTGTGGACCTCTGTGGATTCCTATGTGCTGCTGTGGACCTCTGTGGATTCCTATGTGCTGCAGCGTAGCCGTCCCGACTTCTGTGTCTGACAGCAGCTCGTGTGTGCCAGCAGAGTCCGGTGCAGGCGGCCACTACGCCGCGGACAGCCACCGCCGTGGCCGTGACGGCGGCAGGTAGTCCGGCGCCAGCCACCGCCCCCGCTCCCGCCGCCGCCGCCCCCGCCCAGACCTCCGCCCAGGTGAGAGACGGCTTCCGGGGGCAGGTAATAATGGGGATTGACTTTGAATCACACCCATTATCCTTGAGGAGTAGTGTCTTGGGATTTCGTGGGGGCGAGTGTTTGCACTTCAAGAAGTTTGTGTGCGATAATAGTGGTCCAAATGGAGACATACCATCATGCCAAATGACTACAAAGACACCTCTGTTTATCTCACTGTTGGCTATTTTTGTTCCATAAACTACGATTTTAGCTTTTCATTTTGTTGACACCATGTCTTGCAAGTATGAAAGTAACAGTGCTGTATTGGTAGTGAGCTTCATTGTGGGCTTAATTCAAATAGTGAGCTTCAATAGTGAGCTTAATAGTGAGCTGTATTAAAGGGACTGCCCCACATAACAATGGCTATCTCAACTAAAATATAATGTTAAGGTGGGATAGTCCCTTTAATAGTGAGCTTCATTCCCCACTGACACCCCTCTGATACCCCACTGACACCCCACTGACACCCCACTGACACCCCACTGCAGGCTCCTAGAATTGCTTTGGAGCTGGGGTGCGGAGTGGAAAACTCTTGACTAAAAATAAGTATAAAGAGTGGAAAATTAAACCAAAAAGCATATGTACCAGGCTTTATCACCCAATTACCTGCTCACCAAATTTAGTTATTACCTATACCAATTCTTACCTGCCTTTCCATACACAGGCTGTCCCTATCATTACATCCATAAATCAGTATCAGGTTTCCAATTATCCAATACATTTTAAAATAAGGAGTGGAAAATTCACAGTAAAACTCAGGAAAAAGAGTGGAAAAATAGTATCCATAGGGTGTCAATTTCCACCCAAATTTCCCAATGCTAGGACACTGCCCCACTGACACCCCACTGACACCCCCGCCCCTGGCCCGTCCGTCAGCCGCAGGGAGCCATGGCGCCCGACACTGCCAAACAAAAGTGTAAGAACTTCCTGGCGACGCTGCTGCGGCTGGCCAAGGACCAGCCGGACACGGTGGCCAGGAACGTGCGCACCCTTATACAGAGTCTGATCGACGGCCGCACAGAGCCGGAGGCGTTCACCACGCGGCTGCAGCTGGAGCTCAACTCGTCCCCGCAGCCCTGTCTGGTGCCCTTCCTCAAGGTGAGCTCAACTCGTCCCCGCAGACCTGCCTGGTGCCCTTCCTCAAGGTGAGCTCAACTCGTTCCCGCAGCCCTGCCTGGCGCCCTTCTTCAAGGTGAGCTCAACTCGTCCCCGCAGCCCTGCCTGGTGCCCTTCCTCAAGATGAGCTCAACTCGTCCCGCAGCCCTGCCTGGTGCCCTTACTCAAGGTGAGCTCCAACTCGTCCCTGCAGGCCTGCCTGGTACCCTTCCTCAAGGTGAGCTCAACTCGTCCCTGCAGCCCTGTCTGGTGCCCTTCCTCAAGGTGAGCTCAACTCGTCCTGCAGCCCTGCCTGGTGCCCTTCCTCAAGGTGAGCTCAACTCGTCCCCGCAGCCCTGCCTGGTAGTTATTGCCAAGCCACCCTTCCTCAAGGTGGGTGGCTTGGCCGCTCCTGCCTCTGTCCCAGTGGCAGGAGTCCTCCAGTATCAACCCTGCGCTCCACCCAGGCTGCAGTGGTATCCGTGTAGCTACGGCTGCGCAACCGCTTTGTGCCGAGTGCTCATAGATTTGGCGTAGTGTCGAATGGGAAATATTTGTACTTCAATGAATATGAAGCATTTTTGTATTACGACGCCCCATGGTGAAACTGTTTATATATTTAATTGTTTATGCAAAGTTTGAAGGGACTAGGATGGTGTGTCAGATGCGTTTGTATACTCTGCATATTTGTATATTTGCTGTACTTGCACCTAGTGCAAACTCTTGATTTGCGTGGTTTTATGTGTGTTGTCATCGATTGGTTTCCTCCAGTATGGTGGCATCGCCAAATCCCTGTGATTTATCATAATAAAGCCTACTGTGTTTGTCCAGACAGTGCTGATTTTGGTCCCATCTGTTCTCTGCCCACATCTGTAGGTTGCTCACAGTTAAGCAATGTGACAAATTGATGTCATGATGCCATATCAGTGATGTAGTGCAGCTGATGTGCCGAGCTGACGCGTCCTCTCCCGTGCCGGCGTGTTGCAGAAGAGCCTGCCGTTCCTGCGGCAGTCACTGTACAGCCGGGAGATCACCATCGAGGGCGTCAAGCCGCCGCCCCCCTCGGCCCTCTCCGCGCCGCTCAGCGCCGTGCCCGTCATGCAGGTACTGACCCGACCTGACCTGACCCGACCTGACCTGACCTGACCTGACCTGACCTGGGCTATCCTCGGCCCTCTCCACGCCGCTCAGCGCCGTGCCCGTCATGCAGGTACTGACCTGACCTGACCCGACCTGACCCGACCTGACCTGACCCGACCTGACCCGACCCGACCTGACCTGGGCTATCCTCGGCCCTCTCCACGCCGCTCAGCGCCGTGCCCGTCATGCAGGTACTGACCTGACCTGAACCGACCTGACCCGACCTGACCCGACCTGACCCGACCTGACCCGACCTGACCCGACCTGACCCGACCTGACCCGACCTGACCTGACCCGACCTGACCCGACCTGACCCGACCTGACCCGACCTGACCCGACCTGACCCGACCTGACCCGACCTGACCTGACCTGACCTGACCCGACCCGACCCGACCCGACCCGACCCGACCCGACCCGACCCGACCCGACCCGACCCGACCCGACCCGACCCGACCCGACCTGACCTGGCCATTCTCGGCCCTCTCCACGCCGCTCAGCGCCGTGCCCGTCATACAGGTACTGTCCTGTCCTGACCTGACCTGACCTGACCTGGGCCATCCTCGGCCCTCTCCACGCCGCTCAGCACCGTGCCCGTCATGCAGGTACTGACCTGACCTGACCCGACCTGACCCGACCTGACCCGACCTGACCCGACCTGACCCGACCTGACCCGACCTGACCTGACCCGACCTGACCCGACCTGACCTGACCTGACCTGACCGACCTGACCTGGCCATTCTCGGCCCTCTCCACGCCGCTCAGCGCCGTGCCCGTCATACAGGTACTGTCCTGACCTGACCTGACCTGACCTGACCTGGGCCATCCTCGGCCCTCTCCACGCCGCTCAGCGCCGTGCCCGTCATGCAGGTACTGGCCTGACCTGACCCGACCTGACCCGACCTGACCCGACCTGACCCGACCTGACCCGACCTGACCCGACCTGACCCGACCTGACCCGACCTGACCCGACCTGACCCGACCTGACCCGACCTGACCCGACCTGACCCGACCTGACCCGACCTGACCCGACCTGACCTGACCCGACCTGACCCGACCTGACCCGACCTGACCCGACCTGACCCGACCTGACCCGACCTGACCTGACCCGACCCGACCCGACCTGACCTGACCTGACCTGACCCGACCTGACCCGACCCGACCTGACCCGATCCGACCCGGCCTGACCCGACCTGACCTGACCTGACCTGACCTGACCTGACCCGGCCCAGCAGCCAGGGACGGGTGTTGTCATGCTGTTCAGCGCGCCCGCTGCTGTTAGTTTACGCTCCGGTTGTCGCATTGTTTTTGCATCGATGTATTTTCGTTTGCTGGATGCCGTGGCGCCCGTGCCTTTTGCCATTTATTGTATTTGTTTGATGTTCATAGTTTGAATATCAGTGCACGTTGTTATAATTGTTGTTTGGTTCCGCTATGCTTGTTGACAAAAGCCAGCCAGGAGAAACGAGACTTATCGGACCAGCAGTATTGCTTTGTTACCAATATCCACCGGATCATGGCTCATCTCACATATTTGCCAATTGGCACCCAGAAGTCACAGTAGATAACTGTTTTGTTTTGCTTTCGGACATCAAATTTGTTGCTCCAACCATGCATCAACTACTTTGCCTTGGAGTTGCATTTATCGTTCATTTCCGCATAGGCTGTAATGACATTTATGATTTGCCAAGCACGCTCTTGGCCTCGCTATCCTCGTGGCTCGCAACACCCTAACCATCCCTGAATTTCGATTGAGCGGCGGAACGTTATCTAGATTATGGATCTCACTGTTTTTTGTTAATGCTACGAACAGCACAATATAACAATCGCATTCAGTTGCCCTGCAACCCACTTTCGATGCGTCAAAATATTATAAACTTGCAGATGTTGAAGGCCAATTTAGCGTTTCAGCCAGGCGTACCGCCTACGGGCCTACAGGTCCGGGAGGCTGGCTGCCGATTGTGCCGGTTATATTGTGATAGTTGTCTGGTCTGGAGTTGTTGGTCCCTGGCCTATCGAGACGTGTCTCCTGGCTGGCTGGCTGGCTGGCTGTGGCTGTGGCTGTGGCTGTGGGTGTCCGCGGCCCGGTCCGCCTGGTAGAGCTGGTGTGTGCGGTCGGCAGATGCAGCGGCAGGCGGTGCGGCCGGCAGCCACAACGGTGGCGGCGGCCCGCACGGTCACGGCGGCTGTGTCGGCGGCCGGCCAACAGGTGCGGCTCGTCACCAGCGGCTCACAGCCGCGCAACGTCTCCTCCGGCCACCCGGCCCTGCTCGGCATCCAGCCCGTACGTGACACACACACACACACACACACACACACACACACACACACACACACACACACACACACACACACACACACACACACACACACACACACACACACACACACACACACACACACACACACACACACACACACACACACACACACACACACACACACACACACACACACACACACACACACACACACACACACACACACACACACACACACACACACACACACACACACACACACACACACACACACACACACACACACACACACACACACACACACACACACACACACACACACACACACACACACACACACACACACACACACACACACACACACACACACACACACACACACACACACACACACACACACACACACACACACACACACACACACACACACACACACACACACACACACACACACACACACACACACACACACACCCACACACACCCACACACACCCACACACACCCACACACACCCACACACACCCACACACACCCACACACACCCACACACACCCACACACACCCACACACACCCACACACACCCACACACACCCACACACACCCACACACACCCACACACACCCACACACACCCACACACACCCACACACACCCACACACACCCACACACACCCACACACACCCACACACACCCACACACACCCACACACACCCACACACACCCACACACACCCACACACCCACGCACCCACGCACGCACCACAGACATACACAAACACCTAACTAACACCCATCGGCACCACTGCTGAACTGATAGTCTGCCTACCTGAAGTCTTCACACATAAAGCACAGACGTAATCAAACACCAATGCTGCATCTTATATTTGTCAAGTTTGGGATGTTGATTGTTCTAGGCTCTTCCAATATTTCCAGCTTTGCCCGTGAGTTTAAGTAGGGGATATGCTGAGTCGATTGCTGAGTTCTCTGTCTCTGAGTTCTCTGAGTTCTGCTGAGTTCTCTGTCATGCTGCAAAGTTTATTTTGATCGTCACGTCGCTTGTTTGTTTCAGCTTCGCGATATTTTTTCGTCTTGCCATTCATTCATTTTGTAGACTACGCAGTCATTCATTCTCTAAATAGTGATGCTGCATTCGCCGTGCATGCCATGCTAGCGGACAATGTCCCGTAGTTTGAACGTGCGCTTTGTCTGTATCTGCATGTATGTTTCATTCCATTTTTGGCTGAAAGGTGCTCGTGAGCTGCTCATTATAGATCACCCATTTGACTCATTGTAGTCGCCTACGTTGGCTGCCGGTGTGCTGCTCTGAAAGGCAGGCTCGGCGGCGGCGTCTGACACTGGCATGCCGTGTCCCCGCAGTCGGCCAGCAAGGCAATCCGGTCGGCGGCGGTGACGGCGCCGACCACCGCCTCCACTGCTGCCGCCGCCGCCGCGGCACCCACCGCGTCCGGCACGGTGGCGGCCGTCCACTTCAACCGGCAACAGGCGGCCACCGCGCTGCGGCAAAACAAGAAACTCAACTTCAAGTAGGTGCACGCGCCATCAGCTCCGCACGTGTAGTCGGGATAGCGGTGTGAAGACGATCAGCTGTCAGGCAGGCGTGCGGACTCAGCCCAGCTATTAACGTGCCTGACGTCCTGAAGTCGTATCCATCACTGATCGAAAGACCGGCACACATACACACTGTCAATAGTCGCGACATAACATCTGCTAGAAGACACGATTCATGTTTTCTGTCGACGTTGTTGCCGGAAATGAAACGCGCGTTTCTTTCGGAGCCCCTCTTCGGCGTAACATTCCTTTGAAATACCACATCAGCTGTTGTGTTGCCCTCCGGCAGCCTCGGCCCGTCCACATCTGGTGCACATCGACGGCCGTTGACCTGTCCATGCTGGCGATCGGTGGCGGTACCACATCAGCTCGGGCATGTTGTATTCGTACGTCAGCTTGGCGTCTCTCCGTCCACCCTCTGACCGGATGCCGTCCGTTCCCATCGTACAGGTGGTGCCCACTGACCGGCTGCCGTCCGTCCCCATCGTACAGGGGGTACCCTCTGACCGGCTGCCGTCCGTCTCCATCGTACAGGTCCCACTGACCGGCTGCCGTCCGTCCCCATCGTACAGGGGGTACCCACTGACCGGCTGCCGTCCGTCCCCATCGTACAGGTCGTCGACGTTCGAGTCTGGCCAGGATGACGACATCAACGACGTGGCGGCGATGGGCGGCGTCAACCTGCAGGAGGAGTCGCAAAACATCCTCGGCAGCACAGAGTACGTCGGCACCCAGATCCGCTCCGTTAAAGACGAGACGTTCCTGCCCAGCGCCGCGCTGCAGCTCAAGATCAGACGAATCGGTGAGCGACTGACACGCAGATGAAGCTCTGTTCAGACGGTCTGAATTTGCCAGAGAAGCGTGTGTGTTCGTTGGCCAGCTGTCTTTGCTGAGATGGGATTACGACTCTTGCGAAGATGTCGCGTGGAGGTATTGAAATGAGTCCGGTGGGGGAGGTTTTTAGGCCTCTTTTCCGCATTGCCCTTGTTAAACAACGTGCAGAGGCCGGTGAATAACCTGTATCTATATTGTCCATATGCACAATGCAATGTACGTATGTCATCGCCCTTGTTACTGTAGTTGAGTTTGAGCGCGCCCATTGCGCTACAACGTTGCGAGGCGGTGTGAGTGGTATGCAGTCTCCTGTGCTGCCTCTGCCTGGCCCCAATAACAGTAGGCGTTAGAGCGATTCGGCACGGCTTGGAGGAGCCCAGACTGTCAGTTGACTCTGTGTTGACTCTGTGCTGACTATGTGTTGACTCTGTGTTGGCTCTGTGTTGGCTCTGTGTTGGCTCTGTGTTGACTCTGTGTTGACTCTGTGTTGGCTCTGTGTTGACTCTGTGTCGGCTCTGTGTTGACTCTGTGTTGGCTCTGTGTTGACTCTGTGTTGACTCTGTGTTGGCTCTGTGTTGACTCTGTGTCGGCTCTGTGTTGACTCTGTGTTGGCTCTGTGTTGGCTCTGTGTTGACTCTGTGTCGGCTCTGTGTTGACTCTGTGTTGGCTCAATGTTGACTCTGTGTGTTGGTGACAGCGATACTGCACGGTATAGAGGAGCCCGGTCAGTACGGACGTGGTGGCGCTGGTGTAGTCTGTGTTGACTCTGTACTGTGTAGTCTGTGTTGACTGTGCTGTATAGTCTGTGTTGACTCTGTGTGCTGTATAGTCTGTGTTGACTCTGTGTGCTGTATAGTCTGTGTTGACTCTGTGCTGTATAGTCTGTGTTGACTGTGCTGTGTGTTTAGTCTGTGTTCGCTGCACGGTATAGAGGAGCCCGGTACGGACGTGGTGGCGCTGGTGTAGTCTGTGTTGACTCTGTGTACTGTGTGGTCTGTGTTGACTCTGTGTACTGTGTAGTTTTGACTCTGTGTGGTGTGTTGACTCTGTGTGTTGTGTAGTCTGTGTTGACTCTGTGTGTTGTGTAGTATGTGTTGACTCTGTGTGTTGTGTAGTCTGTGTTGACTCTGTGTGTTGTGTAGTATGTGTTGACTCTGTGTGTTGTGTAGTCTGTGTTGACTCTGTGTGTTGTGTAGTCTGTGTTGACTCTGTGTGTTGTGTAGTATGTGTTGACTCTGTGTGTTGTGTAGTCTGTGTTGACTGTGTGTTGTGTAGTCTGTGTTGACTCTGTGTGTTGTGTAGTCTGTGTTGACTCTGTGTGTTGTGTAGTCTGTGTTGACTCTGTGTGTTGTGTAGTCTGTGTTGACTCTGTGTACTGTGTGGTCTGTGTTGACTCTGTGTGTTGTGTGGTCTGTGTTGACTCTGTGTACTGTGTAGTCTGTGTTGACTCTGTGTGTTGTGTAGTCTGTGTTGACTCTGTGTGTTGTGTAGTCTGTGTTGACTCTGTACTGTGTAGTCAGTGTTGACTCTGTGCTGTATAGTCTGTGTTGACTGTGCTGTGTGTTTAGTCTGTGTTCGCTGCACGGTATAGAGGAGCCCGGTACGGACGTGGTGGCGCTGGTGTAGTCTGTGTTGACTCTGTGTACTGTGTGGTCTGTGTTGACTGTGTACTGTGTAGTTTTGACTCTGTGTGGTGTGTTGACTCTGTGTGTTGTGTAGTCTGTGTTGACTCTGTGTGTTGTGTAGTATGTGTTGACTCTGTGTGTTGTGTAGTCTGTGTTGACTCTGTGTGTTGTGTAGTCTGTGTTGACTCTGTGTGTTGTGTAGTATGTGTTGACTCTGTGTGTTGTGTAGTCTGTGTTGACTCTGTGTGTTGTGTAGTCTGTGTTGACTGTGTGTTGTGTAGTCTGTGTTGACTCTGTGTGTTGTGTAGTCTGTGTTGACTGTATGTTGTGTAGTCTGTGTTGACTCTGTGTGTTGTGTAGTCTGTGTTGACTGTGTGTTGTGTAGTCTGTGTTGACTCTGTGTGTTGTGTAGTCTGTGTTGACTCTGTGTGTTGTGTAGTCTGTGTTGACTCTGTGTGTTGTGTAGTCTGTGTTGACTCTGTGTGTTGTGTGGTCTGTGTTGACTCTGTGTGTTGTGTGGTCTGTGTTGACTCTGTGTGTTGTGTAGTCTGTGTTGACTCTGTGTGTTGTGTAGTCTGTGTTGACTCTGTGTTTTGTGTAGTCTGTGTTGACTCTGTGTGTTGTGTAGTCTGTGTTGACTCTGTGTGTTGTGTAGTCTGTGTTGACTCTGTGTGTTGTGTGGTCTGTGTTGACTCTGTGTGTTGTGTAGTCTGTGTTGACTCTGTGTTGTGTAGTCTGTGTTGACTCTGTGTGTTGTGTGGTCTGTGTTGACTCTGTGTGTTGTGTAGTCTGTGTTGACTCTGTGTGTTGTGTAGTCTGTGTTGACTCTGTGTGTTGTGTAGTCTGTGTTGACTCTGTGTGTTGTGTAGTCTGTGTTGACTCTGTGTGTTGTGTGGTCTGTGTTGACTCTGTGTGTTGTGTAGTCTGTGTTGACTCTGTGTGTTGTGTAGTCTGTGTTGACTCTGTGTGTTGTGTAGTATGTGTTGACTCTGTGTGTTGTGTAGTCTGTGTTGACTCTGTGTGTTGTGTAGTATGTGTTGACTCTGTGTGTTGTGCAGTCTGTGTTGACTCTGTGTGTTGTGTAGTCTGTGTTGACTCTGTGTGTTGTGTAGTCTGTTTTGACTCTGTGTGTTGTGTAGTCTGTGTTGACTCTGTGTGTTGTGTAGTCTGTGTTGACTCTGTGTGTTGTGTAGTCTGTGTTGACTCTGTGTGTTGTGTGGTCTGTGTTGACTCTGTGTGTTGTGTAGTCTGTGTTGACTCTGTGTGTTGTGTAGTCTGTGTTGACTCTGTGTGTTGTGTAGTCTGTGTTGACTCTGTGTGTTGTGTAGTCTGTGTTGACTCTGTGTGTTGTGTGGTCTGTGTTGACTCTGTGTTGTGTAGTCTGTGTTGACTCTGTGTACTGTGTGGTCTGTGTTGACTCTGTGTGTTGTGTAGTCTGTGTTGACTCTGTGTGTTGTGTAGTCTGTGTTGACTCTGTGTGTTGTGTAGTCTGTGTTGACTCTGTGTGTTGTGTAGTTTGTGTTGACTCTGTGTGTTGTGTAGTCTGTGTTGACTGTGTGTTGTGTAGTCTGTGTTGACTCTGTGTGTTGTGTAGTCTGTGTTGACTCTGTGTGTTGTGTAGTCTGTGTTGACTCTGTGTGTTGTGTAGTATGTGTTGACTCTGTGTGTTGTGTAGTCTGTGTTGACTCTGTGTACTGTGTAGTCTGTGTTGACTGTGTGTTGTGTAGTCTGCGTTGACTCTGTGTGTTGTGTAGTCTGTGTTGACTCTGTGTGTTGTGTAGTATGTGTTGACTCTGTGTACTGTGTAGTCTGTGTTGACTCTGTGTGTTGTGTAGTCTGTGTTGACTGTGTGTTGTGTAGTCTGTGTTGACTCTGTGTGTTGTGTAGTCTGTGTTGACTCTGTGTACTGTGTAGTCTGTGTTGACTCTTGTGTTGTGTAGTCTGTGTTGACTCTGTGTGTTGTGTAGTCTGTGTTGACTCTGTGTGTTGTGTAGTCTGTGTTGACTCTGTGTGTTGTGTAGTCTGTGTTGACTCTGTGTGTTGTGTAGTCTGTGTTGACTCTGTGTACTGTGTGGTCTGTGTTGACTCTGTGTGTTGTGTGGTCTGTGTTGACTCTGTGTGTTGTGTGGTCTGTGTTGACTCTGTGTGTTGTGTAGTCTGTGTTGACTGTGTGTGTTGTGTAGTCTGTGTTGACTCTGTGTGTTGTGTAGTCTGTGTTGACTCTGTGTGTTGTGTAGTCTGTGTTGACTCTGTGTGTTGTGTAGTCTGTGTTGACTCTGTGTGTTGTGTAGTCTGTGTTGACTCTGTGTGTTGTGTAGTCTGTGTTGACTCTGTGTGTTGTGTAGTCTGTGTTGACTGTGTGTTGTGTAGTCTGTGTTGACTCTGTGTGTTATGTAGTCTGTGTTGACTCTGTGTGTTGTGTAGTCTGTGTTGACTCTGTGTGTTGTGTAGTATGTGTTGACTCTGTGTGTTGTGTGGTCTGTGTTGACTCTGTGTGTTGTGTAGTCTGTGTTGACTCTGTGTGTTGTGTAGTCTGTGTTGACTCTGTGTGTTGTGTAGTATGTGTTGACTCTGTGTGTTGTGTAGTCTGTGTTGACTCTGTGTGTTGTGTAGTTTGTGTTGACTCTGTGTGTTGTGTAGTCTGTGTTGACTCTGTGTGTTGTGTAGTCTGTGTTGACTGTGTGTTGTGTAGTCTGTGTTGACTCTGTGTGTTGTGTAGTCTATGTTGACTCTGTATTGACTCTGTGTGTTGTGTGGTCTGTGTTGACTGTGTGTTGTGTGGTCTGTGTTGACTCTGTGTGTTGTGTAGTCTGTGTTGACTCTGTGTGTTGTGTAGTCTGTGTTGACTCTGTGTACTGTGTGGTCTGTGTTGACTCTGTGTGTTGTGTAGTCTGTGTTGACTCTGTGTACTGTGTGGTCTGTGTTGACTCTGTGTACTGTGTAGTCTGTGTTGACTCTGTGTGTTGTGTAGTCTGTGTTGACTCTGTGTGTTGTGTAGTCTGTGTTGACTCTGTGTGTTGTGTAGTCTGTGTTGACTGTGTGTTGTGTAGTCTGTGTTGACTCTGTGTGTTGTGTAGTCTGTGTTGACTCTGTGTGTTGTGTAGTCTGTGTTGACTCTGTGTGTTGTGTAGTCTGTGTTGACTCTGTGTACTGTGTGGTCTGTGTTGACTCTGTGTGTTGTGTAGTCTGTGTTGACTCTGTGTGTTGTGTAGTCTGTGTTGACTCTGTGTGTTGTGTAGTCTGTGTTGACTCTGTGTGTTGTGTAGTCTGTGTTGACTCTGTGTGTTGTGTAGTCTGTGTTGACTCTGTGTGTTGTGTAGTCTGTGTTGACTCTGTGTGTTGTGTAGTCTGTGTTGACTCTGTGTGTTGTGTAGTCTGTGTTGACTCTGTGTGTTGTGTAGTCTGTGTTGACTCTGTGTGTTGTGTAGTCTGTGTTGACTCTGTGTGTTGTGTAGTCTGTGTTGACTCTGTGTGTTGTGTAGTCTGTGTTGACTCTGTGTACTGTGTGGTCTGTGTTGACTCTGTGTGTTGTGTAGTCTGTGTTGACTCTGTGTGTTGTGTAGTCTGTGTTGACTCTGTGTGTTGTGTAGTCTGTGTTGACTCTGTGTGTTGTGTAGTCTGTGTTGACTCTGTGTGTTGTGTAGTCTGTGTTGACTCTGTGTGTTGTGTAGTCTGTGTTGACTCTGTGTGTTGTGTAGTCTGTGTTGACTCTGTGTGTTGTGTGGTCTGTGTTGACTCTGTGTGTTGTGTAGTATGTGTTGACTCTGTGTGTTGTGTAGTCTGTGTTGACTCTGTGTGTTGTGTAGTCTGTGTTGACTCTGTGTACTGTGTGGTCTGTGTTGACTCTGTGTGTTGTGTAGTATGTGTTGACTCTGTGTGTTGTGTAGTCTGTGTTGACTCTGTGTGTTGTGTAGTCTGTGTTGACTCTGTGTACTGTGTAGTCTGTGTTGACTCGGTGTGTTGTGTAGTCTGTGTTGACTCTGTGTGTTGTGTAGTCTGTGTTGACTCTGTGTGTTGTGTAGTCTGTGTTGACTCTGTGTGTTGTGTAGTCTGTGTTGACTGTGTACTGTGTGGTCTGTGTTGACTCTGTGTGTTGTGTAGTCTGTGTTGACTCTGTGTGTTGTGTAGTCTGTGTTGACTCTGTGTGTTGTGTAGTCTCTGTTGACTCTGTGTTTTGTGTAGTCTGTGTTGACTCTGTGTTGACTCTGTGTGTTGTGTGGTCTGTGTTGACTCTGTGTACTGTGTGGTCTGTGTTGACTCTGTGTACTGTGTGGTGTGTGTTGACTCTGTGTGTTGTGTAGTCTGTGTTGACTCTGTGTGTTGTGTAGTCTGTGTTGACTGTGTGTTGTGTGGTCTGTGTTGACTGTGTGTTGTGTAGTCTGTGTTGACTCTGTGTGTTGTGTGGTCTGTGTTGACTCTGTGTACTGTGTGGTCTGTGTTGACTCTGTGTGTTGTGTAGTCTGTGTTGACTCTGTGTGTTGTGTAGTCTGTGTTGACTCTGTGTGTTGTGTAGTCTGTGTTGACTCTGTGTACTGTGTGGTCTGTGTTGACTCTGTGTGTTGTGTAGTCTGTGTTGACTCTGTGTGTTGTGTAGTCTGTGTTGACTGTGTGTTGTGTGGTCTGTGTTGACTCTGTGTGTTGTGTAGTCTGTGTTGACTCTGTGTGTTGTGTAGTCTGTGTTGACTGTGTTGTGTAGTCTGTGTTGACTCTGTGTACTGTGTGGTCTGTGTTGACTGTGTGTTGTGTAGTCTGTGTTGACTCTGTGTGTTGTGTAGTCTGTGTTGACTCTGTGTACTGTGTGGTCTGTGTTGACTCTGTGTGTTGTGTAGTCTGTGTTGACTCTGTGTACTGTGTGGTCTGTGTTGACTCTGTGTACTGTGTAGTCTGTGTTGACTCTGTGTGTTGTGTAGTCTGTGTTGACTCTGTGTGTTGTGTAGTCTGTGTTGACTCTGTGTGTTGTGTAGTCTGTGTTGACTCTGTGTGTTGTGTAGTCTGTGTTGACTCTGTGTACTGTGTGGTCTGTGTTGACTGTGTGTTGTGTAGTCTGTGTTGACTCTGTGTACTGTGTGGTCTGTGTTGACTCTGTGTACTGTGTAGTCTGTGTTGACTCTGTGTGTTGTGTAGTCTGTGTTGACTCTGTGTGTTGTGTAGTCTGTGTTGACTCTGTGTGTTGTGTAGTCTGTGTTGACTCTGTGTGTTGTGTAGTCTGTGTTGACTGTGTGTTGTGTAGTCTGTGTTGACTCTGTGTGTTGTGTAGTCTGTGTTGACTGTGTACTGTGTGGTCTGTGTTGACTCTGTGTGTTGTGTAGTCTGTGTTGACTCTGTGTGTTGTGTAGTCTGTGTTGACTCTGTGTGTTGTGTAGTCTGTGTTGACTCTGTGTACTGTGTGGTCTGTGTTGACTCTGTGTGTTGTGTAGTCTGTGTTGACTCTGTGTGTTGTGTAGTCTGTGTTGACTCTGTGTACTGTGTGGTCTGTGTTGACTCTGTGTGTTGTGTAGTCTGTGTTGACTCTGTGTGTTGTGTAGTCTGTGTTGACTCTGTGTACTGTGTGGTCTGTGTTGACTCTGTGTGTTGTGTAGTCTGTGTTGACTCTGTGTTCTGTGTGGTCTGTGTTGACTCTGTGTGTTGTGTAGTATGTGTTGACTCTGTGTGTTGTGTAGTCTGTGTTGACTCTGTGTGTTGTGTAGTCTGTGTTGACTCTGTGTACTGTGTAGTCTGTGTTGACTCTGTGTGTTGTGTAGTCTGTGTTGACTCTGTGTGTTGTGTAGTCTGTGTTGACTCTGTGTGTTGTGTAGTATGTGTTGACTGTGTGTTGTGTAGTCTGTGTTGACTCTGTGTACTGTGTGGTCTGTGTTGACTCTGTGTGTTGTGTAGTCTGTGTTGACTATGTGTGTTGTGTAGTCTGTGTTGACTCTGTGTGTTGTGTAGTCTGTGTTGACTCTGTGTGTTGTGTAGTCTGTGTTGACTCTGTGTTTTGTGTAGTCTGTGTTGACTCTGTGTTGACTCTGTGTGTTGTGTGGTCTGTGTTGACTCTGTGTGTTGTGTAGTCTGTGTTGACTCTGTGTACTGTGTGGTCTGTGTTGACTCTGTGTACTGTGTGGTGTGTGTTGACTCTGTGTGTTGTGTAGTCTGTGTTGACTCTGTGTGTTGTGTAGTCTGTGTTGACTCTGTGTACTGTGTAGTCTGTGTTGACTCTGTGTGTTGTGTAGTCTGTGTTGACTCTGTGTGTTGTGTAGTCTGTGTTGACTGTGTGTTGTGTAGTCTGTGTTGACTCTGTGTACTGTGTGGTCTGTGTTGACTCTGTGTGTTGTGTAGTCTGTGTTGACTCTGTGTGTTGTGTAGTCTGTGTTGACTGTGTTGTGTGGTCTGTGTTGACTGTGTGTTGTGTAGTCTGTGTTGACTCTGTGTGTTGTGTGGTCTGTGTTGACTCTGTGTACTGTGTGGTCTGTGTTGACTCTGTGTGTTGTGTAGTCTGTGTTGACTCTGTGTGTTGTGTAGTCTGTGTTGACTGTGTGTTGTGTGGTCTGTGTTGACTCTGTGTGTTGTGTAGTCTGTGTTGACTCTGTGTGTTGTGTAGTCTGTGTTGACTCTGTGTGTTGTGTAGTCTGTGTTGACTCTGTGTGTTGTGTAGTCTGTGTTGACTCTGTGTGTTGTGTAGTCTGTGTTGACTCTGTACTGTGTGGTCTGTGTTGACTCTGTGTGTTGTGTAGTCTGTGTTGACTCTGTGTGTTGTGTAGTCTGTGTTGACTCTGTACTGTGTGGTCTGTGTTGACTCTGTGTGTTGTGTAGTCTGTGTTGACTCTGTGTGTTGTGTAGTCTGTGTTGACTCTGTGTGTTGTGTAGTCTGTGTTGACTCTGTGTGTTGTGTAGTCTGTGTTGACTCTGTGTGTTGTGTAGTCTGTGTTGACTCTGTGTGTTGTGTAGTCTGTGTTGACTCTGTGTGTTGTGTAGTCTGTGTTGACTCTGTGTGTTGTGTAGTCTGTGTTGACTCTGTGTGTTGTGTAGTCTGTGTTGACTCTGTGTGTTGTGTAGTCTGTGTTGACTCTGTGTGTTGTGTAGTCTGTGTTGACTGTGTGTTGTGTAGTCTGTGTTGACTGTGTGTTGTGTAGTCTGTGTTGACTCTGTGTACTGTGTGGTCTGTGTTGACTCTGTGTGTTGGTGACAGCGATGCGGCACGGTCTGGATGAGCCCAGTCCGGACGTGGTGGCGCTAGTGTCACACGCCACCCAGGAGCGGTTGAAAACCCTGCTGGAACAGGTGGCCGTCATCGCGGAACACCGCATGGAGGTGGTCAAGGTACGGCAGCAGACGACCCAGGCGGTGGCGTCACCCGCGCCACATGAAACGCTATTTGACATTACCGGCGGCTTTTGTCCATTTTGCCAGCCACATCATCCATTTTTTCGGTTGGCCATCATGTCGTCGGTACAAACTTGTTTATTGTTAGCCCATATTCGGTAACCGACTTCAGAGTAATAACGATTCAACGCTGCTTATTGTTAGCCCATATTCGGCAACCGACTTCAGAGTAATAACGATTCAACGCTGTTTATTGTTAGCCCATATTCGGTAACCGACTTCAGAGTAATAACGATTCAACGCTGTTTATTGTTAGCCCATATTCGGTAACCGACTTCAGAGTAATAACGATTCAACGCTGTTTATTGTTAGCCCATATTCGGTAACCGACTTCAGAGTAATAACGATTCAACGCTGCTTATTGTTAGCCCATATTCGGTAACCGACTTCAGAGTAATAACGATTCAACGCTGCTTATTGTTAGCCCATATTCGGTAACCGACTTCAGAGTAATAACGATTCAACGCTGTTTATTGTTAGCCCATATTCGGTAACCGACTTCAGAGTAATAACGATTCAACGCTGTTTATTGTTAGCCCATATTCGGTAACCGACTTCAGAGTAATAACGATTCAACGCTGCTTATTGTTAGCCCATATTCGGTAACCGACTTCAGAGTAATAACGATTCAACGCTGCTTATTGTTAGCCCATATTCGGTAACCGACTTCAGAGTAATAACGATTCAACGCTGCTTATTGTTAGCCCATATTCGGTAACCGACTTCAGAGTAATAACGATTCAACGCTGTTTATTGTTAGCCCATATTCGGTAACCGACTTCAGAGTAATAACCATTCAACGCTGTTTATTGTTAGCCCATATTCGGCAACCGACTTCAGAGTAATAACCATTCAACGCTGTTTATTGTTAGCCCATATTCGGTAACCGACTTCAGAGTAATAACCATTCAACGCTGCTTATTGTTAGCCCATATTCGGTAACCGACTTCAGAGTAATAACGATTCAACACTGCAGGCGACTCCCCACACGCAGCATTCGGCTTATTCTAGTTGTAGTTATGCTGCTGCTTAGCTGAAAGTCGTGATATTGTCCGTGGTCACCATTCTGTGGAGGAATTGATCTCGTCTCGGGCCGTGCTATCCTCGGCTTCCGTTCCACGCATCAGATCATGTGACCAATGCCTGCCTCTGCTCTGTGTGTACCTGCAGTCAGAACCGGGCTACGACGTGACGCGGGACGTGCGCGGGCAGCTGCGCTTCCTGGAGGAGCTCGACAAGCAGGAACAGAAGCGGCACGAGGAGACGGAGCGCGAGATGCTGCTCCGCGCCGCCAAGAGCCGCTCAAAGACAGAGGACCCCGAGCAGGCCAAGCTCAAGGCCAAGGCAAAAGAAGTACGTAAAGTGGACGGGTCCCCGTAATCGCACTGTCGCCGTAGCGGCAGGGGTGGGGGGGGGGGGGGGGGGGGCTGGGCTGGGCTGTATTGAGGTTCCTTGCTGAGGCGCAGCGATAACTAAGATTGACAGGCGGCAGAGTGCCCGCAGCGTCGGCCAGCGGATGGTCTCAAACGAGCTTTAATATCTCGACTGTCGTGCCTCGTGCACCTTTCGAACTCTAGGTGGAAACTTTGCTCAGTATACAACCAGTAAGGCGCCGTAGTTGGCGATGAACGAGCGAGCGCGAAGGAAATGTATGGGGAATTTCAACTCGTTCGGGCAGGTAGTTTCTGAGATACAAAAAGGGTGCGCACGTGCAGAAGCACCCACCTTTGACTTGTGGAAAAGTGAGGGCTGAGATGTCCCTAACCACACACCAAATTTGAACACAATCGGCTCAGCCGTTCCTGAGATATAGAATAGGGATGTGCACGTGCGCACGTGCAGTCACCCCACCCCCGAGTTGTGTGAAAGTGGCGGCTGAGGGGTCCCTAACCACACACGAAATTTGCACATAATATGCCCAGCCGTTGCAGAGTTATTGCGAGAAAATACTTGTCAACACCCCTCACGCGGCACACGCCACGCGCAGTGGTAGTCACTCACATGAGTCGGCACTGGTCTCAAACCGGGTAGGTTAGATGGGGCTGCTCAGCAAATAAGTCCGATTGTGAATCTGACGTGCGGTTGCAGAGATATGAGCTTCTCAAAAGCGTCGCCACGAGTCGGGCCGGGTCGGGCCGCTCATAATCAGATTTTTCCCATACACCACGGAAAGACGAGTGAGCGCTTCGCGCTCGTTCGTAATCATCAATTAATGTCCTTGAGCGTGCTGCAATAGTTAGAAAGTTTGTCGTAACCTTTTATCTATATAGTTTGTGGTTCCCAAATCCCAAAGATACTCTTGCCTTTTTACCATCATCTGACTTATGAGGTACTCACCGCTAGCGGTGTGTGCGTGTTTGACCAGGCGCTGACCTGTCGTCGGCTTCGTCCCACAGATGCAGCGGTTGGAGATGGAAGAGGTGCGGCAGCGGGAGGCCAACGTCACCGCGCTGATGGCCATCGGGCCGCGCAAGAAGGCGCGGCTGGACGGCGGCGAACCGGCCGCCGCGGAGGGCAGCACCGTGACAGGCCAGCTCAGCCAGCGACAGGTGAGACGATACACGGCACACGGCTCATGGCACACGGCACACGGCACACGGCACACGGCACACGGCACACGGCACACGGCACACTGCTCATGGCACACGGCTCACGGCACACGGCACACGGCACACGGCACACTGCTCATGGCACACGGCACACGGCACACGGCACACGGCACACGGCACACGGCACACGGCACACGGCACACGGCACACTGCTCATGGCACACGGGACACGGCACACGGGACACGGCACACGGCACACGACACACGGCTCATGGCACACGGCACACGGCACACGGCACACGGCTCATGGCACACGGGACACGGCACACGGCACACGGCACACGGCACACGGCTCATGGCACACGGCACACGGCACACGGCACACGGCACACGGCACACGGCACACGGGACACGGGACACGGCACACGGCACACGGCACACGGCTCATGGCACACGGCACACGGCTCACGGCACACGGCACACGGCACACGGCTCACTGCTCATGGCACACGGCACACGGCACACGGCACACGGCTCACTGCTCATGGCACACGGCACACGGCACACGGCTCACTGCTCATGGCACACGGCACACGGCACACGGCACACGGCACACTGCTCATGGCACACGGGACACGGCACACGGCACACGGCACACGACACACTGCTCATGGCACACGGGACACGGCACACGGCACACGGCTCACGGCACACGGCACACGGCACACGGCACACGGCTCACTGCTCATGGCACACGGCACACGGCACACGGCTCACTGCTCATGGCACACGGCACACGGCACACGGCTCATGGCACACGGCACACGGCTCACTGCTCATGGCACACGGCACACGGCACACGGCTCACTGCTCATGGCACACGGCACACGGCACACGGCACACGGCTCATGGCACACGGCACACGGCACACGGCACACGGCACACTGCTCATGGCACACGGGACACGGCACACGGCACACGGCTCACGGCACACGGCACACGGCTCACTGTTCATGGCACACGGCACACGGCACACGGCTCACTGCTCATGGCACACGGCACACGGCTCACTGCTCATGGCACACGGCACACGGCACACGGCACACGGCTCACGGCTCACGGCTCACGGCTCACGGCTCACGGCACACGGCACACGGCACACGGCACACTGCTCATGGCACACGGGACATGCCTCATGGCTCACGGCTCACGGCTCATTGGTCAATCACCGCTCTCACTGCTGTGAGCTCACATGGCCTATTGACAGTGGTATGTGTGCTGGAGACGCTCGAGGCCTCCTGGGTTGGCCTCGTAACTTTCTCATCTTTACTTTCATGTGTTTTTCTTACCGCGTCGTTTGCTAAGGCACGCTTAGATGCATCGTGCCCGTGAAAACGCGTGCACCACCAACGACCTCCGCAATCGGCGCGCTTGAAAAGCTTTACCCTAATCAACCGTGAAGTCGCACAGCTGCGTGACCGCCGCCCGCCTTGTCCCGTGACTAATGTGACCGGTGTGTGTCCGTGTTTTATCAGATCCCGGTGAAGCCGCGGGTGAAGCGGGTCAACATTCGGGACCTGCTGTTCGTGCTGGAGCAGGAGCGGGGCCTGCAGCGCTCCGAGCGGCTCTACCAGCTGCTGCTCAAGTAGCGCCCCGCCGCGGCCGGCCGCTGTCGGCGTGTTCTAGCGCCCGTTGTTACCGCTCCGGCCGCCGCGGCGCTGCTGTCAGTCGCGGCCGGTCCGGCCCGGCCGTCTTCCTCGCGCCCGCCCGCCTCACCGCCCGCGCCGGCGTCTGCTCCCCGCGCACACAGACACGAGTGGCGGACGAGTGTGTGTGTGCGTGTGCGTGCGCGCGTCTGTGCACCGGACAGTCACGTGTATTTTTATCAGCGGTTGTTGGTTTTGCTTGTGTATGTGATAACGGGCTGCGTGCGCCCGTCGATGTTTCACACAGCTGCGCGTTCCCCGCCTTGTCTACACGCCGGCTCTGGTCTCTCGTTCCCTCCCCACTTCCCGGTTTTTCGTCTCCCCGCTCTGTCTGTCGCCGCTCTCAGCTCGACTACTGCCGAATGCTTCGCGCCATTTCTCCGGCCCTCGCTGCGCATTTCCCGCCACTTTCGAGCCGCGCCGGCCGGCAAACGCAAGTACAAACCGACCCGCCAGCCGGCCGGCCGGCCCCCGTCCCCCGTCCCTGCCGTCAGACAGTGTCCCGCGCGCTTGCGAGAGTGTGTGTGTCTGTGTGTGTGTGTGCGTGTGTGTGGTAACCGCCCGCCGCGGGCCCGTTGGAGCACTGTACATACGACATATTCGCCTTCACACCTGCGTCCGTTACATCTGGCGCGACGGCGGCGGCGGCGGCGGCCAGCCCGGGGCGGGGGCGGCGGCTGGTCGTTCCGCTCCGCCCCACCGGCCGCCCCTGCCGCCGCCGGCCGTCTGTTTTTACCCACTATCACGCCGCAGTGCGTCAGTGATGAACATGAGAAATAATAGAGATAACTATGGGAGACGTGCGTTTCTGCGGCTTACTGAGACAACATTTCGAGTTGAAATGTAATTTAGGTACGTGTTATGGGATCTTGTCTTCAATACCGATCGGTGGGTTGTAGCGGTCCCTCGCGATATCAAAGCAAGCATTCGAGGAATCTGCGCAGAGGAAATGCTGTCTGACAATTGCAAAACTATAATTAAATTTGAGACCATGTAGGACTGGTATCTAGCGCGGGCCGAAAACGGCAACACTCCGGCAAGCTTTTATTACCAGACAGATTTCGCGAAGAATTGCATGATACGTTGGGAACCTCGCAAGATAAAAGGAGAGTTGGCAGTATAGACTATCTGTAAGCGATTTAACAATTTCATCAAACTAAGATGACCAACATACCAGACATTACCCGAACGTTTCTGAAATCTGCAGGGTAAAAATATTTATGTTATGTGGCAGCAATATAATCGTGACATTTGATGCGCTATTGTTTCGTTCGAATGTTTGCACAAAGTTTGTTTACAACTATTGAAACACACTACCGGAAACTACGTGGACTACAGTCGCGTATAATTACTCTACTCTGCTACACGTGGTACACAGGTGGTTCTTTGTCATAGATGTCTTACATTGCACAATACAAAACATAAATTAACCCACTTAGACGTCAGGACATGGTAACCATGTGCCTGAATTATTATGCCAACAACTCGGGTCATATGCGAACAGCTCGTGGTCGTAGAGAACGATCATCGTTATCAGTGCCAATCAGACATTACATGCGTCACAACAGTCAACACTGTCTTCTTACATTGACATTGTTTTGCGAGCTGTGAGTTGAGAACATCTCATAATATTGACAATGTATTTTTATCTCTGAGGCCTAAGGAAGATATGCATAATGGGAACAGCATGGAAAAAAGTCCTGACGTTAAATCACCTTCACTTGACCTTTTCTATGAACATTTCATTTTGATTTCAGCAATGTCATACATCAGGGTTGCGATTGGTAACACAACAAATTTGGGTGTAATCACAACAAATTTGTTGGTGATTCGTCGGATGCCGAATATTCGGTCAGTTTGTGTTGGGCAACACAACAAATCTGCAAACAAGCGAATTTGACCGACGAATTTGCTCTGTTGGAGCGCAAATTTCCAAACCAGTTGTCAGGAGGGCTAATTTCTTTTGCAGTGTGCCATAACGTCATCTGCAGTATTGCTGTATTGACTGCAGTGTTGCTGAGTACTGACAAAGTTCAAAGTACCGTGATTTCTGAAAACAAGTAAAGTAACCACACAAACCAAGGCCCTATAACTACACAAATCATGACACAGCGCAGCTGTGACAAAACTGGCAGATAATTTTGTTGTTACAGAATGCATGAGACAGCAAATTTGTTGGATTCATCAGAGCGAATTTGTCGTGTTGCCGATCGCACCCCAAATCATCAAATGCTCTCCTTAGCACACATAATGGGGAAAACTGATTTGTAGGGTAAACTGCAGTAACACTGGACCAGCCTTGGAATTTGGACAATTTTCTGGACTTTTTGGGTCCAAAGAATTTTGCTCTTGTCATATTTGTTCAGGAAATTTGCACTCTTTTCGCCTGATCTTACTGACATTGTAAATATAATTCAATTTTCCTCAAGGATTTAATATCAATTACAAATCAGGATTTTTTTTACTTTTCTAGACAAATAATAAAAACAAAAATGAAAATATTAACTTGCCTGACAATACAATTTTACTCTCCACCTATGGATTTTTACTCTCCGAAACCAGGTCATGAAATGAAAAATCCAACACTGCACTGTACCCGTCCTAACCTCAGACTTTTCATGCTATCAGAATGTAAACTATCAACGCACTAAAGAACCTGTGTCAGTATCATCAACATTTTGATGGCATGAAAAGTCAGAGGTAAGGATGTGTCTGAAGATTGGACTTTACCCTACCTGTTGCTGCTCAGCGCAGCACAATGCTATGCCACATTTGGTAGCAAATTATGTTACCTTAATATATGGCAGCATTTTAAAAAAGCACCAGCATAGTGTTGGTGCATCCCGGCAGCTATTTTGTTTGGACAGCGATCTCCCTGTTTCTCGTAGATGCCAGGCTAATATAGATTGTATATCATGTCTTTGCATGGTATCTTTTAGGAACCAGGAACTGTGGTTCAATTTCATTGAAAAATAAGGATCATAAACCAACTGTTGTATTTTGTTTTAGGATTCTGTGGGAACCCTAATCCTTTTGAGATTTTGTGGAAAAACCACTGGAGAATCAGATCGATCAACGACTGGAATGCCCTGCCAGAGAACATAGTCACCGCTGATACTCTCAACCTATTCAAGAGCAGACTCGATGGACACTGGAAGTGGGAGATGTACCTCCACACCTAGGAGAGATTGGGAAGCATGCATTGCATTGTCCACCAATTATATCATTGACAACATGGCCATAACTGATCATGAGCGAGACCAGAGCGGGCAAGTCAGGTGCCTGCACCTATCTTCATGAGTTGACGCTCAAAGTCTACTGAATACTGAATATAACCTAGGAGTTGTGGTGCCCTAAAGCCCAAATCATCATCATCAGATTTTGTTGGGAAAATCTTCTTGAATCCTGGATTTCTCCTGGTTTGTGTGAGCTGCATTTCAAGACAGTTTCAACTTTCACCAATGCTGATATACTGATAACTTGAACAACTTAACAATGGTCATTTTAATTTTCAGAGTTTGACTCTAAGATGGCAACTGCACATGACAGAGCAGTGCTGAACAGCATTCTGGACCCATCTCTGCCTCTGGGGGATGTTATGAACTTTGAGGCACCTCCTGAGGAGGAGATATCCAGCATTGAGCCTGATGGTAGGTGTCATGCCACTGGTAGCCCAGGACCTGATATGCCCCTAATCATGGCCTCTGTGCCCTATAAACATCTGCATTCAGTGTATAATATGTTTGATCTGAACAGTGTGAAGATTAGTGAAAAGAAACTTATGTCTCTGAATTTATTGTCAAAGCTTATTTGTCTCTTATTTGTCGCTAATTGAATCAGTTTTGTAGACCTTCTGGGACAAAATTCCAAGCTTCCATTTGGAATAGGTACTCTGCATAACATTGCTGTAAGACCAAAACAAGTATTTCACAAAATGACACAAAATTGCTAGAGGTCACTCCCAACCGTTTTCTACATAGTAATTGCACATGACAGTACATTTGATGGCAGACAATGATGGTACTAGGTGAATGTTGATGAATCCAATGCATATTATTTTAAGGGTGCTGGTTGAATGTAATAACTATTTGCACATCCCCATATATGACCCTGTCCCCGCTGTAACACAGGTCCTGCTGAGTCAGACAGTGAGGAGTGTTGGCGGTCGCGGCAGCTGGAGAGGGACGGGGTACACCATCTGACCCTGTCCCCGCTGTAACACAGGTCCTGCTGAGTCAGCACGAGGAGGCGCAGACAGTGAAGAGTGTTGGCGGTCGCGGCAGCAGCTGGAGAGGGACGGGGTACACCATCTGACCCTGTCCCCGCTGTAACACAGGTCCTGCTGAGTCAGACAGTGAGGAGTGTTGGCGGTCGCGGCAGCTGGAGAGAGCGGGGTACACCATCTGACCCTGTCCCGGGTCCCCGCTGTAACACAGGTCCTGCTGAGTCAGACAGTGAGGAGTGTCGGCGGTCGCGGCAGCTGGAGAGAGCGGGGTACACCATCTGACCCTGTCCCGTGTCCCCGCTGTAACACAGGTCCTGCCGAGTCAGACAGTGAGGAGTGTTGGCGGTCGCGGCAGCAGCTGGAGAGGGGCGGGGTACACCATCTGACCCTGTCCCCGCTGTAACACAGGTCCTGCTGAGTCAGACAGTGAGGAGTATTGGCGGTCGCGGCAGCTGGAGAGGGGCGGGGTATTGGGCGCCATGTGACCTTCGTTGTCGGAGCGCCCCTAAACCCCAATAAAAAAAAGAAGAAAAAAAGCGGGGTACACCATCTGACCCTGTCCCCGCTGTAACACAGGTCCTGCTGAGTCAGACAGTGAGGAGTGTCGGCGGTCGCGGCAGCTGGAGAGAGCGGGGTACACCATCTGACCCTGTCCCCGCTGTAACACAGGTCCTGCTGAGTCAGACAGTGAGGAGTGTTGGCGGTCGCGGCAGCTGGAGAGGGGCGGGGTACACCATCTGACCCTGTCCCCGCTGTAACACAGGTCCTGCTGAGTCAGACAGTGAGGAGTGTTGGCGGTCGCGGCAGCAGCTGGAGAGGGACGGGGTACACCATCTGACCCTGTCCCCGCTGTAACACAGGTCCTGCTGAGTCAGACAGTGAGGAGTGTTGGCGGTCGCGGCAGCAGTTGGAGAGGGGCGGGGTACACCATCTGACCCTGTCCCCGCTGTAACACAGGTCCTGCTGAGTCAGACAGTGAGGAGTGTCGGCGGTCGCGGCAGCAGCTGGAGAGGGACGGGGTACACCATCTGACCCTGTCCCGGGTCCCCGCTGTAACACAGGTCCTGCCGAGTCAGACAGTGAGGAGTGTTGGCGGTCGCGGCAGCTGGAGAGGGACGGGGTACACCATCTGACCCTGTCCCCGCTGTAACACAGGTCCTGCTGAGTCAGACAGTGAGGAGTGTCGGCGGTCGCGGCAGCTGGAGAGTGGCGGGGTACAGGCGGCAGAGGCCGGGCAGCACGAGGAGGCGCTCCGTCTGCTGACCGAGGCCATCACTGCGGCACCGCAGCGGGCCTCGCCCTACAACAACCGCGCCCAGCTGCACCGGCTGATGCACCGTAATGACGGTGAGGCGGACAGGTGGACGAGGGCTCTGCTGCCGTCATCGGGAGGGTAGAACGATATTCATCGATATGTGACCGAAGCGTCATTTCTTTAACACTGATAGTATAGTATTGTTCGTTTTTATCGGAAAAACTCGATGTTTTTTGTTTTAATTACAAAAGATCAATATTTCGCTACATCTTGCTGTACCTTCACAGGGTCAACATGCAAAAAGCGGCGACATCGACATAAAACAACCTAACTAAGCGAGACATACGTTATATATTGGTCTTTTGTAATTAAAAAAAAAAACACTGAGTTTTTCCCATAAAAACGAACAATGATATTCAACTATGTTGACAGTTTGTGAATAAGTCATAAGTAATCACTAACCATGGATCGCAATGCACCCAACGCCCTGCTGTCGACTCGTGTCCAAGGGCGACGGTGCCAGCAGCCAGCGCCGAGACAGGTTGCAAGTCCCAACAAGGGAAGATAGTGTCGCATTATGTTAAGATAGGCAGTGTGGTGCCTATGAATGTGTACCAGCCCGGTCAGACCGCCAGCTCCGTTTCACAGACGCGCTATGTGACGCGGACCGTTCACAGACGCACTATGTGACGCGGACCGGGCGGTGGAGCTGAGCGGCTGCCGCGGTCTCGCCGGCCGGCAGGCGCTCTGTCAGCGCGGACAGCTGCGCCAGCTGGCTGGACAGCAGGAGCAGGCTCTGGACGACTACCGGCAGGCTGCCAAACTGGGCAGCCAGTTCGCCAAGACCCAGGTGCGCCGACCTCCCCGCCTCACCGACTGTGACTGCCGCCGCTGTCTGCTCTGGGGGTCGGGGAATTTTACTCACGCTTTGCACCCATTGCACTTCATTATTTGAAATGTGCTTTGTTTGCAGTTGTCTGGTAATGTAGTAATTCAGATAAGTGTTGGACAGACGGTTAATTTCTTGCTGTTTCACGATTCGGTTTATCGGTCATGTCAACCCGTGCCTCCGATCTCAATATTCATGGTGGAGCTGATTCCTTTCTAAACGCAAGACGTAGGGGAGTTTGTGATTTCATCACCGTTTGATTCCAGTATATTTCCTCTCCCACTCTGATTGCAGCTGGTGGCTCTGAACCCGTACGCGGCGCTGTGTAACCGGATGCTGGGCGAGGTCATTGGCAAGCTGCAGCGCGGAGAGACGGACGAGCCCAAGTCGTAAGCCGAGGGGAGGCCATTCGACCCGACCGACTCGAAAAGCTGCAGCGGGGGGACGGACGAGCCAAAGTCGTAAGCCGAGGGGAGGCCACGCTGCAGCGGCGGCGAGAGGCGGACGAGTCCAGGTAAAAGCGGAGGGGAGGCCATTCCTCCGCGAACCGTAGTGTGCCCTGTTGCCGCCGCAAACAGGGGTGGCCAAAGGGCTAGCTATACTGACACGGTGGTGGTGGTACAAACTGGTGTTGATGTACAACATGGTATTCCGTCTTAACATCCGTCCATAACCGCGGCAGTAACGTCGTATATGTTGAAGGTATTTTTATAATGGTTTTTAGATATATTGCTTGCGTCGTGGTGTTCGGAGCGGTCAGTAAGTAGTAGGTAGTGTAGGTTCGCCTGATTTTAAACGTGGCCTTTTACGCAACTCGTCCGCGAATGGCGAAGCATATTGCGCAGCACTGTTTTCCATTTCATACCTGTGGTTGTGTCTCTATATGGCCAGTATAGCTGTCTTGAAGCTATAACGTCACCGGAGAAGTTTGTTTCCAAGTGCCAACTAACGCGGGTTTGTCCATGGTGTCGAAATGTGCAATATACTTTTCCAAAAAAGTAAACCACAATCTTGTTCGCCCTTCTTAGTCCTGCTATTCGTGCAATAGTGCAGTAGTGTCTGGGCGAGCGGTCTGCTGTCGGAGCAGTTTCCACTGAAGTGTTCGAGGTTCGCCGTGTTGCCTGAGCCGACAGAACCCCACCACCTGAGCCGGTCGGCTCTCCGCCACCGGCTGACCAGACAGGCCCACTCACAGCGCAGACACCACCCCTTCAGATAGGACTGGCGATTTATTGCGACAGTGTCCCGCTGCCGGGTTACGGGTTACGACTTCCGAGGTCCGGGTACGACGCTGACGCTGTGGGACGGACGGACGGGGGCGGGACGGACCCGACTGCGGACGACTCTCAGGCACACGGACAATTTACTACGACTGGCGCTGGACCGTCCGGCGTCTCACAGCTCGAAGCTCTGGGTGATGAGGTGGATGCGGCGCATCTTGTCCTCGAGCGAAGAACGGCTGGCGGCCGTCTCGGTCGACACCTCACGCAGCATCTGCTCAATCTGCTGCACCTGGGGGCGGGGCGGGGGAGGGAGAGCTCGATTTGCTTCAAATGAGGACGAGACGGGCCGGCGATGGGGGTTACATACACGGTCAGCGGCAGTGCGTCGGGCCTGACAGTGCATTGGCCAATCTGGTGTCCTAGCTGATATCCCAGCTTCAGCAACTTACACCACGAATCTGTAGGCGTAGCGCGACCCAGCTGCCACGGAGTGGAATCGTTCTGTACCTTTTACCCTGCTATCGCCTTTTCTCAGCCCAGCTACCTGATCGCTGTGCAGCTCGTCTCCCAGTTATGTTTGCGGCATGGGGCCGTGAGACCGCGTGGTAGGACTGCGAGGCCGTGCGTTACCATACCCGTTCGGCGCTCTTCTGCAGCTCGTGGTCCGCCGTGCGTTACCATACCCGTTCGGCGCTCTTCTGCAGCTCGTGGTCCTTGGCGGCGCGCACTCCGTCTAGCTGGGCCTCGAACAGCGCGTGCATCTCGTCCATCTTAGCCTGGTACTCCGAGTCCAAAGTCTGTGGCAGACCGGCCGGTCCGAGATGTGATACGACATTGTAGGTACAGTGGACAAGACAGCATCGCACATTTTCGGTCGAACGGCGAACCAAGCTTATCATGGACAACGTGGCTGGGCACGGCTATTGCTCTTTGAAGCACAGGCCCAAACTGCCGTCCAAAGGATACAAAGGGTGGGGGTTGGTGGGGTGATTTTTGGTCTATTTTTTTGGTATCAATCGATAGCACTTTTGAAGCCGGATCGAATGGTACCATTAATAGCACCATCTGATATTTTAATTATGTTATGACCGTCCGTAATTTGGGCAAACAAGGGTGACTTGGAAAGCAGACAGAATCGACCGGCAATGCCAACGAAAAAAGGCGTGAGATTTCACCCTGTTTTTCCACCGCCTGTCGAGCTCGTCGATGCAACGGAAAAAACGGGTACGTCAACTATGGCCTAATGTCCTCTCCGCCGCCGAGGATGCCTACGTCCGCTGATTTGGTGGATTCTAATTCCGTGAACGCTTAGCCGGCAAATACGTACAATTTATTATATTTGCGCATGGATGTTAAACAGGTGTCGTCTCGAGAGCATCAGTTGTAGAATATATATAATTGTATGGAATTATTGCGCCAAATTAAAACGTCACGAAGTCACGAGCACTAGACGTAGTATTTTGCTAGTATTTTCACTAGCGCTGTAGCTTTCGCCGGTGACCTCAGTGTGGGCACCGTCCCGGTACCTAGCCTTCACCAGTAACCCCAGACCCCAGTGTGGGCACGGTCCCGGTACCTAGCCTTCACCAGTGACCCCAGTGTGGGCACCGTCCTGGTACCTAGCCTTCACCAGTGACCCCAGACCCCAGTGTGGGCACCGTCCCGGTACCTAGCCTTCACCAGTGACCCCAGACCCCAGTGTGGGCACGGTCCCGGTGCCTAGCCTTCGCCAGTGACCCCAGTGTAGGCACCGTCCCGGTACCCAGCCTTCACCAGTAACCCCCGAGTGTGGGCACCGTTCCGGTAGCCTTCGCCAGTGACCCCAGTGTGGGCACCGTCCCGGTACCTAGCCTTCACCAGTGACCCCAGACCCCAGTGTGGGCACCGTCCCGGTAGCCTTCACCAGTAACCCCAGTGTGGGCACCGTCCCGGTACCTAGCCTTCACCAGTGACCCCAGTGTGGGCACCGTCCCGGTACCTAGCCTTCACCAGTGACCCCAGACCCCAGTGTGGGCACCGCCCCGGTACCTAGCCTTCACCAGTGACCCCAGACCCCAGTGCGGGCACCGTCCCGGTAGCCTTCACCAGTAACCCCAGTGTGGGCACCGTCCCGGTAGCCTTCGCCAGTGACCCCAGTGTGGGCACGGTCCCGGTACCTAGGCTTCGCCAGTGACCCCAGTGTGGGCACGGTCCCGGTACCTAGCCTTCACCAGTGACCCCAGACCCCAGTGTGGGCACCGTCCCGGTAGCCTTCGCCAGTGACCCCAGTGTGGGCACGGTCCCGGTACCTAGCCTTCACCAGTAACCCCAGTGTGGGCACCGTCCCGGTACCTAGCCTTCACCAGTGACCCCAGACCCCAGTGTGGGCACCGTCCCGGTACCTAGCCTTCACCAGTGACCCCAGACCCCAGTGTGGGCACCGTCCCGGTACCTAGGCTTCGCCAGTGACCCCAGTGTGGGCACCGTCCCGGTAGCCTTCGCCGGTGACCCCAGTGTGGGCACCGTCCCGGTACCTAGCCTTCACCAGTGACCCCAGACCCCAGTGTGGGCACCGTCCCGGTAGCCTTCACCAGTAACCCCAGTGTGGGCACCGTCCCGGTACCTAGCCTTCACCAGTGACCCCAGACCCCAGTGTGGGCACCGTCCCGGTACCTAGCCTTCACCAGTGACCCCAGACCTCAGTGTGGGCACCGTCCCGGTACCTAGCCTTCACCAGTGACCCCAGACCTCAGTGCGGGCACCGTCCCGGTACCTAGCCTTCGCCAGTGATCCCAGTGTGGGCACCGTCCCGGTAGCCTTCGCCGGTGACCCCAGTGCGGGCACCGTCCCGGTACCTAGCCTTCACCAGTAACCCCAGACCCCAGTGTGGGCACCGTCCCGGTACCTAGCCTTCACCAGTGACCCCAGACCCCAGTGTGGGCACCGTCCCGGTAGCCTTCACCAGTAACCCCAGTGTGGGCACCGTCCCGGTACCTAGCCTTCACCAGTAACCCCAAACCCCAGTGTGGGCACCGTCCCGGTAGCCTTCGCCGGTGACCCCAGTGTGGGCACCGTCCCGGTACCTAGCCTTCACCAGTGACCCCAGACCCCAGTGTGGGCACCGTCCCGGTAGCCTTCACCAGTAACCCCAGTGTGGGCACCGTCCCGGTACCTAGCCTTCACCAGTGACCCCAGACCCCAGTGTGGGCACCGTCCCGGTACCTAGCCTTCACCAGTGACCCCAGACCTCAGTGTGGGCACCGTCCCGGTACCTAGCCTTCACCAGTGACCCCAGACCTCAGTGCGGGCACCGTCCCGGTACCTAGCCTTCGCCAGTGACCCCAGTGTGGGCACCGTCCCGGTAGCCTTCGCCGGTGACCCCAGTGCGGGCACCGTCCCGGTACCTAGCCTTCACCAGTAACCCCAGACCCCAGTGTGGCCACCGTCCCGGTAGCATTCGCCGGTGACCCCAGTGTGGGCACGGTCCCGGTACCTAGCCTTCACCAGTGACCCCAGACCCCATTGCGGGCACCGTCCCGGTACCTAGCCTTCACCAGTAACCCCAGTGTGGGCACCGTCCCGGTACCTAGCCTTCACCAGTGACCCCAGACCCCAGTGTGGGCACCGTCCCGGTAGCCTTCACCAGTAACCCCAGTGTGGGCACCGTCCCGGTACCTAGTCTTCACCAGTAACCCCAAACCCCAGTGTGGGCACCGTTCCGGTACCTAGCCCTTAGCCTTCAAATATGTGGTATACTTCCTACAATACAATCATGGGTACAGCATGGCGCCATTTAAATCACAAACTCAGACGTTTATTCATGCATTCATTCATTTAAGCGTCTACCTTTTTTCCTTTGCATCGAACTGGCACGTGCGGGTGGCAAAAAACCGTGAGAGTTTCACGTCTTTTTTCCATTGTATTCGCGGGTATTACAGCCATCTGATGCAAAGGAGAAAAAAAGTAGGCAGTTTATATGCATTTAGCAACATCTTATGTAAAACATATTTATATGAACGAATTCAGTGAAATGCACTGAATCCTATAGTACTAATTTAAATCCAGTTAAACCTCGTACTGACCTTGGAGCTGTTTTTCGCCGAAAACAGAAAACGGTCTCCTGACAAGTTCAGTTTCTAGGTCACAGGCAAGCTTTTTTCTCACCCTTTTTATCCTTTGCACGGCAGCAAAGGTTTTGCCAGCTGGCAATGGCATCGGTTCGACTTTGAAGAGCGAAGCGTTGCGGTATGCCCCGTTGGTTGCCCGCCTGACTTACCAGCGCAGCAGCGGGGGCTACACCAGTCAGCGGCGGTGGTGGCCGGCCGCCGGTTACCTGTAGTTTTCTGGCGGCCTGTTTGGCCAGGTCCATGGCGCGGTCCCGCTCGTGTCGTAGGTTCACCACCTTGTCGTCGTTCATCGAGCGGCCCATCTTCACCTGCCGGGGTCACAGGGGTCACTGCCGGGCCGGGGTCACAGCTGGGGTCACTGTCGGGCCGGGGTCACAGGGGTCACTGCCGGGCCGAGGTCACAGCTGGGGTCACTGCCGGGCCGGGGTCACAGCTGGGGTCACTGCCGGGCCGGGGTCACAGCTGGGGTCACTGCTGGGCCGGGGTCACAGCTGAGGTCACAGCTGGGGTCACTGCCGGGCCGGGGTCACAGCTGGGGTCACTACCGGGCCGGGGTCACAGCTGGGGTCACTGCTGGGCCGGGGTCACAGGGGTCACAGTGGCTGGCGTGCGGGCTGGCAGGCCTTGTGAATCAGCCTGTCACTGCCTTATTATCGTGCTGTGAGTTAGGGCCCTTCGCCGGCTCCACCCATTTTTGAGTGGTAGGTCATCCACGTATCTTTAATTTATCATAAATCAACGGTTTTGGCAGTGTTTGCGTCATCGATCTGACAACAGACGGCTAAAAACCTTATTAAATACAAAAAAAATATTACAGTGAAGCTGCAGACCGCTAGCATAATCTCTCTGCAAATAAGATCAAGAAGTTCGCGCCATATAACCTAGCAGTTGTGGCGCACTAAAGCACAAATCATCAAGAAGTGCAGTGTTTCGAAGCCTAATGCGGGGCTGATCAGTATCTATTATACCGTGCTATCCGGCTGGGGCAGCGGAGCCGGCCTCGACCCTGCGACACCCAGCTCCACCGGGGCCACGGCGTCTGTCACCGAGCAACACCCAGCTTCACCGGGGCCGCGGCGTCTGTCACCGGGGACGCGGCGTCTGTCACCGAACGACACCCAGCTCCACCGGGGCCGCGGCGTCTGGCACCGGGGCCACGGCGTCTGTCACCGAGCGACACCTAGCTTCACCGGGACCGCGGCGACTGTCACCGGGGCCGCGGCGTCTGTCACCGAGCGACACCTAGCTTCACCGGGACCGCGGCGACTGTCACCGGGGCCGCGGCGTCTGTCACCGGGGCCACGGCGTCTGTCACCGGGGCCGCGGCGTCTGTCACCGGGACCGCGGCGACTGTCACCGGGGCCGCGGCGTCTGTCACCGAGTGACACCCAGCTCCACCGGGACCGCGGCGACTGCCACCGGGGCCGCGGCGTCTGTCACCGAGCGACACCTAGCTTCACCGGGACCGCGGCGACTGTCACCGGGGCCGCGGCGTCTGTCACCGGGGCCACGGCGTCTGTCACCGGGGCCGCGGCGTCTGTCACCGGGACCGCGGCGACTGTCACCGGGGCCGCGGCGTCTGTCACCGAGCGACACCCAGCTTCACCGGGACCGCGGCGGCTGTCACCAGGGCCGCGGCGGCTGTCGCCGCCGACCCACCTGTGTCTCCAGCCTTTTGATGAGCTCGACCTTCTCCTCCCAGAGTCTGGACCAGCCCTCGTTCTTCTTGGCGCAGCGGTCCAGTTCGCGCTCGGCGTGCTCCAGCCGGCTGATGAGCTGCGCCTTGTTCTCCGTCAGTCGGTCCAACTCCACCTGGCAGGACGGGGCCGACGGTACACACACACCGGTCATTGCGATACCTATAGCTGTGCAGCAACTCTCAAGTAGAGGACGGAGCATGGAGTTAGAGGGAGGAAGGTATGGAGGTTGTTTGTTGTTTCCTGTGTTAGAGGGAGGTTTTTCCGTCTCAGACTGTCGTACAACACTGACCTGGAGCCGGTGGCAGCGGCGCCTCTCGGTCTCCACCTCCGATGAGCCGTCTCCGCGGCCGCGGGAGGCGCTGGCCGCCGCTGCCGCCGCCGCCGCCGCCGCCGCCGCCGCCTGCTTGGCCTGTCGCAGCTGGTCCGTCACGCTGACCACCTGCTTCTCCTTGGCGGTGACGGCCTCCTTCGACTTGACCAGCTCGGCACTGCCGCCGGTAACGGTCAGACGTGTTTCAGTCATCCCACCACGGCACCATCAGTCATCCCACCATCAGTCATCCCACCACGCCACCATCAGTCATCCCACCACGGCACCATCAGTCATCCCACCACGGCACCATCAGTCATCCCACCACGGCACCATCAGTCATCCCACCACGGCACCATCAGTCATCCCACCACGGCCCCATCAGTCATCCCACCACGGCACCATCAGTCATCCCACCACGGCACCATCAGTCATCCCACCACGGCACCATCAGTCATCCCACCATCAGTCATCCCACCACGGCACCATCAGTCATCCCACCACGGCACCATCAGTCATCCCTCCAGTCAGTCATCCCTCCACGCCACCATCAGTCATCCCTCCAGTCAGTCATCCCTCCACGCCACCATCAGTCATCCCACCATCAGTCATCCCACCACGGCACCATCAGTCATCCCACCACGGCACCATCAGTCATCCCTCCAGTCAGTCATCCCTCCACGCCACCATCAGTCATCCCTCCAGTCAGTCATCCCTCCACGCCACCATCAGTCATCCCACCACGGCACCATCAGTCATCCCACCACGGCACCATCAGTCATCCCACCAGTCAGTCATCCCACCACGCCACCATCAGTCATCCCACCAGTCAGTCATCCCACCACGCCACCATCAGTCATCCCACCATCAGTCATCCCTCCACGCCACCATCAGTCATCCCTCCAGTCAGTCATCCCACCACGCCACCATCAGTCATCCCACCATCAGTTATCCCACCACGCCACCATCAGTCATCCCACCAGTCAGTCATCCCACCACGCCACCATCAGTCATCCCACCATCAGTCATCCCATCACGCCACCATCAGTCATCCCACCACGCCACCATCAGTCATCCCACCACGGCACCATCAGTCATCCCACCACGGCACCATCAGTCATCCCACCACGGCACCATCAGTCATCCCACCACGGCACCATCAGTCATCCCACCACGGCACCATCAGTCATCCCACCACGGCACCATCAGTCATCCCACCACGGCACCATCAGTCATCCCACCATCAGTCATCCCACCACGGCACCATCAGTCATCCCACCACGGCACCATCAGTCATCCCACCATCAGTCATCCCACCACGGCACCATCAGTCATCCCACCACGGCACCATCAGTCATCCCTCCAGTCAGTCATCCCTCCACGCCACCATCAGTCATCCCTCCAGTCAGTCATCCCACCACGCCACCATCAGTCATCCCACCATCAGTCATCCATCAGTCATCCCACCACGCCACCATCAGTCATCCCACCACGGCACCATCAGTCATCCCACCACGGCACCATCAGTCATCCCACCACGGCACCATCAGTCATCCCACCACGGCACCATCAGTCATCCCACCACGGCACCATCAGTCATCCCACCACGGCACCATCAGTCATCCCACCACGGCACCATCAGTCATCCCACCACGGCACCATCAGTCATCCCACCATCAGTCATCCCACCACGGCACCATCAGTCATCCCACCACGGCACCATCAGTCATCCCTCCAGTCAGTCATCCCTCCACGCCACCATCAGTCATCCCTCCAGTCAGTCATCCCTCCACGCCACCATCAGTCATCCCACCACGGCACCAGCAGTCATCCCACCACGGCACCATCAGTCATCTCACCACGGCACCATCAGTCATCCCTCCAGTCAGTCATCCCTCCACGCCACCATCAGTCATCCCTCCAGTCAGTCATCCCTCCACGCCACCATCAGTCATCCCACCACGGCACCATCAGTCATCCCTCCAGTCAGTCATCCCTCCACGCCACCATCAGTCATCCCTCCAGTCAGTCATCCCTCCACGCCACCATCAGTCATCCCACCAGTCAGTCATCCCACCACGGCACCATCAGTCATCCCTCCAGTCAGTCATCCCTCCACGCCACCATCAGTCATCCCTCCAGTCAGTCATCCCTCCACGCCACCATCAGTCATCCCACCAGTCAGTCATCCCACCACGGCACCACAAGCCGGCTTCTCAGCTGGGACCATGTTAGCGGGCTGCGGAGTGCCATATTATCACCAGCACCGGCTCAAAACGGAACGACCGGATTTGAATGAGCGCAGACGTCAATGTGATGTACACTGTACAGCGATAACACGGAACACGAAAACACAATGTCTGGTGACACATATGTGTCACCATGTATGATAGTCACGAGACAAATGGCATGTGGCTATCCGCCAGTCAGGCGGCGGCGGCGTCTCACCGGAGCTTGTCCAGCTGCTGCTGCAGCTTGTCGACGCCGGCCGTGTGCTCGGACGTCATCTCCTCCAGCTGTTTCTTCAGCACGGAGAGGCGGGCGTCGCCGGCGCGCCGCAGCGTCGTCTCCTCCGAGAGGCGTTTCTCCGCCTCCTCCTGCAGGGGGAGACGGGGAGGTTAGTGGAGCAGGAGAAAGGCAGGCAGGCAGGTAGGCTGTCTGGCCGGTAGTTAGCCGGTTAGTCCGTTAGAATGCTTGGTCTAGAGAGTAACTTGTCCGTCCGTCTGTTAACCACACTAAATAATGGTTGATTAATTCACTCGGCCCTAGAGATGACTGGTCTGTGGGCCCACCATTCATTCTTTCATAAATTATCCATTCATTCGTGTTCGTTCAGTTAGTCGTTCGGTCAGTCAGTGCGTTAGCCCGTTTGGTCTGAGAAAGTTCAAACAAAGAAAGCTTGAGTCCAAACAAAGTGAGTTTGGTCGGTCTGCCCGCTAGTCATATTTTATTCATTCATTCATTCATTCATGGGTCGATTGATTGATTGATTCAGTCTGTTGCATTGCTCTGCTGCGTAAGAACAAACAGCACATGCCGAGCCCTGCAACTTAATGGCTTGTTCATCACAATTGACCCCCTCAGGTATAATTCCACCGGCCTGCATCACATACCAGCTGTTTCTTCACGTGTTCCGTGTCGGCCATTTCCTTGCTGATGAGATCCTGTGCGGCCTGCTGCTGTTTGACCTGGGGAACATACCAGACGTCCGAGGTCAGCCAACACCGCCCGACGACAGATGTCAGCAATGTCAGCACTGTCAGCACTGTCAGCACTGTCAGCACTGTCAGCACTGTCAGCACTGTCAGCACTGTCAGCACTGTCAGCACTGTCAGCACTGTCAGCACTGTCAGCACTGTCAGCACTGTCAGCACTGTCAGCACTGTCAGCACTGTCAGCACTGTCAGCACTGTCAGCACTGTCAGCACTGTCAGCACTGTCAGCACTGTCAGCACTGTCAGCACTGTCAGCACTGTCAGCACTGTCAGCACTGTCAGCACTGTCAGCACTGTCAGCACTGTCAGCACTGTCAGCACTGTCAGCACTGTCAGCACTGTCAGCACTGTCAGCACTGTCAGCACTGTCAGCACTGTCAGCACTGTCAGCACTGTCAGCACTGTCAGCACTGTCAGCACTGTCAGCACTGTCAGCACTGTCAGCACTGTCAGCACTGTCAGCACTGTCAGCAGTAAAGCATGTCTGCCGGGACGACAGAGATGGCCGTGACGGGCCCGTCACCGTCGGAGAGTGATCCGTCGGCCGTCGAAGAGTGATCCGTCGGCCGATGTGGGCTCCCGCCGTGGATTACTGTACCTTGTTCTCGAGGAAGGCGACGGCGGCGCTGTGAGCCGTCTGGTCGGCCTTCCGCTGCGCCTCCAGCGTCTCAATCTCCTCCCGCACCGTCTTCAGCGTCCTGCGACCAGCAGAAATCAGCACACACGCACCGCGATGAGTGCCATACAACAAGCATGCAAACATATCGGCGTGCGAAACGAATGGATGGGTCTTAGGTATAGTGGAGACTGGAGAGACCGACACACCAAAATATTTGTTTTGATCAGTCGGTGCCGCAGTGCCCAGCCAGCGGGATTGTGTGTTTGTGTGTGTATGTGGTGGGGCGACTCTGACCAAGATATGCCGGTCGACTCACTGGCTGAGCTCGGTGACTTTCTGGTCCTTTTGTTTGGCGGCGGCCGCCGACTCCTCCAGCTGCCGCTTCTGCCGGTCCATCTTCTCCAGCAGTGCCGACTTGTCGTCGGCCAGCTCCATGAACCTGGCACACGCATACGACCAGAGGTACCAATGAAACACCAGCGCATACACGACTGTTGTCATCGGGTCCGATACAGGTCGAGACCATTTACCGCCGTCATCCGAAGACAGCGTGGCGAAACGGTTCATGCTTATAATCAGGGCTGCGGAGTCGGAGTTGAAGTCGGAGTTGGTCGGAGTCCGTAGTTTTGGTCGGAGTCGGAGTCGGAGTCTGAGTCGCTAAAATCTTACCGACTCCGACCCCGGAGTCGGAGTCGCCTTTTGTGTAATTGGCGATTACTTTGGTCGGTAGACTAGTCGTCGGCCTAGGGACATTAACTTTACATCCCTTTCGAAAGAAAATGAGTGGGAAATGAATCGTGTGGAAAGTTGACTCAACTAGCGGTAGATTTGCGCCTGATGAAGTTAGGGCAATCATTTTACGTCATCTAATGATGATTGGGGCTTTGGACGCACCGACTCTTACGGTAACACGGCGCCCATTGTAATATCATCGTGCTCGTTTCGTCAAGGAGATTCGAATCATACCATGGTGACCAGGTTACCTAGGCCAAATTCAAAATTTGACCTCAGGTCAAGGTAATTTAAGGTCATGTGGTGAACCAGGTATGTCGTGCTGCGCAATGTCGGACCCGTCTCGACGAGACATACACAGTGGTGCCGGTCTCACGTTCTTATCTTCATTTTATTTCGCCGCCTGCAGACGAGCGAGACTGTGCTGGACGCGCGGCCGGCACGCCGCGCCCGTGCTCGGGCGGCGTAGCATTGTTCTCCATACTGTTAAGAATAAAAACAAACGGAACAAATAGATGGCATTGCAGATATTGCTTAGCATGCGGTTGGAGAACGGATATAGGCCGGAGTCGGAGTTGGAGTCAGAGTCGGAGTCGATTTTTTCAGGCCGGAGTCGGAGTTGCTAAAATTATGTCGACTCCGCAGCCCTGCTTATTTATAATGTATTTATGACATTTTGCACTTGAACGCTGCCCCTATTCCAGATCGGAACCTACGTTAACCGCTCGCGGTCAGCTATTACAGGCAGCGGCATTCATGTATAAACCGGCATACTGTGGTACCCAGCGGATTCTGAAAACTGACCCCGTCGGGTTGGCTCACCAGCCGGTGGCCAGGTCAGGCCAGCTGTCCTGTCACCGTACCTGTCCTTGAACTTTGCGAGCGCGGCGGTCATCCTCTCGTTATCCTTCCTCAGATGGTTGGACTCCTTGTCCGCCTTTGACCGGGAGGCGGCCGCCTCCTTCAGAGCGGCCGTCCTCGCCTCGTCTGCCGCCTTCACTATCAGCTTCTGCACGGCCGGGTTGTTGGCACAGTGCCTGCAGCGCCGACCGGTCAGCACGGAGGGCAGGGGAGGGGGACGGGGCCAGGGGACAGAGGACAGAGGCAGGGACAGGACCAGGGACAGGACCAGGGACAGAGGCAGGACCGGGGACAGAGGCAGGACCAGGGACAGAGGCAAGACCAGAGGCAGGACCAGGGACAGAGGGAGGACCGGGGACAGGACCAGGGACAGGACCAGGGACAGGACCAGGGACAGGACCAGGGACAGGACCAGGGACAGGACCAGGGACAGGACCAGGGACAGGACCAGGGACAGAGGCAGGACCGGGGACAGAGGCAGGACCAGGGACAGAGGCAAGACCAGAGGCAGGACCAGGGACAGAGGGAGGACCAGGGACAGGACCAGGGACAGGACCAGGGACAGGACCAGGGACAGGACCAGGGACAGGACCAGGGACAGGACCAGGGACAGGACCAGGGACAGGACCAGGGACAGAACTAGGGACAGGACCAGGACCAGGGACAGGACCAGGACCAGGGACAGGACCAGGACCAGGGACAGGACCAGGGACAGGACCAGGGACAGGACCAGGGACAGGACCAGGGACAGGACCAGGGACAGGACCAGGGACAGAGGGGGGGACCGAGGACAGGACCAGGGACAGGACCAGGGACAGGGACAGGACCAGGGACAGAGGGGGGAACGGGGACAGGACCAGGGACAGGACCAGGGACAGGACCAGGGACAGGACCAGGGACAGGACCAGGGACAGGACCAGGGACAGGACCAGGGACAGGACCAGGGACAGGACCAGGGACAGGACCAGGGACAGGACCAGGGACAGGACCAGGGATAGGACCAGGGACAGGACCAGGGACAGGACCAGGGACAGGACCAGGGACAGGACCAGGGACAGGACCAGGGACAGGACCAGGGACAGGACCAGGGACAGGACCAGGGACAGAGGTAGGACCAGGGGACAGAGGCAGGACCAGGGGACAGAGGCAGGACCAGGGGACAGAGGTAGGACCAGGGGACAGAGGCAGGACCAGGGGACAGAGGCAGGACCAGGGGACAGAGGCAGGACCAGGGGACAGAGGCAGGACCAGGGGACAGAGGTAGGACTAGGGACAGAGGTAGGACCAGGGGACAGAGGCAGGACCAGGGGACAGAGGCAGGACCAGGGGACAGAGGTAGGACCAGGGGACAGAGGCAGGACCAGGGGACAGAGGTAGGACTAGGGACAGAGGTAGGACTAGGGACAGAGGTAGGACTAGGGACAGAGGTAGGACTAGGGACAGAGGTAGGACTAGGGACAGAGGTAGGACTAGGGACAGAGGTAGGACTAGGGACAGAGGTAGGACTAGGGACAGAGGTAGGACCAGGGGACAGAGGTAGGACTAGGGACAGAGGTAGGACCAGGGGACAGAGGCAGGACCAGGGGACAGAGGCAGGACCAGGGGACAGAGGTAGGACCAGGGGACAGAGGTAGGACCAGGGGACAGAGGCAGGACCAGGGGACAGAGGCAGGACCAGGGGACAGAGGTAGGACTAGGGACAGAGGTAGGACTAGGGACAGAGGTAGGACTAGGGACAGAGGTAGGACTAGGGACAGAGGTAGGACTAGGGACAGAGGTAGGACTAGGGACAGAGGTAGGACTAGGGACAGAGGTAGGACTAGGGACAGAGGTAGGACTAGGGACAGAGGTAGGACTAGGGACAGAGGTAGGACCAGGGGACAGAGGTAGGACTAGGGACAGAGGTAGGACTAGGGACAGAGGTAGGACTAGGGACAGAGGTAGGACCAGGGGACAGAGGTAGGACTAGGGACAGAGGTAGGACCAGGGACAGAGGTAGGACTAGGGACAGAGGTAGGACTAGGGACAGAGGTAGGACTAGGGACAGAGGTAGGACTAGGGACAGAGGTAGGACTAGGGACAGAGGTAGGACCAGGGGACAGAGGTAGGACTAGGGACAGAGGTAGGACTAGGGACAGAGGTAGGACTAGGGACAGAGGTAGGACTAGGGACAGAGGTAGGACTAGGGACAGAGGTAGGACTAGGGACAGAGGTAGGACCAGGGGACAGAGGTAGGACTAGGGACAGAGGTAGGACCAGGGACAGAGGTAGGACTAGGGACAGAGGTAGGACTAGGGACAGAGGTAGGACCAGGGGACAGAGGTAGGACTAGAGACAGAGATAGGACCAGGGGCAGAGGTAGGACTAGGGACAGAGGTAGGACCAGGGGACAGAGGTAGGACTAGAGACAGAGGTAGGACCAGGGGACAGAGGTAGGACTAGGGACAGAGGTAGGACTAGGGACAGAGGTAGGACTAGGGGACAGAGGTAGGACTAGGGACAGAGGTAGGACCAGGGGCAGAGGTAGGACTAGGGACAGAGGTAGGACTAGGGACAGAGGTAGGACTAGGGACAGAGGTAGGACCAGGGACAGAGGTAGGACTAGGGGCAGTGCCTACATTGCCGACCGGTCAGCATGGGGACGGCGCAGGAAGCAGGCAGACAAGGACACTGGACTGATCGGGTATAGCGCTAGGAGAAAAGATACAAGGCGTCACACGATACGAAGCTGGGACCAGGTCAAAGCATTATGGTATGGCTACATGATCGTTGATGGTCCTGCGTGGGTGATGAAACAGCGCCCCAGCGAGGCATTCTCATAAATCGAAATGGCCGGGCGAGTTTCGGAGACGGACGCAGTTTGTGTGGCTACTGTACGGGAGCCAAACGCCGCTCACTTTGTCTTCATCTCGGCCAGATGCTGTTTCTCCCGCTCGGCCAGCAGGTCCTTGAACTCGCTGATCTTCAGCGTTTGGGAGGCGTTGTCGGCCTTCAGCTGCTGCAGCAGCTCCTGGGCCACCAGCAGCTTGTTGGTCGTCTGAAAGGCGGGTGGTTATATTGTGGTAGGCAATTATCGTTTTCTTACGTAAGGACTGTCGTCGGTAATCTATAAAACCATTTGAGTGGAACGGGATTTGAGTAATTATCTCCTCATAACGACTCTTCCTACCAAACCATTGACCAGTGTTAATTATAAGCAGATCAGACTCCATCCAATTGAGTACAACAATGAGCCAGATAACACAGCTCAGCTGACACAGACTCCAAACTGCCGCGTACCACGTGTCCCTCGCTCTGCGCGGCCTTCATGCGCCGGTCGCGGTCGTCCAGCGCCTGTCGCTGGATGGAGAGCTCCAGGTCGCGCTTCCGCACACACTCCGACATCACCTTCAGCTTCAGCTGCAGGTCGCTACGGTCCTCCTGCGGTAACAGGTCAGAGGTCAGGTCACTGCGGTACTCCTGCAGTGCGGGGTCACAGGTTAGAGGCCACAGGTCGCTGCGGTCCTCCTACAGTGCGGGGTTACAGGTTAGAGGCCACAGGTCGCTGCGGTCCTCCTGCAGTGCGGGGTCACAAGTTAGAGGCCACAGGTCGCTGCGGTCCTCCTGCAGTGCGGGGTCACAGGTTAGAGGCCACAGGTCGCTGCGGTCCTCCTGCAGTGCGGGGCCACAGGTTAGAGGCCACAGGTCGCTGCGGTCCTCCTGCCGCCCGGGACACAGGTCAGAGGGCAGGTCACCACGATCTAGTTTTTAATAAAAAGACGAACAACACACCGCCATGCTAAAATAAGCGTATCTATCCTACACCAGGACAGCGCAACCTAGTCCGGCGGCCGAACGCTGCAGCAGTAGCGGACAGGCCTGTAACTGGGGACTCAGAAGCGCCGTGGCAGGCATTGCAGTCTGCACCCCGCCCCGTCCCACACCGGCCCCACCCCTGAGCGGCGCACCTCCCGAGCACGCGGTCACCCGTAGGGCGCGCGGGAGGAGGGACGTAGGACCCGTCAAGGGTGGAGATGATGTAGCCATCTTCGTCCGGGAGGGGCTGCAGTTTGCAATCATCGACCGGTCGCCCCTCCACCCGGACGACGATACAACCGAGTGGTGCGCCATCCGAGTCCACCTGAGGGGCCGCACCGACGACAATACCCTCGACATACACATCGTCTACCGGCCGCCCATCCGCGCATCCGATGAGGACGACCGCACGGACCACTTCGACCTGGCGGGCTTCCCCAACTCCAACAACATGATGATCACCGGCGACTTCAACGGCCACCACAGCGCCTGGGATCCGCCGTGCCGCGAACCAGACAGAACCGGTCAAATGGTGCATGACTGGACCATCGCCAACGGATGGGAGGTCCTCAACACCGGCGCCGCCACCCGCGCCGGCTACGGGCCCGGCCCGCTCACCACCCCGGACGTGACCCTCGCTCACAGGGAGATAGCGCAGCGCTGCACTTGGACCGTAGGTAGAGACCTCGGAAGCGTCACCTCCCACAGGTCGCAACCGCCACGATCAGCGGCAGCCGCCCGCGCCGCATCCGGAAAACGCGATGGGCCTTGCAGAAGGCCGACTGGGGCGCCTTCTCCCAGTTATGTGAGGAGGCCCTCACAGCGGAGTCGACTGCCCCCCGCACTGACGATGCAGCCCGCAGCTTCACGGACGCAATCATGAGGGCGAGCGCTCAACACGTTCCCAGGGGCGCCAGGGCGGACCCGAAACCCTGGGCGCTGGACCCGGGCCTGGTGTTGGCGGTGGCGGAGCGCCGGGAGGCGAGAGCCGCCCTCCAGGAGCGCCAATCACCAGAGGCAAAAGAACGATGGAAGCGAGCCAAGGAAAATGCGGCGGAAAAGGAGGAAGAGGCCCGCCGGCGTGAGTTCCGGCGGTTCACCTCTGAGAAGCTGAACAAACCGGCCAGCATCGGCCGAGTATCCAAAATCCTCCGGAAAATGGAAGGTGGAGTGCAGTCGGCGGCTCCCGGCCAAGCCGTAAACGGGGATCACGGCCGCGAGGCCGTGGCGGACCGTGATAAGGCAGAGGCCTTCGTCGCCGCATACGCCGCCGTCAGCAAACACATCCGATGCAAGAAATGGGATAGGATCGCCAAAGCTGAGTCCAAACGACTCCACCGCTCGAGTTGCTCCTGCGGGGGCGACCGGTCAGACGCCTGCCAGCCCTTCTCCCTACAGGAGCTCGCCCTCCAGCTGCGAAAGATGAAACCCAGAAAGGCCCCCTGCCCCGACGGAGTATGCGCCGAGTATCTTCAGCACCTGGGCCCGTGCGCCAGGGACGCGCTGTTCCGTCTGGTCAACTGCACCTGGCTCCGCGGTGAGATCCCTGCAGACTGGAGGAGGGCTGTGATCATCCCGATCATGAAGTCCGGAATAGACCCGAAACTCGTCTCCAGCTATCGCCACATCGCCCTCACAAGCACTGTCGCTAAACTGGCGGAACGTATGGTGGCAGCACGTCTCTGCCACCTGAGCGACAAGATGAACTTCATCCCGCCTGAGCAGGTCGGCTTCCGCCGGGGTCGTGCCGCGGATAAAAACCTGGCGAGGCTGGTCCAATCTGTCCAAGATGGATGGAACAGACCGAAGGCCCGTGGTCGCCCGGTGGACAGTGTGACGGCGGACAAATTCATCCTGACAGGATACGACTTCGCCAGAGCCTACGACACCATTGATCACAAGATGCTTCACGTCAAGCTCCTGCGCCGCTTCCCAAGATGCCTCTCGACATGGATTCACCGCTTCCTGCGCGACCGACGGGCCTGCGTTGAAGTCAACGGGACTCGCAACAGAGAACGGTCCTTCAGAGCGGGTCTGCCGCAAGGATCCGTCCTCGCTCCCCCGCTCTACACGCTGTGGGCTGCGGACCTGGTGGTGGAGCTCCGCGCGGTGGACCGCACATCGGTATATATGTACGCCGACAGCACGGCCACCGTCAGCGCGGGCGCCACCATCGAGCAGGCCAAGTCCCGTGCCCAACATGCGGTAGACATCATGGCGAGGTGGGCTGCCAGAAACAAGATGCGTATCGCGGGTCAGAAAACCCAGGTCCTTGTGCTGTCCCAGTGGGCCGGGGACGCCAAGAACATGAGCATCAAAGTTGCTGGCGCGGAGGTGACTGCTGCCGCATCGGTGAAGCTGCTGGGCGTGACCTTCGACCGTCTCCTACACTTCGGACAACACTGCGCCGAGCTGCGCCGGAAAGTCCGACCCCGAACGGCGCAGCTACGCAAACTCACTGGACATTCCTGGGGGCTCCGCGAGGCGCAGCTCAGAACTGTCGCCAACAGGTACGTCCGCGGAGCTCTGGAGTTCGCCGCAGCAGCGTGGCTCCCTGTAGCTTCCCCTACCATGTGGAGCTGGTGGAGCGCGAGCTGCGTGCGGCCGACAGGGCCGTGGCCGGGTGTACCCGGTCGACCCCGTCACACGCCCTCCTGGCGGAGGCTGGCCTCCCCACTGCTCGAGAGCGACGCACCGTCTTAGCTACCAAGATGGTAACGCTGGCGTCCTCGCTGCCGGAGGGGGACCCACTCAGGGCGCCGACTACGTCAGACGTCCCCCGCCGCCTCTCTGGCACGACGGGCTGACGCGACGTCGGCAGAGAGAATATGGCTGCGCTCGGGGTTTTGGACGCCCCCATCGAGCCTCGACTAAGAGTGACCCTGCCTCCATGGACGATGACCGACGGCATCTCCTTCTGCGTTTCGCTCCCCCCGCCCTGCGGCAGGAGCTCCTCAGCGGAAACCCGACGAGCGGCGGCGGAGAGCCACCTGAGCATATACCAGCCGAAGACGAGGCCGCGGGCGTGACCTGCGGTGGCGGAGGAGCCATCGTCCTCCTCCCTCCCCCTGACCAGGAGGTGAGGGAGGTCAGAGTCCCCGCCGGCCGCCTCTGCTCGAGCACCCGCGCTGACCTGGTCGCTCTCAGAGCCGCCCTGACCGCGGTGACCGAGATCGCGGGGTCCGCAGCACAGCGCCCCGTCGTGATCTGCCTGGACTCGCAGGCGGCCCTGCTGTCCCTCGAGAGCGGTCTGTCCGCTCAGACCTCGGAGATCGGAGCGGCCATCTGGACGCTGCTCGGCTCGCTGACCGCCCGTGGCCAGACCGTGCACCTTCAATCGGTGCCGGCCCGCTGCGGTATAGCGGGCAACGAGCGGGCTGACACGCTCGCCAAGGAGGCAGCAGGCCTTGAACAAGCACCTGCTCCGATCGATATCAGGAGCATCACCCGCGCCGCCGCCAGGGCCGCTCGCCGCTCGCAGCAGCGGTCCTGGCCGGACGGATGGTACACAACCATCTTCCGCGACAGACTCCCTGGCCCGGTACGCGGCAACGCTCGCCAAGCAGCGGTCGACATACACCAGCTGCGTGCCGGCCACTGGAGCGGCTCCGACCAGTACATGTACCGGATCGGCCGCCGCCCAACTGAAACCTGTCCAGGGTGCAACGACACCGCGTGCCCAGCGGCCCAGTGCCGGGTCTGCCAAGAGGAGGCGGGCACACCACGACACATCCTCCTGCGGTGCCCCTGCCTGTGCGGGCCCGCCTCCTCTCGCTGGGGAACATTCACGGCCAGCCTGACCATCCGCAGCGAGACGTGGTGGCCGTCTTGGCCGCCGGCTACCGCTCGTACCAGAGCCGATCGGCTACACCTCGGCTATAGCCGATGCTGGTGGGAAACAACAACAACAACAGCCGTCTTCTGCCGGCTCCCCTCCAGTCGCACCGTCTCCTCCTTCATACCCCCCCCCCCCGCCCCATATCGGACCCACCTCTGAGCGGCGCACCTCCCGAGCCGTCTTCTCTCGACACCCCTCCAGTCGCACCGTCTCCTCCTTCATACGCTGAATCTCGTTCTGCGGGCCAGACGATCAGCATCAGTTGTCGCATCAACGTACAATATCTAAAAAAATAACGTTCGCATTCATTACACCGGATTTATCGCTTCCCATGATTCATTTATTTGTCGATGTTAAAACTGGAGTGAGGTGCCTGCAGCCGAGACAATTCAGAAATAGTGCAGAGCTGGGGCGGTCAGAGGCAGCACTCATCACTGCGAGAGACCGCTATCGCCCAGTGACGGGGTTTTCCTTACGCCTGTCAAGGAAAGCCACGTCAGACCGGCCGGTATGTTAAAGGGAGTGTGCCTACTGTTTTGGAATGTCAAAAATATGTTTCATACGGTAAGTAGCTGTTGGTTTGATTGTTGGTTATGATGAAATTCACATCTGGAGCCCCTTTAGTTGAATTTTCACTTATATTGTTTTTTGTTTATTTTTGTTTCGATATCTATAAAACGATCGCCACTATGGTGATGTTATGTAAACGGCGCACATAAGACAATACAATTACGGTCACATCATGCAAGATAGAAAGACGAGTTTTGCACAGCACGTTCTTGCCACTGTGAACTTTATTATGTGCAAGTTTCGTAGCTTAAATTGATATCTTCTTCAAAAAATGGCCATCGGCCATCATCGAAAAACATGATGGCCGTCCAGTTTCTGTTCGGCTGCTGCTATCAGCGTGCACGAGCTGTTTTGTTGAATTGCTATTGGCCGGGGCTAACAATATGCTAGCAGTTTAATCGATAGTTGCAGTGCTTATAGTAGCGGAAGCCCTCTGGAGTCTACCCGATAACTTTTCGCTCCCAAGCAAATTCCTGGAGTCTTTGAATATCTCAGCAACTAGGGTGAATCTGGAGAAATGATGTAATGGTTCAATTCAGAAAATTGTGTTCTATAGACCAGTGCCAATAACCCCAACTAAGCGATGTGAGTAGGCACACTCCCTTTAAACTGACCTGAATGTGACCCAGGCCGGACTTGAGTTTGTCCCGCTCGGCCTCGGCGGCACAGAGCGCCTGTCCCAGCGTGGCCGCGGTCACCTCCTGCTTCACTCGCTCCCGCTGCTCCTCCCGGTACCGCTGAGCACGGCAGGGCACGGCAGGGCAGGTCAGGGCGGGTCAGGGCGGGTCAGGGTGGGTCAGGGTGGGTCAGGGTGGGTCAGGCTGGGGCAGGGTGGGTCAGGGTGGGGCAGGGTGGGTCAGGGTGGGGTAGGGTGGGGTAGGGTGGGGCAGGGCAGGGCGGGGCAGGGTGGGGCAGGGTGGGGCAGGGTGGGGCAGGGTGGGGCAGGGTGGGGCAGGGTGGGGCAGGGTGGGTCAGGGCGGGTCAGGGCGGGGCAGGGCAGGGCGGGTCAGGGTGGGTCAGGGTGGGTCAGGGTGGGTCAGGCTGGGTCAGGGTGGGTCAGGGTGGGGCAGGGCAGGGTGGGGCAGGGCAGGGCAGGGCAGGGCAGGGCAGGGCGGGTCAGGGTGGGGCAGGGTGGGGCAGGGTGGGGCAGGTCAGGGAAGGTCAGGTCAGGACAGGACAGGACAGGGCAGGGCAGGTCAGGGCAGGGCAGGGCAGGTCAGGGCGGGTCAGGACAGGGCAGGGCAGGGCAGGGCAGGGCAGGCCAGGCCAGGCCAGGCCAGGCCAGGCCAGGGCAGGGCAGGGCAGGGCAGGGCAGGGCAGGGCAGGGCAGGGCAGGGCAGGGCAGGGCAGGGCAGGGCAGGGCAGGGCAGGGCAGGACAGGGCAGGACAGGGCAGGGCAGGGCAGGGCAGGGCAGGGCAGGGCAGGGCAGGCAGGACGAGGCAGGGCAGGTGAGGGCGGGGCATGGCGTCGTAAATGCTACATAATACATTTCACTCAACTAACCCAAATTGTCCCGTAGGAATAATATATAATCAGGTAGAACACCCGTATGTTACTAAAGCCCAACAGAGCTAGCCGTTGATGTATAATCATAATCGGAGACCAGCGTCGCAGACCGTACCTGTGCGTACGCGGAGCAGAGTTTGCAGGGCTGCGGTGTCAGCATGGCCATCACGTCCGGGTCCGAGTGGATGTCTCCCGCTGCCGTGTCCGTCTCCGACTCGGACGCCGACCGCTCACTCCTCGACCTCACTGGTGACATACACACACAGCGGCAGCAGCGCTGACAAACGTGCAGTACAACGGCGGAACACGAGACGCGCAGCGCGCCGAGATGTAACCGTCTGTGCAGGCTTTTCGTCGACGTTGCGTTGAGAGTTTGCCGATAGATTCTTTCAAAAAAATACTTGCTACTAAATATGATAACTATATTTTTGCAATGGGTGAATACCGTGTTTGTGAGAGAGAAAAAATCCGACAACAATCAGAAACCAATAAGCAAGCGGAACATAAGCAACCGAACGGAAACTGACCGATATTATATGTCATACCGAAGGTTAACCACGCGCACATGGCCGCCGAAACAACCCAGCCGGACTCTGACCTGCGAACGTGACGCGTTTCTCTCTGGCAGCCTCCCTGACGGGCGGCGACGGGGAGCGGGAGGCCGACTGCTGCTGGGAGGCGCGCATGGCGTCCATCTGCCGCTCGAGCCGCATGATCCGGCTGCGCACACCGTCATCCGCCTCTGCCGGTGCCGGCGCCGCTGCTGCTGATGCTGGTGCTGGTGCTGGTGCTGGTGCTGGTGCCGGGGCGGCGGCGGTCTCCGCCACCTGCCGGCCGCACCGGTCCGCTGACCGACACTGCTCCGACGACTCAGGTATCATGCAGAGTACGGAACGCGGCACACACACACACACACACACACACACACACACACACACACACACACACACACACACACACACACACACACACACACACACACACACACGCACGCACACGCACACGCACACGCACACGCACACGCACACGCACACGCACCCGCACCCGCACCCGCACCCGCACCCGCACCCGCACCCGCACCCGCACCCGCACCCGCACCCGCACCCGCACCCGCACCCGCACCCGCACCCGCACCCGCACCCGCACCCGCACCCGCACCCGCACCCGCACCCGCACCCGCACCCGCACCCACACCCACACCCACCCACCCACACTCACTCACGCACGCACGCACGCACGCACGCACGCACGCGGCAAGACCCTTCCTTGTACAATAATTCAGCCCATGCGTATAGCGCACACAGTGTGGTGGCGTGCAGCGTCCGACAACTTAGGTGTGAATGCCACTTATTCGAATAGCTTTATCAGCAACATTGGTACCTATGCTGTAACTCAACAAGCTAGAAATGTCCCAGTCAATATATCCTGTCCCATTGGGTCCCACTGGGTATGATACAAAAATGCTGACGTCTTTAGCGACTCGTCAGTTCTTGGCTGACGCTTATAAAATATTACGTCGTCAGAATGAAAGTACCGTTGCCCTTAAGACTAAAATTAAAATGCATATTGCATGCAATATAATCCATTAACACGAAAGCGTCCGTCATTAGCAGATCGAAGTTCGTCACATCACTCCATACCTTAGTTTCATTTGTCTTCGGCGCCGTCTCTTCGCCGGCGGCTTTGTTCATCGGTGTGAGCAGAAACTGGATCAGAGTGTCCGGGTCCGGGAGCGACCCGGAGTTCTCGTTCCACATTGCCTCCTCTGGCCTGAGGTAGAATAGAAGCGGGAGGTAGAAATCGATTTTTGTTTCCGGTCTAAATTTCCTACAGCTAGCAGGGAGCGTTCCATCAGATAAAACATGCATATTAAACATCGGTTCGAACTTTTTGCTCGACTATGAGATCAAGGCCCTGTCCGCCCCTGTAGCTCAGTTGGGAGAGCGCTGGGCTTCTGACCTCATCCGGTAGTTGCAGCCCGGGTTCGAGTCGCTTCGGCGCTCGCTATTTGCTCGCTATTTGCGCCACAGGCCACAGGGATGGCCTGTGGCGGTGGCAGCGGTCGCACTCAAGGTCAGGTGACGTCAGAGGGCAGGGCGGACCGTGTCCAGGTATGTCGGGCTCGGGCACGTAAAACTTTCGCTTCTAAATTCTGCCGGACGCCAGGAATTGCTTGCTCGGGTGGTGGGGTCAGGGTCTGCGCAACAAGCTATGCTTAGCGCGGGTCCTGACATCGGAAATCCATCCATTCAAGAACATTCGGACTAAATATATTTATTAAAAAAAATAAAAGTGTTTTGGTAACCACTAACCAGTGTGTGTTGCATGGACCCTGCGCTATACCTCTCCTCTCCTCCTCCTCCCCCCCCCCCCCCCCCATCGCACTAATAAATATTCCCAGGCATAGGTTAGAGTTGAAAGCTTCTCTGAAGTTCTTTCTGCTCTTTCTGAAGCCCTGCGTCGCGAAAGCACGCTTAAACTGATCTTTAGCGACGACAAACAATGCTCACAGGAATCGGAATGCATTAATTAATAAATAATGATAACAGCGAATGCAACGCAGACGTAAGATCTCGACATACTTATCCAATTATCACAATGACGAGAAGCCACCTTCTTTCTTCATTTTGACGATTGAGCAAACATGATTCAATTCATCAGATGTCAAACAAAATAACTGCGCTTGTTATCAATTACCAAGATTGCACAAATTAAAATTCGTGCGCAAGGTAAGTTCAGGTTCGATTGCGGCTGAGCTTCGTAACCTCGGTTGTCAGTTATTTACATCATTGAGACTCATAAATGAAGCATAAATGAAGCATAAATGAAGCATAAATAAAGCAAAAACTTAGCCCACACATATGCATATATTCGCAAGATAAATATATAACAGTAACTTATGTAACACGACCCATTATGCAGATCTCTCCCAGCCTATTCAATTTTCAAACGTCGCCCTTCTGCTAAATCGAAATGCGCTAAATGTTTGTTTACCAACTTTGTGCCATATCGGAAAATCTGGACAACACTACTACACCGCAATTTGTGCCGAAAAATGGAATATCGGGAACGGCTAAACCGATTTGCTCGAAACAGGAACCAATCGATTTAGCACATGCGATTTCACCAGCCGTTCTGAAACTGGTGACCTCAGGTTATCGCTGTGACCTTGTAAATGCAAAAAGCCCATATTTGGCATTACAGCCAAATGTAATCTCAGCAACGGCTGAACCGATTTGCTCGCAACAAACCCCAATCGATTCAGCGCATACGATTTCATCAGCCGTTCTGAAACTGGTGACCTCAGGTCATCGCTGTGACTGGTGACTGGCGACCTCAGGTCATCACCGTGACCTAGTAAATGCAAAAAGCCCCCATTTCAGAACGGCTGATGAAATAGTATAGTTTTAAAGATCACAAAACTTTGCTATTTGATCGTTTCTTGTTGACTTAAAATTAATTTCCGCACCAACTATCCTGAGTATAAAACGTGCATTTGCTCCTGCCTGAATCATACAATGCGGAGCAAATGAAAGTTGCTCTATCTTTATCATGACGTCATTAATATAAAGTGCTGCCATATTATAAGCCGCGCTAATGAAACGCTTGCGCCGTTTGTGTCTCGTCTCCTCGTGAGATTTTCGACCTCGGCTTCGTCGCGGAAAATATAGGCGGCCTTGATATTATCGATGAGTTGCCGGTGTGTATCACTGCTTCGTGCTTGGTCCACAAAACCTTTATATCTTTACAGACCTTGCACAAAACAAGAAACACGGGAAAAGCTCATAAGACTGCCGTACTTAATTATACATTATTTTTCTCTGAGCTGAAAAGTCCTTTACCTTTAAACAGGTGAGTAAGTTTGTGAATGCTGGGTTAATTCAAGGTATATTTTTAATTTGTGTTCAGCTTAAGATGTTTCAGTTTGGATGAGGATACTATATTTTTAGATTAATTGCATGCTACATGTTAAACATGGTAGGTTGAGATCCAATCACTGGACATGTCAAAATACTGATGTCATGGTTTTAGAGGCTTTCAGTGCTTTAGTGCATCAGTACCTACTTATCATTTCAGTTGGAGTAGGGAAATACTAAAATAATTGAGCACTCCAATTTGAGATTTGTATGCATTGTAAACGGTCACGAAAATACAGTCTTTTAAACGGCTATTGCATAGCACTGCAACCACTTGACAACCTAGAGAGGGCATGTATGTTGAGACAAAACTTCAAACTTTGCTCAAAGATGGGTCATGTTAAATTTATGAATATGTCACTGGCAGGAAACAGGGTGATATTCTGCTTTTGCACACTTTTATAGGGGCAAATTGAATATTGTATACTAATTGTACATGTCTGATTTCATCATAACTGCACTCAAAACAGGGACATTATCAGTACTTACCTAACAATAATGATTTTTACCCCCATCAATAGCCTCAGCCGACCGCCCACAACGACTCCGCCATTACAATGTAAACAACGTGGGTGCAGAAATGTGTCAGATACTGGCTATCATATGACGTCATGTGTATCTGGTCGACCACTAAACCCTATCATGTTCTCACTAAACCTCCGTTCCTGGCGGAGCGCAGGACTTGTATTTGAGACTGAAGGTCGGCCGCACAGCGGCCGCTACCACAAGGTGACCTTACTGGATATATATCTGCCACATTTCACACAAAAACAGCCCACGTTTACATTTCAAGTGTAATGGCGGAGTCGTTCCGGTCAGCTGAGGTGATTGACAGGTGATAAAAATCATTATTGTCAGGTAAGTACTGAGAATGTCCCTGTTTTGAGTGCAGTTCTGATGGAATCAGACATGTAGAATTAGTATACAATATTACATTTTCCTATAAAAAGGTGTGCAAAAGCGGAATATGACCGCAAACAGTCTAGATCCTTACTCTATTTTTTGATTACCTGCTGTTGTCTCACTTGTCTAGTGCTGACACGCTCACATAGAGTGTATCGTCAGTTGATAATCCAAAATTAGAGTGCTGGCTAGCATGCATACTCAATAATTAGAGCGGATTGGGCCACCGGCCAAGCATGCATGAATGTTCCCATCACTTTTTGGAAATTTGCAATTCCAAACACATTTTCGATATGCATCTGGATTTTTTCAGACTTGCAGGAAAAAAACATGACCGTTGGTCATTTTTGTATCCTCTATGGCTTCCTCGTTCTCTGACATTTTGCTACAATTTATTGCAAGTGGTTTTTTTTGTGTGTAAAAAGAGTGTTCATAAAGGTACTATAATTTGTTATCATTGCATGCATGTCTATGGCAGGCTCTGATGTCACCAGCCCTATTTTTGGAGAGCTCTATTTTTTTTAGTATTACCCTACTCACTACTGTGTCTCCAACTGATTTTCACCACCGATATCCCCAATAAGTCTGGTAGGTAGAGTAGGGTAAAAGTCCAATTTTTGGACATGTCCTAACCTCAGACTTAGCATGCTATCAGAATGTAGACAATACTGATGCACTGTACTGTAAGACATTAGTATTGTTTACATTCTGATAGCATGACAAGTCTGAGGTTGGGATGTGTCCGGGGCTACAGCAGTTTACTCCAAACAACTATAACACTGAAGTCTGGTGTTTTGAGATGTCCATGATTGTGGCTGTTTACCCTATTTCAATTATCTTGTCAGTTTGTTGTACCTTTACTTTATGACTTTGTAGTACATCACCAGCATCAACATGAACAAAGCATACTGAAGACTAAATATGAAGATGTGTGTACATTTACTTGTGATCTGTTTGGATCTCTGTTTGCCTCTCTGCATTTTGTTGTTTATGACTCAGCTCCTTTGTCTTTAAATCCCCTGGCCAGACTGCAAAGTTTGGCACAGGAGTCGACGAGGTGCACCAGCCCATACCGAAAATCTGCACCTTGCAGGCTAGAAATGTGCACCACTCCGCACCAGACCAGCCAGAGATCCACACCAGCCCATTAAAACGAGTAAAACGCCCTTATTGGGTCGGAAACTGAGTGGACTGTTGTTAGCGTTAGTTCCTAATGTGAAAGAGCACTTAAAGCTTTGCTTTGAGTCAAATAGGGACCCGGGCAGCCTTTCCTTCGCCGGCCGCAGGCGTGACTGAGTTAAATAGGGACCCGGGCAGCCTTTCGTTCGCCGGCCGCAGGCGGTCACGTGACCGGGCTGATCAGGCATGGCCGGCCGAGCGCGAGGTCGGTGAGTCGTGGCCGCAAGTTGCGCAATCACAAATATGGGGAAGATAGTGTTGTGCGTCGTCGCGTGTTGCTCCTAAACCGAACAATGTAGAATTTCATAAATTTAATATGATATTTGTACGACATGAACATCTTTGTATGCAAATTTTCAGCCACATCAACTGAGTAATTGTGGAGAAATAAGCCCCTGAAAATCAATCATGGTCGGGCCGCTCAGACGTATATTTCAGTGTCTAGCCTAGATTTCCCCCCTAGCTGATGGAAAACCTCGCATCCGCTCGGTAATCACGTAGAAAATGTACGTAGAATCACGTAATCACGTAGAAAATACACGAGATGTCACGGATCAAGAATACTCACTTTCACACCATCCTCGCGGGATACATGAACACAACGTCTGAACGCCATGAAACAATGATGGGTCGCACGTCATGAACAACGTCTGAACGTCACAGCGTCATGAACACAGATGTTTTAAAACGCCTCTCCCGTAAACGATTTTGAACATTGTATTGAGTTACTGCCAATTTTCTTTTCGATCATCATTTACGATTATCAGTTTTTCGGAAGATGTTTTAGACTTTTACGCCAAAAACGCTACTTCTTCCCATCCATATAATTTGTTTGCAGAAAAGATCTAAGAATGTGTTTTTCCCCAATGCCAGTAAAAATGCTGTGATTTGCGATCGTTGTTTATTAGCGTGTATGTCTGTGCCGGCTGTTACCCACAGCACAGCATAGGTCCGCACTGCCATAGTGGCCAAATCCAGAGAGTTTTTTTCCGAATGTTTTTGAATGGATGGATTTCCGAGGTCAGGCCCCGCGCTAAGCATAGCTTGTTGCGCAGGCCCTGACCCCACCACCCGATCAAGCAATTCCTGGTGTCCGGCAGAATTTAGAAGCGAAAGTTTTACGACATACCTTGGCACGGTCCGCCCCGCCCGCTGACGTCACCTGACCCTGAGTGCGACCGCTGCCACCGGCCACAGGCCATCCCAGTCAGGGGCAAATAGCGAGCGCCGAAGCAAATCGAACCCAGGCTGCCACTACCGGGTGAGGTCAGAAGCCCGGCGCTCTCCCAACTGAGCTACAGGGGCGGACAAGCTACAGGGGCGGAGTTAGGAGGAGGGATGTCAAAATTATTGCATGATGTGATGTGATATGAAATGGTGAGTGTCCAGCACAAAAACGTGAAAATTCTGACCTTATTTTCATGCTTTTAGACCCGGACACATCCTTCGCCCTATCATTTTTGATAAAACAAGTAATTTTGTCATCCCTCCATTCCCCCTGAATCTCTAAATTTGGCCACCATGTGCACTGCACCCTACCGAATCTGCACCATACCGCACCGAATCTGCACAGCTTCTCCAAATCCGCACCAAATCCGCACCAAATCCGCACCAGCCAGGACAGGCCCGCGCCGACGAGATCTCGTCGAAAATGTCCTACTTTGCAGTCAGGCCCCCTGGACTCCTTCCACTATGCATAGTGCAAACAGCTGTAACCCCGGACACGTCTCAATGCCAGGCTTTTCATGCTATTGGTGATGTGCATCAGTATCGTCTACATCACAAATAGCATGAAAAGTCTGGTGTTAGGACGTCGTGTCCAGCGTTACAGTTGTCTACCCTACTTACAAACAAATGGTAACTTTGCTTGACTGAGACTAGACTGGTTACTTGAGATTTTAAAACTACATGGATTACCAGCATCTTGGTAGAAGTCAATGATCAGTCACTGGAGCTAGGACATAGGAATAAACTCCGAGCTTTGCCTTCAGAAGTAGAACAATTGGTATCTCATCTGAACTTTCATCTTTATTATCTTGATTTCCATCTTTTATCAGATACTTTCTGCACAGCTGATTCTGGCAAGTGGCAGGTGCCTGGACCCAGTCTACTATTGTAGTTTCAGACAATGTATCTAGCTGGTGACTGGACTCAGTCTCCTTATTGTGCTTTTTTCAGAATGTCTGGCCGGTAACTGGGCTCAGTCTGCTTATTATGATTGTTTCGGGCAGCATTTCTGTGGCCATTGACTGGGCTCAGTGGCCATTGACTGGGCTCAGTGGCCATTGACTGGGCTCAGTGGCCATTGACTGGGCTCAATGGCCATTGACTGGGCTCAGTGGCCATTGACTGGGCTTAGTGGCCATTGACTGGGCTCAATGGCCATTGACTGGGCTCAGTGGTCATTTACTGGGCTTAGTGGCGATTGACTGGGCTCAGTGGCCATTGACTGGGCTCAGTGGCCATTGACTGGGCTTAGTGGCCATTGACTGGGCTCAGTGGCTATTGACTGGGCTCTCCTGTGATATTGGCCTGTTTGTTGTGATTGTTTCAGACAATGTCTGGCTTGTGACTGGACTCAGTCTACTTATTGTGATTGTTTCAGGCAATGTCTCTGGCTTGTGACTGCGGCTCAGCCTACTTATTGTGATTGTTTCAGGCAATGTCTCTGGCTTGTGACTGCGGCTCAGCCTACTTATTGTGATTGTTTCAGACAATGTCTCTGGCTGGTGACTGGACTCAGTCTACTTATTGTGATTGTTTCAGGCAATGTATCTGGCTTGTGACTGCGGCTCAGTCTACTTATTGTGATTGTTTCAGACAATGTCTCTGGCTGGTGACTGGACTCAGTCTACTTATTGTGATTGTTTCAGGCAATGTATCTGGCTTGTGACTGCGGCTCAGTCTACTTATTGTGATTGTTTCAGACAATGTCTCTGGCTGGTGACTGGGCTCAGTCTGCGGATAAGCAGGAGTCTACTCTGGCATCCAGGGTGAGCATTGCTAATGTCTTGTATATAGAATCTCTTTTTATAAGAGACTGTGTAGCATCTAAACATGTTCGTTGTTTAACCATATCTAACTTAATCGTATTACGTTTAAAATTAACTATACAGAGTACAAACTCTTTGCTCTCTTTTATGTGGAATTAAAGTTACCTGGCTGTTACTTCAAATGAGGTGTAGGTACTGCTTAGTCACAAGCCACCTCCTTCTGTCCCTTTGTTATAGGAGTGATTAACATTATGATATGATTTATGATGTGATGTGACCACTGAAGTCTTAGTGAGTGAGTGTGTGTGTGTGTGGCAGACCGCGGGACAGGCTGTGTGTGGCAGACCGCGGGACAGGCTGAGTGTGTGGCAGACCGCGGGACAGGCTGAGTGTGTGGCAGACCGCGGGACAGGCTGACACGCGTCTGACTGCATGGCCAGGTGGGCGGTCTGGAACTGGGCTCCGGCGATGGCCCGACAGCCGCCAGCAGTACCGTCCCCGCCGCCGCCCCCGCCGCCGCCCCCGCCGCCGCCCCCGCCGCCGCCCCCGCCGCCGCTCCCGCCGCCGCCGCTCCCGCCACCCCCGCCGCCGGCGGCGCTGCCCCATCGGCCGGGGACGACTCGTTCTCGGCGGCCGATTCCTCCATGCTGCAGAAGGTGATTCGCACCGGCCTCATCACCAACGAGAACGACATCGAGGTGCAGCGCGCCGACCCCAACTCGCCGCTCTACTCGGTCAAGTCGTTCGAGGCGCTGAACCTGTGAGTGCTCCGACCAGGTCAGGCGGGGAGGGAGGGGCGTGGGAAGGTGTTGCTGGGATTCTGGATGCCAAGCTTAGGTCAGCGACACGGCAATGACACGATCACCAGCCATTGTCAGTGGCATTGAGGTGTGGGTGAGTGGAGTATAATTCAGAACCGGTGGTTTTATGTTCGAAATTTGCGACGCTTAGCTTGAAGATACCATTTAAGATGAAAGTCATTAACAAAACTGCCGTGTGACACCGAAGCCGGTTTGGTTGCCACACCTGAACTGACCGGGCGTCTTACCCGTGATCGACAGGCGACCGGAACTGCTGAAGGGCGTCTACGCCATGGGCTTCAACGCGCCGTCCAAGATCCAGGAGATGGCACTGCCCATCCTACTGGCCGACCCGTGAGTAGCTGACTCAGCCCCCACCAGTAACAGTTGGCAGCACTCGGGCGTTTGGGCGTTAAAAACCTACTACACCATAGGGTTCCCATGTTAAATCGATGATTTTCAGACGAGACTGGCTCGTAATCTATGTTACATATTTGAAATCCGACTTCTGAAACGGATAGCTACAAGTCTTAGCTACAACGTTTTTATTTATCATTTTTCGATATTCCGGGTGTAAAGGGGTTAAATCGGCTTGGGGTTAAAAAATGTCGGAACGACCGCTGATCGCTTCCAAATGCTACTACAGTACTGAAATATACACTATTTCGACTACTACTTCGTAGTAGAATTTAATATGATCGCTTCCAAATGCTACTACATGCACTGCAAATACACTACTTTGACTACTACTTCGTATATTTGCTGGCATTTAATTCAATAAATAAAGATGTAATCTATGGAAATAGAAGTTATTGATAGCAAACTATACCTTCAATTTATAATAGACAAAACAATTACAATAAAAATTATATCTTGTCTAATTCATTTGGGCGTTACATTCCTTACTGTTCTACCCGTTGTTCTATTACCCTGAGCTGACGGACCCGTGAGTAGATGACGGACCCGTGAGTAGCTGACAGACCCGTGAGTAGATGACGGACCCTTGAGTAGATGACGGACCCGTGAGTAGCTGACGGACCCGTGAGTAGCTGACGGACCCGTGAGTAGATGACGGACCCGTGAGTAGATGACGGACCCGTGAGAAGCTGACGGACCCGTGTGTAGATGACGGACCCGTGAGTAGATGACGGACCCGTGAGTAGATGACGGACCCGTGAGTAGATGACGGACCCGTGAGTAGATGACGGACCCGTGAGTAGATGACGGACCCGTGAGTAGATGACGGACCCGTGTGTAGATGACGGACCCGTGAGTAGATGACGGACCCGTGAGTAGATGACGGACCCGTGAGTAGATGACGGACCCGTGTGTAGATGACGGACCCGTGAGTAGATGACGGACCCGTGAGTAGATGACGGACCCGTGAGTAGATGACGGACCCGTGTGTAGATGACGGACTCGTGAGTAGATGACGGACCCGTGATGGCCGGTGAGTGTCTGCCCGTCGGCTTGCCATGTTTAAAGGGAGTGTGCCTACTGTTTTGGAATGCCAAAAATATTTTGCATACGGTAAGTAGCTATTGGTTTGATTGTTGTATATGATGAAATTCACATCTGGAGCCCCTTTAGTTGAATTTTCACTTATATTGTTTTTTTGCTTATTTTTTGTTTCGATATCTATAAAACGATCGTCACTATGGTGATGTTATGTAAAACAGCGCACATAAGACAATACAATTACGGTCACATCATGCAAGATAGAAAGACAAGTTTTGCACAGCACGTTCTTGCCACTGTGAACTTTATTATGTGCAAGTTTCGTAGCTCTAAATTGATATCTTCTTCAAAAAATGGCCATCGGCCATCATCGAAAAACATGATGGCCGTCCAGTTTCTGTTCGGCTGCTGCTATCAGCGTGCACGAGCTGTTTTGTTGAATTGCTATTGGCCGGCGCTAACAATATGCTAGCAGTGTAATCGATAGTTGCAGTGCTTCTAGTAGCGGAAGCCCTCTGGAGTCTACCCGATAACTTTTTGCTCCCAGCAAATTCCTGGAGTCTTTGGAATATCTCAGCAACTAGGGCGAATCTGGAGAAACGAAGTCATGGGTCAATTCAGCAAATTATGTTCTATAGACCAGTGCTAATAACCCCAAATAAACGATGTGATTAGGCACACTCCCTTTAATGCATACAATATATTGAACACATTTCTGGTCGTTATGAATTTTGTCTTTCGCTAAGCTTGACTATTTTTCTCTCAAATGATTCAGTTTCACGTAGCCTGGTCTTAGATCTGAGGTCACTGATGTCACTCTGCGTCTGTGTGTTTGGCAGGCCGCAGAACCTGATCGCCCAGTCACAGTCGGGTACCGGCAAAACGGCCGCGTTCGTCCTTGCCATGCTCAGCCGGGTAGACATCACCAAAAACTACCCACAGGTCAGTCACGCGGGAGTATTTCACCAGAGTAGGATGCTGAGTTGGGAGTATTGGTGACATAGGTTGCATGGCGTTATGGCTCACGCTTTGAGTGTATTTGTCGACAGCCTAAGTGCATGTTGTGACTTGCTGCGCAGTGCACATCGTTGTCTCCTTTGCGCAGAATCATGCTGCATGTCTCGCCTTCTCGAGCGTCTTAGCCTCTCTTGTCTTAGTCTCGGCAAGAATCAGTAGGGATGAATCTGTTCTTGTCCACTGGTAGATTGTCGACCTACCTGTGTGTGTGTGTGTGTGTTCTGATATGGTGCTCTGTCTGTCTCCCACGTACGAGCTGGCGCTACAGACGGGTGACCAGTGTGTTCTGTTCTGGACAGGTACTCTGTCTATCTCCCACGTACGAGCTGGCGCTGCAGTCGGGTGACGTGGCTCAGAGGATGGCACAGTACTGCCCCGATATCCGGATCAAGTACGCTGTCAGAGGAGAAGAGAGTAAGTCAGTCGGAGCCAGCAGTGTTGTATGCGGGACCGGGCCGGAGCCAGCATTGTTGTATGCGGGGCCGGGCCGGAGCCAGCATTGTTGTATGCGGGGCCGGGCCGGAGCCAGCATTGCTGTATGCGGGACCGGACCCAGCAGTGTTGTATGCGGGACCGGGCCGGAGCCAACAGTGTTGTATGCGGGGCCGGGCCGGAGCCAGCATTGTTGTATGCGGGGCCGGGCCGGAGCCAGCATTGCTGTATGCGGGACCGGGTCGGAGCCAGCATTGCTGTATGCGGGGCCGGGTCGGAGCAAACATTGCTGTATGCGGGACCGGGCCGGAAGATTCTCAGCTGACCCGCTACCGGGTCCATTGTATTCGAGTGCTAGAGAAATATTGCGTGAATTACTGTTGTGTTCAGTGATGTGTGCTGTGCTGTGCTGTGCTGTGCTGTGCTGTGCTGTGCTGTGCTGTGCTGTGCTGTGCTGTGCTGTGCTGTGCTGTGAAGTGCTGTGCTGTGCTGTGCTGCGCTGTGCTGCGCTGTGCTGCGCTGTGCTGCGCTGTGCTGCGCTGTGCTGCGCTGTGCTGTGCTGCGCTGTGCTGCGCTGTGCTGCGCTGTGCTGCGCTGTGCTGCGCTGTGCTGCGCTGTGCTGCGCTGTGCTGCGCTGTGCTGCGCTGTGCTGCGCTGTGCTGCGCTGTGCTGCGCTGTGCTGCGCTGTGCTGTGCTGTGCTGCGCTGTGCTGCGCTGTGCTGCGCTGTGCTGCGCTGTGCTGCGCTGTGCTGCGCTGTGCTGCGCTGTGCTGCGCTGCGCTGTGCTGCGCTGTGCTGCGCTGTGCTGCGCTGTGCTGTGCTGTGCTGCGCTGTGCTGCGCTGTGCTGCGCTGTGCTGCGCTGTGCTGCGCTGTGCTGTGCTGTGCTGTGCTGTGCTGCGCTGTGCTGTGCTGTGCCTGACACGGCTGTGCGTGTGTTTCAGTGCCGCGCGGCTCACAGCTGGACGAGCACATTATCATCGGCACGCCGGGAAAGGTGCTCGACTGGGGCATCAAGTTCCGCTTCTTCGACATCAAGAAGATCTCTGTGTTTGTGCTGGACGAGGCGGACGTGATGATCTCACTGCAGGGCCATCAGGACCAGAGCATCCGCATTCACAAGTCAGTAAAGGCAGCTGCTGAGGCTGGGACTGGGGCTGCTGATGCTGGGGCTGGGGCTGCTGAGGCTGGGGCTGCTGAGGCTGGGACTGGGGAGGCTGAGGCTGGGACTGGGGCTGCTGAGGCTGGGCTGCTGAGGCTGAGGCTGGGGCTGCTGAGGCTGAGGCTGGGGCTGCTGAGGCTGGGACTGGGGCTGCTGAGGCTGGGGCTGCTGAGGCTGAGGCTGGGGCTGGGGCTGCTGATGCTGAGGCTGGGGCTGGGGCTGCTGAGGCTGGGCCTGGGGCTGCTGAGGCTGGGACTGGGGCTGCTGAGGCTGGGGCTGGGGCTGCTGAGGCTGAGGCTGGGGCTGGGGCTGCTGAGGCTGGGCCTGGGGCTGCTGAGGCTGAGGCTGGGGCTGCTGGGACTGGGCCTGGGGCTGCTGAGGCTGGGCCTGGGGCTGCTGAGGCTGGGGCTGCTGAGGCTGGTGTTGGGGCTGCTGAGGCTGGGGCTGCTGAGGCTGGGCCTGGGGCTGCTGAGGCTGGGGCTGCTGGGGCTGGGGCTGCTGATGCTGGGCCTGGGGCTGCTGAGGCTGGGCCTGGGGCTGCTGAGGCTGGGGCTGATGGGGCTGAGGCTGGTGCTAGGGCTGCTGAGGCTGGGGCTGAGGCTGCTGAGGCTGGGGCTGAGGCTGCTGAGGCTGGGGCTGAGGCTGCTGAGGCTGGGGCTGGGGCTGCTGAGGCTGGGACTGAGGCTGGAGCTGCTGGCGACGGACACACTCGGCAGCTGCGGCATGAGCCTGCTGCTGATAGTGCAGTAGAGCTCGCCTGTATCTTCAGACAGTCATAAGATATTTCCTTCAGTCTGGCCTAGTGTGTGTTACTTGCCATTTTACAATGGCGCTGAGACTAATTCCGCCAGTTTATCGGCGGAACAAACATAAGTTTCATACATCCTGCTCGTAGAGTTTTTTCTGGGTTTTATACTGCCTGTTTACTACGTTTAAAATGTGCCTATGAGGGTATACAAATGTAATATAGATTAATCCACTTTCAGATGTGATTTGAGTGAGACGCTTGACCAGATATACTTTTTTCTCCACGCGTCATTTCAGGATGGTGCCGAAATCTTGTCAGATGCTGTTCTTCTCTGCGACATACAACGGAGAAGTGATGAACTTTGCGGAAGCGATCATCTCCAACCCCGTCATCATCAAACTGAAACGGTGGGCAACACTTGGGAAACGTATAGGCAGTGATGGTTTTAAGGGTCGGGTGGATTGACTAGTGGGGTAGCCTCATTGAAATCGTGTTTGTAAATTCGGCGTCGCATTGTAGCGTAGTTAGGGCTGCTGTAAGCATTTTATTTTCCTGACAGCAAATTTAAAGAGACCATGTTTTCAAAATCCTCTTTGCTGGCCTTTGCCAGTTCCACGTGTCCCACGGTAGCGTCGTTGGTTGTCGTTGACGGCCATTGTGGTTCTGCAGTTCCACGTGTCCCACGGTAGCGTCGTTGGTTGTCGTTGACGGCCATTGTGGTTCTGCAGTTCCACGTGTCCCACGGTAGCGTCGTTGGTTGTCGTTGACGGCCATTGTGGTTCTGCAGTTCCACGTGTCCCACGGTAGCGTCGTTGGTTGTCGTTGACGGCCATTGTGGTTCTGCAGTTCCACGTGCCCCACGGTAGCGACGTTGGTTGTTGACGGCCATTGTGGTTCCGCAGTGAGGAGGAGAGCCTGGACAACATTAAGCAGTACTACGTGGAGTGTATGTCGGAGGAGACCAAGTACCAGGCCATCTCCAACATCTACGGCGTCATCACCATCGGACAGGCCATCATCTTCTGTCACGTGAGGCGCGGCTCACAGACGTACATACCATGAGCCGTACCATATTATAGTACCATATTTGAATTGTTACAACTTGCACCCCAATTTTAGTAGTTACATTCTGCCAATGGTCCCCATTAACGGCCCCACTCGGCTCACCCAGTACAGTACAAGGTTAATAACCTTATAGTCACACAGTACAAGGTTAATAACCTTATAGTCACACAGTACAAGGTTAATAACCTTATAGTCACACAGTACAAGGTTAATAACCTTATAGTCACACAGTACAAGGTTAATAACCTTATAGTCACACAGTACAAGGTTAATAACCTTATAGTCACACAGTACAAGGTTAATAACCTTATAGTCACACAGTACAAGGTTAATAACCTTATAGTCACACAGTACAAGGTTAATAACCTTATAGTCACACAGTACAAGGTTAATAACCTTATAGTCCCACAGTACAAGGTTAATAACCTTATAGTCACACAGTACAAGGTTAATAACCTTATAGTCACACAGTACAAGGTTAATAACCTTATAGTCACACAGTACAAGGTTAATAACCTTATAGTCCCACAGTACAAGGTTAATAACCTTATAGTCACACAGTACAAGGTTAATAACCTTATAGTCACACAGTACAAGGTTAATAACCTTATAGTCACACAGTACAAGGTTAATAACCTTATAGTCACACAGTACAAGGTTAATAACCTTATAGTCACACAGTACAAGGTTAATAACCTTATAGTCACACAGTACAAGGTTAATAACCTTATAGTCACACAGTACAAGGTTAATAACCTTATAGTCACACAGTACAAGGTTAATAACCTTATAGTCACACAGTACAAGGTTAATAACCTTATAGTCACACAGTACAAGGTTAATAACCTTATAGTCACACAGTACAAGGTTAATAACCTTATAGTCACACAGTACAAGGTTAATAACCTTATAGTCACACAGTACAAGGTTAATAACCTTATAGTCACACAGTACAAGGTTAATAACCTTATAGTCACAGTACAAGGTTAATAACCTTATAGTCACACAGTACAAGGTTAATAACCTTATAGTCACACAGTACAAGGTTAATAACCTTATAGTCCCACAGTACAAGGTTAATAACCTTATAGTCCCACAGTACAAGGTTAATAACCTTATAGTCACACAGGGCTCCGTGCCGTTCAGTTCAGTACATGTTGATCTGTCTAGCCCTCTGACCTCCTCTGAGTTGGTCATGTCGAGTTCTCCGATCGTCTGACCCCGCCGACCCCCTCACACAGACGAAGCGGACGGCGGCGTGGCTGACGAACAAGATGACGGCTGACGGCCACAGCGTGGCGCTGCTGTCCGGAGACCTGACGGTGGAGCAGCGCATCAGCGTGCTGGACCGCTTCAGGGACGGCAAGGAGAAGATCCTCATCACCACCAACGTGCTCTCCCGCGGTGAGCAGGCTCAGCTGACGGCTGCTGCTGGGGACGGGGGGCTGGAGGTGGGGGTATGAAGATCATCATCACCACCAACGTGCTCCCCCGCGGTGAGCAGGCTCAGCTGACGGCTGCTGCTGGGGACGGGGGGCTGGAGGTGGGGGTATGAAGATCATCATCACCACCAACGTGCTCTCCCCCGGTGACGCTCGGGTCGGCTGCTGCTGGGGACGGGGGCTGGAGGTGGGGTATGAAGATCATCATCACCACCAACGTGCTCCCCCGCAGTGAGGCTCGGGTCGGCTGTTGCTGGGGGAGGGGCTGGAGGTGGGGGTATGAAGATCATCATCACCACCAACGTGCTCTCCCGCGGTGAGGCTCGGGTCGGCTGCTGCTGGGGACGGGGGGCTGGAGGTGGGATATGAAGATCATCATCACCACCAACGTGCTCCCCCGCGGTGAGGCGAGAGCGGGAGGGGGCCGGGGGCTACAGGTAGCTGTAGATTACTGCTGATGGTGGCCATATAACTTAGCTGGCATGCATACTTCCTGATTCGTGAGCTATGTGGTGTTGTCTGTCGGAGTTCGATGGTCGCCTTTCGTCTTCTGATTCTACCTGTTCCTACTTATTCCTAGATCTCCAACACTCATGTCTGGTTTGATACATATATCGGTACGATTGGTTCCATCATTTCACTCGCCCTGTCACTACCTCCGCCTTTCAGTGTATTATACCGACCTCCCTGAGCAGAGTTGGGGGTAGATGGGAGAGACCTCACATGACTTCCCTCAGCAGCCTCTGACCATCCCTCTTCCCCGTCCCCTCCGGCAGGCATCGACGTGGAACAGGTGACGATCGTGGTCAACTTTGACATACCGTCCCCTCCGGCAGGCATCGACGTGGAACAGGTGACGATCGTGGTCAACTTTGATATGCCGGTCGACCAGACGGGCTCAGCCGACTGCGAGACCTACCTGCACCGGATCGGACGCACCGGCCGCTTCGGCAAGGCCGGCATCGCCATCAACCTGGTGGACGGCCGCAAGTCCAGCGCAGTCCTCCGACAGATCGTCGAACACTTCGGTACGTATCAACTTTGAAAATGTTGATTGAAATAGGAATTATGCAAATTATGAAAATATGAAAAAAATAACAAAATGGGGAAGGAGTACTCTGTTATTGCATTCGAAGGGTTTGTTAGCTCTGCCTGATATGGATCCTCCCATTCCGGTCATGGCTAGAAGTCTCGGCCTATCAGGGTGGATTCTCGGACTGGGTGTGGGGTTCGTGCTGGTCTGTTGGGGAGCAGTCGGTGGTGAGATTTCGCGAGTGGGTGGAGGGCTGTTTAAAGGAAATGTTGAGAGATGGCTTGGCCTTGTAATATAAGAGCTAATTAATGTATTAAATTGTCATTACGCCATGTTAGTCCGTGATTAAACGATTGAGTTAATTATGGTGCTGCGCCATGTCCGGTTATGACATACTACAACTAATTTCGATATGTAACATTGTAGTGTCCGATGTCCACTGAGTAAAAACAAAGCAAAATGCCCCAACTCTGACCTATGCCCCTGTCTGGTTTTCAGGTCGGAAAATCAACCGACTGGACGCGGAGGACGCGGATGAAATCGAGAGGATCAACAAGGACTAGGCTATCAAGTTTGCTAATCAATTGTCCTGCCGTCCCACTCCTGGTTTGGACCGGGGACAGTTCGTGGGCTGCATTTCCACGCTGCTGTACCTGCGGTGCCCGGTGTCCTGCCGTCCCACTCCTGGTTTGGACCGGGGACAGTTCGTGGGTTGCATTTCCACGCTGCCGTACCTGCGGTGCCCGGGGTACCTGATCTCGGAGTGGTACCCGAGTACCTGGCTGCGGTGCCCGTGTGCCCCTCCATGACACATCGTGTACCCCGGGCTGCGGCACCCGTGCCTGGCAGAGGTATCCGATTTCCAATGGCTGATGTACATGTGTGTCTGGCCGTGATACCCGTGTACCCTGGCAGAGGTACATATGCCCGTGATACCCGTGTAGCCTGGCAGAGGTACATATGCCCTGCTGCAGTGGGGGTCCGTACGGGTGCCGCCAGTGATGCCTGCAGACACCACCGCTTACGCTTCAGTTTGGCGGCGCGACGAAAACTCGTTATTGTGTCACCCTCCGCCGTCATCATATTTGTCCGTTCGCAGAAGGAATACATTTTATCTTTGCATCGGTTTTTAACTAGTTTGTTGTCGATGGCTGCATTTGGATGGCAACATTCCCTTTAAAGGAAATAGTTCACCTTCGGATTTTTTTATCAGAACATGATTTCATTATATTTTTTAATACAGTTTCTTTTTTTCTTTTCAAAAATGGTCCTACATCGCGCCAATTCAGGACGGAAGGTCGTAAATTATTAAGTTTATGGTGTGCGTTATTGGTATGTGCCTGCTCCGTGCAGTGCTGGCACTTTTAGATGGTACGGTATATCATATATGCGCCGCATTTCTTCGCCAAAAAGTCAAATATCTTCGGCTGGAGAGTCTTTTCAGACAAGAACAGTTGCAGATAGGGATTTCTCAACACGGGCTACAAAACTGCTATTTCAGTTAAAAACCCCATGTTGAAGGTGAACTATTTCCTTTAAAGGGAATGTTTCACCTTTCTGAAAGTTGTCAAATATACGCTGGTTGTAGTCGAAAATATGAAGTAAGTGCTGCTGAAAACGATGGTGATACTTTTTTTCTCGAAAAGTCGCTTAACTTTATACAAATTAAGGTTTTAAATTTGGGATGATATCATTGTTGAGCGGATTTCCGCCGCGGATTGGTTGACAAAGTGGCTGTCAGCTAATCAGCGGCGGCACTAGCCTAGATCCCACTTTGCAAATGGGAAATTAAATTGCTTAAAGGGAAATAATGACCTTTTTCCACAAAAATGGAGTTAGCACTTGAAATCGCCAGACGAGACCAAAATATATTGTAAATTCATCACATTTTGCATGAAAACTTTCCTACCGAAAGATATTTCAAGTTAAAGTTGATAAGCGTTCCACACTTTTAACGACCGGTACTTGCAAGTACTTTTGGTCCTCATCAAACTGCGGGCTTTTCCCGTATTGTTTTTTTACGCAATGGAGTGGAAAATATATTGTGCGTTCTGCTTGTTGTGATTATATGCCCAGCGGTCTTCTAAAACTAACAGCGATTGGAAAAAGTGGCAATAAAATCGGAAGCTCATCGATGCACATCAACGGCGGCATAGTTAGTGGTTGCGACCCTCAATTTTTGAAAATAAATTCATTTGTTTTCAACATTAGGAGCATTGTATAATTTGTCTGTGGCTGTATATAACACTATGCTTTATATTATCATGAAAAATAATAATTTTTCCCAAAAAAACTAACAAACAATAACACAAAACTGGCAAATAAATCGGAAGCTCATCGATGCACATCGACGGCGACCTATTTAGCGTCGGCGATTTGTTTACAAAGCATTGTCATGCTTCTCGGCGCACTTAACCATTGTGGCGAGCTGTTGCTAGTAGCGCTTTCGTTCTCCATGGCAACCAGGCGTGAGCCAATGAAAAGCCAGAACGTATTCCCTTTCTGGCTTTTGATTGGCTGACGCCTGGTTGCCATGGAGAACGAAAGCGCTACTAGCGTGTGTCCGAGCAGCGCTCAGTTTGATCGGAAATGTCACAGAGCCTCCAAAAATACCGCAATCGATGTAAACAATGGTAGGGAAGGGCGAATTTGTCAATGACCTTCATGAAGTACACAAGGTACTTGTTTTGTATTTTTCCCAAACTTACAACTTCGAATTTGGGAATAATTTTATTTAATTCTTAAATTTAAATAAAATAATTTTAAAACCATAGCGGTAGCCTAATAAATTGTTGCTAACAAAATCAAAAGGTCATTATTTCCCTTTAACGGGTAAGTTTTGGGGAAAATGACCTTAGTATTTTCGACATTTCAATAACGGCCAAAGATAATGGCTCTCAGTTCAAAACCACTACAAAGGTGAAACATTCCCTTTAAACTCCCACCGTGCCGGTACTCGGCGCCACCTTCGCCGTGCCGGGGGGGGGGGGGGCGTTTCAATTCGACGCCCTCCCCTCGAATACCTATGAGACGTAGATTAAAACCGAAAATACCGTTTGAAAGCTCGTCAAAAAACATTTAAAAACTTTCGGTCATTTTTTGGCTCGGGTCAATATTGAGGTCACCAGAGGTCATCAAAGGTCAGATTTTCCAGTTTCAGGACTTCGCTCCAGAAACACCTAAATATCTCGGGAACTATGATAGGGATGCCTGCCCGTGTTTTTCCCCAAACGGGAAAAAATATAAAATACTAAGGTTATTTTCCCCAAACGGGAAAACGGGAAACAAACGGGGGAAAAACAATCGAAAGCTCTTGCAAAATGCAATCGCTGAAGTGTCCTCAAATTTTAGCTAAGGTTAATAGTTTAGGCTCAAAAGGTCGTCAAAGGTCAAAAAGGCTATTTTTGGGCAAACTGTTCTTCGCAAATAACGTGTTACCTAATTGACAATAATTTGGGCAATAATTTTGACGCCATCGTGTTTGTCTCGTCAAGGCGCTTCGAATAATATTCATGGTGACCAGGTTAGGTCAACTTATAAATTTGACCTCAGGTCAAGGTCAAGTCGTGACCCAAGTAGGTCATGTTGCACATTGGGAGACGTGTCTCGACGCGACAAACACATTGGTGTCAGTTTCACTTCTTCTCTATCTTCATTCTGTCGAGAGTTATTGACAAAAAAGTGTTGGTGATCTCGGATGGCCTCGGGTGCCCTGTAGGGGTCACTGAACAAAAATTGCACCTGGGTCATCAATAATGGCCTATGATAGCATGATCCATAAGGAATTGGACTGATATGCGTATCCTCGGAATAGGAAGCATTTGCATATTTCCCCACCGACTTATAATGGGGAGGTCGCAAAATTGACCCGATCTTAGGTCACCGGTATAAAAAAATCCGATATAAACGAATGGTAGGTGCCTATTAGAGTACTCCAGACCTGTGTCGTCATTGCTTCTATCCTAATGTCCTTCTGTTCTCCTTACCTTTCCTTTGTATTTCAGAATGGTGTGATCATTGGCATTGAATACAAATGTGCTAAATGACTTGAGGTCTATTTATGATCACACCATGTCAAATCAAGAGCCTATCCGATGTCCATATCCTGACTGCACATGGAGCATTCAAGAGGAAGACCGCACTACCCTCATAGCCCTGCTCCAGATGCATGAGCGGGCTACCCACCCTACACCACCTGCCAGTACCACTGCCCAGGTGGAAAAGATAAAGCGTCCTATCATCGCTGCTGGGGGAACAACTGAGGAGTGGTCCTACTTCTTGCAACGCTGGACGACATACAAGGCAGCCACACACATCAAAGGACCTGAGGCTGTGTATCAACTGCTTGACTGTTGTGAGGAGCAGCTGAGGCGGGACCTCGCCCGTCTGTTTGGAGCCCTCTCCACTGCTGAAGAAGACACTGTCCTCAAACGCATCAAAGATCTGGCTGTCCGTGCTGAAAACGTCCTGGTGGCACGTGAAGAGCTGCACAACTGCAGACAGGATAGAGACGAACCGGTACGTGCCTTTTGTGCCCGCCTGAAAGGCATCGCCCTGACATGTCAATATACAACCACCTGCAGCTGCCCCGAACCGGGAACCGTGGACTACAGCGACGAGATGATCCGAGATGGTCTCATCCGTGGCGTCTATGACCCCGAAATCAAGCTCTCCCTCCTGTCTGAGAAAGACGGAACAACCTCACTCGAAGACACTCTCCGATTCATCGAGTCCCGGGAGGGCGGCAAACAGTCTGCTCAGCGCCTAGCCGCTGCTTCAGGTTCAGCTGTGCCGGCTCACGTCAGCGCTGTCAGCAGCTTCCGTCGACAGCAGCGTGACGCCCATCGAGTCCGACAGCCCCCTGGATCCACTGATGGTGGTGGAGGATCAACCTCTCGGCCCTGTGGCTTCTGCGGCACCAGGGACCATCCTTTGGACAGAGCCAGCCGGGTGTCTAAATGCAGTGCGTATGGGCACCAGTGTGGTAAGTGTGGCAAAATGAACCATCACGAACGTGTGTGCAGATCGAGCAAACCGCGGCTGCCTGCCACTTCTCAAAGTGTCGCGGTGGCATGGTCCCAACGCTCGACTGAGTCTGACCCACCAGCCCAAACCGAGATCGCAGAACCGAGTGCTTCCACAGTGTTTGACACTCTGTGCAGTGTCAGTAAGCAGTCTGACGGCCCGCTCCCCGCACCTCACGGGCAGCTTTTGATGGAACACCATCTGTATGACTCTCTTCGTGACACCTGGGAAAGGGGGCCCTCTGCGCCACCACCTACTGTCCCTGTATTCGTCTCACATCTTCCGTGTGACTCCAGGGCCCTGGGTCTCGACACCGTCCTACGTCGACCCACCACGTCCCCACTGGTATACGCCGTCGCGGACACAGGCTGTCAGTCCTGCCTCGCAGGCACCTCGTTCCTGCGACACCTGGGGCTCGACAAACGCCACCTCACTCAAGTTCAGCTGAAAATGGCTGCGGTCAACAACGATCCCATCCACATCATTGGCGCCCTCCCTCTCCGCGTCTCAAACACCCGGGGACCCGGGGGCCTGGAGACAAGACAAGTGGTGTACTTCACTGATGCCACCGACAAATTCTTCCTCTCTCGCGGAGCCTGCGAAGCACTCGGCATCATCCCACCCGACTTCCCGAAGATTGGTACACACTCTCAGTCCAAGGCAGCACCCATCGCGGCACCCATGAGCACGTCAAGTGACACTGCTGCACCAGTATCCTGCATCACAGCCGAGTGTGACTGCCCACGACGTCAGCTCCCCCCACCGCGCCCAACTGCGCCACCGTACCCTCCCACTGAGGAAAATCGGGCTAAGCTAGAGGCCTGGCTCCTCGACTACTACGCATCCAGCACGTTCAATGTGTGCACACATCAGACCCTACCCGCGATGGAAGGTCCGCCTCTCCGTCTGATGGTAGATCCTGAAGCCACACCCGTAGCTCATCACACACCCATCCCTGTCCCCATCCACTGGCAGGACGATGTCAAGGCCGGCTTGGACCAAGATTGTCGCCTAGGAGTCGTCGAGGAAGTCCCTATCGGTACACCCGTGACTTGGTGTCACCGGATGGTGATCAACCCCAAAAAGAACGGTAAGCCCCGACGGACGGTTGACCTCCAGGATCTGAACCTCCACGCCACCCGCGAAACCCACCACACTCAGTCGCCGTTCCATCAAGCCCGGGCAGTCCCACGGGAGACGAAGAAAACCGTGTGCGACGCATGGAATGGTTACCATGCCGTGCCTCTCCACCCCGACGACCGCCACCTCACTACGTTCATAACGCCGTGGGGTCGCTACCGGTACTGCGTCGCCCCTCAAGGCTACACGGCTTCAGGAGACGGGTACAGCCGACGGTTCGACGCTCTCGTCGCCGACATCCCGCGCAAAACCAAGTGCGTCGACGACACCGTTCTATGGGCAGACAACATTGAGGAGTCATTTCACCAAGCTGTCGAATGGCTGGACCGCTGCGGCCGACATGGCATCACGCAGAACCCGTCCAAATTCCGCTTCGCGAATGACGTCGCGGAGTTCGCTGGATTCGAAATCACACCGACGACTGTGCGACCGTGTCCGCGGATGCTGCAGGCGATCGAGGGCTTCCCTACTCCTCGGAACCTGACCGACGTCCGCAGCTGGCTGGGCCTACTCAATCAGGTGTCGTACGCGTTCGCATCAGCCGATCAAATGCGACCGTACCGTGACCTGCTCAAACCGGGCCAGTCCTTCGCGTGGACCGACCAGCTGGACATCCTCTTCCAGCAGTCGAAAAAAGTCATCATCGCCCAAATCAAGGACGGTGTTGAAATCTTTGACAAGACTCGCCCCACATGCCTGGCCACCGACTGGTCGAAGGAAGGACTCGGCTACTGGCTCCTACAGAAGCACTGCCAGTGCGCCGGAACTCGGCCATTCTGCTGCCACTCTGGCTGGCGTGCCGTGTTGGTTGGGAGCCGCTTCACCCACGGCGCCGAATCCCGTTACGCACCAATCGAAGGCGAGGCACTGGCCGTCGTGGACGCCCTTCACAAGACTCGTCATTTCACTCTTGGCTGCTCTGACCTGCTCGTGGCTGTGGACCATCGACCTCTGCTGAAGGTCCTCGGTGACCGCTCCCTGGAAGAGATCCCGAACCCGCGGCTTCGGAACCTAAAGGAGAAGAGCCTTCGCTTCAGGTTCCGTGTTGTTCATGTCCCTGGCATTCGGAACAACGCAGCTGACGCCGTCTCTCGTCACCCGGTTGGGGCACCCGAAGCACCTGACCTCCCTGATGACGCATCAGTTGACACCACGTCGGCTCCTCCGAACCTGCGGGACACCCCTCGCGCCTGGCCGATCCTCGACGCTCTCGCCAACGTCCGAACGCACGAGACAATCGACACCTCATCATGCACGCCATTGAGTGCCTCGGCCACCACTGATCTCATCAGGTCAATAACCTGGGACGACGTACGCACGACAACCACCAGCGATCCTGAGATGCTCCGGCTCATCGATTCCATCAACAACGGCTTTCCAGAGGCGCCGACTGACGTACCAGTCGCGATCCGACCGTACCACAGATACCGCGACCATCTCAGCGAATACGACGGCGTCGTTCTCTACAAAGACCGAGTGGTGATCCCTCCTGCCCTTCGTCATCGTGTCCTTCAGGCACTCCATGCAGCCCATCAAGGCGTGTCGATGATGGACTCTCGAGCCGCCAGTTCCTTCTTCTGGCCCGGCATGTCGCAAGCCATATCGGACACCCGATCCCGATGCGACACATGCAACCGCAACGCGCCATCCCAGCCGAGCGCCCCTCCTACGCCACCCATTCTGCCGGCATATCCCTTCCAGAGCATCTGCGCTGATTACTTCTCGCACTGCGGACGTCACTACCTGGTTGTCGTCGACCGTTACAGCAACTGGCCCATCGTCGAGGAATCCTCCAACGGGTCGAGCGGTCTGGTCTCTGCCCTGCGCAGGACCTTCGTCACCTACGGGATCAGCGAGGAACTCACCTCCGACGGTGGACCAGAATTCACCGCCACAGCGTCCGAGACATTCCTCCGCAACTGGGGCGTTGGACACCGCCTGTCATCTGTCGCATTCCCCCATGGGAACTGTCGGGCAGAAGTCGCGGTGAAAACTGTGAAGCGCCTTCTCTGCGACAACACGCTCGCCACTGGTGGCCTGAACACGGACCACTTTCAGCGCGCCATGTTACAGTATCGCAACACCCCGGATCGTGACACCCGCCTCTCCCCAGCACAAGTGCTCTTTGGCCGTCCGATCCGCGACTTCATCCCCATACACCCAGGGAGGTATCGGCCTCATAGCACTTGGCGGGAGACACTGGCCAACCGCGAGGAGGCTCTACGGAACCGGCATATGCGTACACACGAACGCCTATCTGAACACACGCAGATCCTGCCACCCCTCGCGATCGGCGACTGCGTCCGCCTCCAGAACCTGGTGGGCCCGCATCCGACCAAGTGGGACAAGACGGGTATCGTGATCGAGGTGCGTCAATTCGACCAGTATGTCATCCGTGTCGACGGCTCGGGTCGCGTGACCATCCGCAACCGTCGCCACCTACGGAAATACCTTCCATTCATGCCTCGCCCCCCGACCCCTCCGCTGCTCAATCTCCCAGGGCGGCCACTGATGTCCGATGCCCGGAATGCTCACCCCTCAGCCGCTCGACCAGCTGTCAACCCGCCACGCCCGCCAGCTCCGGTCCGCCTCACACCCGACAGCCCACGGCCGAGCCCATCTGATGCTCGATTGCATGCACCGACACCATCGACCTTGACCGCCGCCCCTGCACCTGCAGCACCCGGTACACTGCCCGTCGCTCCCCAGAGTCCACCACCTGACACACGGTGTGCTGCGAATCCCCCGCCGGCCGTACCCCATCCCACGCACACCGCTCAGTCAGAGCATGATCCCACTACACCCCGCCGCCCTTCTCGGCAAACTCGCCTGCCACCTTTCCTAGCGGAGAACTATGCGCTCACTTGATTGTATATTGGTCTCTCAGGTGTGTTATCCGCATCGTGGTGTTTGTCGCCGCTAAGTTGGCCATGGCTCAGTTGCTTGTGTAATGTATATACGCGTTGCGCTTTGAATGAAGCCATTCACGGTTGCTCGTGGTAGCAGCTACACCCAGTCTGTTTATGTTATGTTCTCATAGTTTGACTGTATCAGACTGATGTTATGTTGTATCATACTTTGAGACTTCAAAGTCTCGGGAGGGGATAGAGTACTCCAGACCTGTGTCGTCATTGCTTCTATCCTAATGTCCTTCTGTTCTCCTTACCTTTCCTTTGTATTTCAGAATGGTGTGATCATTGGCATTGAATACACATGTGCTAAATGACTTGAGGTCTATTTACCTATGACCTTATGAAATCCTGTAAGTTTGAAACCGATCGACCAAAAACTGTGGATGTTGTACGACAGCAAATTGTTTTGGAGGTGGTCACGTGACCTGGCCTGGTGACTTGACCTGAGATGACCGGAAGTCAAGAACTTCACACAATGTGGGTAATTGATGCCCAAACACCTGTGCAAAAAAACGACGGCGCTGCGCGTTGTTTTTCCGCTATCCTCGAAACACCTTAGGAGGGGGGGGGGCGTCTAAACGCCCCCCCCCCCCCGGCGCGGGTTAAAGGACATAGTTCACCTTGGAAATGTTTTACCAAACACGATTTGATTATATAGTTTAATACAATTTCTTTTCATATTGTCAAAAATGGCCTTATATCGCGCCGATTCAGGACAGAAGGCCGTAAATTTGTATTGTTTATGAAAACTATGCATACTCTCTAAGCCAGAGTCCTGACGTCACGCGAATGTAAAAAAATGGTTCAGCCAATCAGATTCGAAAGTAGTCGCGTAAAGATAGACTCGCATTGGAGATGTGCCAACCGACGGCCGGCGATCGCTTGCTAGCACCAGCTGCAAGCTGATTGGCTGATGGTATAGCCTCTGCCCGGGCTAGAACCAGCACAACATTCTTTCGCCAGCACCGCATTCCTTCGCCAAAAACTCAAATATATTCGGCTGGAGTCTTTTCAGTCAAGAAAACTTGCAGATAGGGGTTTCCCAACACGGGCTACAAAACTGCTATCTCAGTTTAAAACTAATGTTGAAGGTGAACTATTTCCTTTAACCCTATTTGTAACAGGCTCCTGGCTACCCCTATTTGTAACAGGGGGGGGGGGCGGATTCCGCCCCCCCCCCCCCGGAGATCTCGAGATCTACCCGTCCGATTTTCAAAAATGAAACGGTGTTTGGTTCCTCTCAACACGATCTACATTAATAAATATTTTAAAAAAAACTAAATTTTGGATAGGGGGGCAACAGGGGGGCAAAAACGAAAAATTTTAGTGGTATTTTTGATTGAACATAGCTTTCATGTTTATCGACCGATTTTAACACAACTAATAGGAATCGATAGAGATTGAATCGGAAATTTGTATATGACGGTGACGTTTGCAAATTCAAAAATCATAGGCGTGTGCAGGTCACTCAATATGGGGGTGAAGTAAATGCGTAATAAAACCATTTTTTGATGTTGTTTTTTTTATAAATGAAATGGTATGTGATTGAGACATTAGAAAAACAGTTATAAATCATATTTTTTGCCATAGGCGGTACCAGGTTAGTGAAAAAGGGGGGTAAAATTGGGGAAAATATTAACCGCAGACAAGTTGCTACCCAGCACTATAAATATGTTACTGATCATAGATAGTTCCTTTTTGCATGTTGTACTTCATCATAGGCGTATCCAGGATCCAAACTAGGGCGGCGCAAGACCTTTTGATAAGTATATTATCCGCTATTATGATACTAACTAGTCAACAGTGACTATTTCACTTACAACTTCAATTAACATTGCTTACCCCCCTTTTTACCCTACCTGGACTCGCCTATTATCTTATAATCGTTCGTAGAGTAGCACGTGGTGCGTGTTTCATCCGAAATCTGCAGTATGTTATGTCATTGTACGCCCATGCCTCTTAGTTTCCTTGCAATAATATGACCCCCTTTCTTCCATTCCTGAGCGCGCCACTGCAAAAAATGACTTTATTCCCTTTTCTGGTCTCATATGTGCATATATTATTATAAGCTAAACGTATATTGCGCCGTTATCGCTGGCATATCGTCATCACCATGCCAGTCACCCCCCTTTTCATGTTCCTGAACACGCCCCTGAAACTCTATATGTAATAAATTATGCAAATAATGGAAGCAGAAGCTATCTTTTACATCTTGATAGCTAGAAATGCCCCTTACATTGCTCTATTGGCTTCCCGCCAAGCATTGAATACTTCCTGGAACCCCCCCCCCCCCTTTTCAAGCCCCTGAAACCACCTCTGCCATGCAATTTTGTATGATATTTCATTAACATCATCTAATTTGCATTTTTTGCAATCACGGTAAGCCGATGTAACTCCTTCATACTTGATGCAGTTAGGAAGAAACCGTGAAGATCGCATTTCCGTATTTTCGCCAAATGTCTCCTCCGAACCCACCCAAAACTGTGCCCTGGAACCGCCTCTGTTCAAGTTAAGAACTCAAAATTTTGACTCCAAATGCGGAGTTCAATTCTATGAAAAGTCCCAAAATTTCATGGGCCTGCTCCCAGCCGTTCTGGAGATATCTGCGAAAAACATGAGGGGGGGCGGAATCCGCCCCCCCCCCCCTGTTACAAATAGGGTTAAAGGGAAACAATGACCTTTTTCCACAAAAATGGAGTTAGCACTTGAAATCGCCAGACGAGACCAAAATATATTGTAAATTCATCACATTTTGCATGAAAACTTTCCTACCGAAAGATATTTCAAGTTAAAGTTGATAAGCGTTCCACACTTTAAACGACCAGTACTTGCAAGTACTTTTGGTCCTCATCAAACTGCGGGCTTGTCCCGTATTGTTTTTTTACGTAATGGAGTGGAAAATATATTGTGCGTTCTGCTTGTTGTGATTATATGCCCGGCGATCTTCTAAAACTAACAGCGATTGGAAAAAGTGGCAATAAAATCGGAAGCTCATCGATGCACATCAACGGCAGCATAGTTAGTGGTTGCGACCCTCAATTTTTGAAAATAAATTCATTTGTTTTCAACATTAGGAGTATTGTATAATTTGTCTGTGGCTGTATATAACACTATGCTTTATATTATCATGAAAAATAATAATTTTTCCCCAAAAAACTAACAAACAATAACACAAAACTGGCAATTAAATCGGAAGCTCATCGATGCACATCGACGGCGACCTATTTAGCGTCGGCGATTTGTTTACAAAGCATTGTCATGCTTCTCGGCGCACTTAACCATTGTGGCGAATTGTTGCTAGTAGCGCTTTCGTTCTCCATGGCAACCAGGCGTGAGCCAATGAAAAGCCAGAACGTATTCCCTTTCTGGCTTTTGATTGGCTGACGCCTGGTTGCCATGGAGAACGAAAACGCTACTAGCGTGTGTCCGAGCAGCGCTCAGTTTGATCGGAAATGTCACAGAGCCTCCAAAAATGCCGCAATCGATGTAAACAATGGTAGGGAAGGGCGAATTTGTCAATGACCTTCATGAAGTACACAAGGTACTTGTTTTGTATTTTTCCCAAACTTACAACTTCGAATTTGGGAATAATTTTATTTAATTCTTAAATTTAAATAAAATAATTTTAAAACCATAGCGGTAGCCTAAGAAATTGTTGCTAACAAAATCAAAAGGTCATTATTTCCCTTTAAAGGGAAATAATGACCTTTTTCCACTAAAATGGAGTTAGCACTTGAAATCGCCAGACGAGATCAAAATATATTGTAAATTCATCACATTTTGCATGAAAACTTTCCTACTGAAAGATATTTCAAGTTAAAGTTGATAAGCGTTCCACACTTTTAACGACCGGTACTTGCACTATTTCTGACCTTTTGTCAAGTACTTTTGGTCCTCATCAAACTGCGGGCTTTTCCCGTATTATTTTTTTACGCAATGGAGTGGAAAATATATTGTGCGTTCTGCTTGTTGTGATTATATGCCCGGCGATCTTCTAAAACTAACAGCGATTGGAAAAAGTGGCAATAAAATCGGAAGCTCATCGATGCACATCAACGCGGCATAGTTAGTGGTTGCGACCCTCAATTTTTGCAATTCGATTCATTTGTTTTCAACATTAGGAGTTGTGTATAGTTTGTCTGTGGCTGTATATAACACTATGCTTTATTTTATCATGAAAAATAATAATTTTTCCCAAAAAAACTACGAACAATAACACAAAACTGGCAATTAAATCAGAAGCTCATCGATGCACATCGACGGCGACCTATTTAGCGTCGGCGATTTGTTTACAAAGTCATTGTCATGCTTCTCGGCGCACTTAACCATCTCGGCGCACTTGGCGAGTTGTTCCTGATTAGTATACCCAAGTCCCGTAGCAGGCTTTGTTAATGACGTCATTGGTGCCATTCTTGTGTAGCATTGCAAAATATATCTGATTTCGAGTTGAAAGCTAATTAAAGACTTATTCAAATGATTGTGTTTAAGTTTGAATTTTCTTGTTAATCATTATTAAAGGTATTTTATCACTGTATTTCATAGTAGTTGACACTTCAGAAACTTGTGACGTAATAATATTGTATCCAATATGCATTTCCCTCACCTTTTGCCATTGTGGCGCAGTGCCGAGTGCTTTGCGAATACTAGCTTGCCTGGGGTTCAATTCATTCCGCTCTTATTTTATTCGAGTTGGTATAGTTTGCATGTTGTTGTTATTCATGACTTATACTGATAGTCAGTCATGCATCACGGATGCTTCACGGATTGCTTCACGGATCAGAGCGCTGCTCGAACGCACGCTAGTAGCGCTTTCGTTCTCCATGGCAACCAGGCGTGAGCCAATGAAAAGCCAGAACGTATTCCCTTTCTGGCTTTTGATTGGCTGACGCCTGGTTGCCATGGAGAACGAAAGCGCTACTAGCGGGTGTCCGAGCAGCGCTCAGTTTGATCGGAAATGTCACAGAGGCTCCACAAATGCCGCACTCGATGTTAACAATGGTAGGGAAGGACGAATTTGTCAATGACCTTCATGATGTACACAAGGTACTTGTTTTGTATTTCTTCCAAACTTACAACTTTGAATTTGGGAATAATTTTATTTAATTCTTAAATTTAAATAAAATAATTTTAAAAATATAACGGGAGCCTAAGAAATTGTTGCTAACAAAATCAAAAGGTCATTATTTCCCTTTAAAGGAAATAGTTCACCTTGGAAATTTTTTACCCAACACGATTTGATTATATTTTTTAATACAATTTATTTTTATATTGTCAAAAATGGCCTTATATCGCGCCGATTCAGGACAGAAGGCCGTACATTTTTATTGTTTATCAAAACTATATGCATACTCTCTGAGTCAGAGTCCTGACGTCACGCGAATGTAAACAATGGTTCAGCCAATCAGATTCGAAAGTAGTCGCGTAAAGATAGACTCGCATTGGAGATGTGCCAACCGGCGGCCGGCGATCGCTTGCTAGCACCAGCTGCAAGCTGATTGGCTGATGGTATAGGCTCTGCCCGGTCTAGAACCAGTACAACATTCTTTCGCCAGCACCGCATTCCTTCGCCAAAAACTCAAATATATTCGGCTGGAGAGTCTTTTCAGTCAAGAAAACTTTTAGATAGGGGTTTCCCAACACGGGCTACAAAACTGCTATCTCAGTTTAAAACTAATGTTGAAGGTGAACTATTTCCTTTAAAGGCCCTCTCAGTATAGACGAGGGCCCTCCAAGTAGATCGGAGACCTTCTCAGAAAGGCGAGGTGGGAGAAATAATGAAACGGTACTGTTAAATGCGCATAAGCGTATTTGTACTATTCGAAAATCCGTGGCACCGCCATTGTGTGACAAATGACAAAGACATCGTTTGCCATTCAACTGAATTTGCAGCGGATTGTGAAACCTTGGACAAAAAACGTCCGCCTGCGGATGCGATCTCACACCTGCTGGAGTCCACATCATCAGACCACCATGCATGGGGATAGCGAGCAGTGACGGCTGGGCCGCCCGCTGGTCACACGGTGTGCTGCGCCGACAGAACCCGCCGCTCGCCAGTCTCTGGCGCGCTTCCTGACGGCCCGCGAGACAGACAGCACGACACGACAGACCAGGGTAATAGAACAAAGGGTAGAACAGTAAGGAATGCAACGTCCAAATGAATTAGACAAGATATAATTTTTATCGTAATTGTTTTTGTAGTTACTAATGTAGTTACTGATGGCCTCTGGACTTACCGTGCCTGGGTTGCGTCTGCAGTTCAGCGGGCGGGAGGTGCATCCGACGTGCGGCGCACGTGCACTGCCGGCTGGATTCCTGTTCTCGAGCCGGCGGTGCGGGGTTGGGCTGGGGGAGTTGTGTGGCGGCCGCGGGCGGGGAAGGTTGTGTTCGAGAATACAGATAATTGACATAGTTCGCGGTATCTGACAAGTACAAGCTATTTCGGCGTTATGGCAGGACTCGATGTCAAGTTGATACCCGAATTTGATGGATCAGACGGGGCAAATGTCGTGGAATGGATCGAGAAACTGGAGATGGTCTGCACGCTTTCTCGGCGTGACGAAGAGCAGGCGGAGAAGCGACAGGAAGTCGTCATACCGTTGAGACTGAAGGGAGGCGCGCTGTCAGTATACCGGCAGTTGCCAGCAGCGGATAAGAAGGATCCAGAGAAGATAAAAGGTGCGTTGAAGAGGGCCTTTGCGTTCGATAAGTTCACGGCTTATGAACGTTTCATGGATCGTAAGCTCGAGGCGGGGGAATCGGTAGATGTTTTCCTCGCGGAGCTCCAGCAGCTCGCGTCCCTGTTCGGGGGGCTCAGCGAAGGTGGTCTCTGCTGTGCGTTCGTGGCGGGGCTACCGGGAGCTGTGAAGCAGGTGTTGAAGGCGGGAGCGCGAGTAGATTCGCTTTCCCTGAACGACCTCACGGACCGGGCCCGCGCCGTGTTACGCGAAGAGTCAGACGCGGCCACCATGTTGGCTGGCGCGAGGCGGCCAGTGGCGCCGGCAGGCGGTGGCGGCAGGCGGCGAGGCCCGTGTTTTACCTGCGGGGAGTTCACACACATCGCCCGCGAGTGCCCACGTGACCGACGCTTCGGAGGCCGGCAGTGGCAGCCGGCTGCAGATGGCGGCTCGCGCCCGTCCCCGGCACGCGGAGGTGATCCACCCGCCCTTCAGTGCTACCGTTGTCGGGCATGGGGACATATCGCCGCCCGCTGCCCAAACGGGGAGCGAGAGGAGGCACCTGCGCCGGCCTCCTCTCGGGGCTGAGGGATCTTACTGGCGCGCTACCGGTGAGAGAGTTGGACATCGACGGAGCACGGTGTGCCGTGCTGATTGACTCTGGGTGCACGCGGACGCTGGTGCACGGGTCAGTGTGCCGTCGGTGGCGGAGGCGAACAGTGCACGTGGTGACTGTAAGCGGCCAGCAGCTTGAGTGTGCGGGCACTGGGGACGTTCAGCTCGCTGTGCCAGGCTGCCGGGCAGTGGTGGTGAGCGCCCTGGTGGTCAGAGAAAAACCCCTCGGGTTTGGCGTGATAATGGGGATGGACGCTGTCCAGGCTCTAGGGGGAGTGACTGTCCGCTCGCCCTCTGACGTGCAGTTTGTCTGCGAGGAAGCGAGTACGGCGTGAGTTGCCGCTGCCGATGAGCCGCAGCCGACGGGAGAACTGAAAATCGAGAAGGAGGACTTCTGCGTGACATTTGACCCGACCCAGCGGCGCTGGGTAGTGTCATGGAAGTGGACCGGGGGCAGCCCGCCGAGTGAGCTGTTCAGCACGGTGGACGAGTACCCGGTGCCGGCGGAGGCGCGCGCCGAGTACGAAGCGGAACTGGACAACTGGATCAAGGATGGCTGGCTGCGAGAGTACGATGAGAGACAGCTGGGTCCGCCCAAGGGATCGATACCGTTGATGGCGGTAGTGCAGAGGACGAAAGTGCGGCCGGTCTTGGATTTTAGATCCTTGAATCGCCATGTGACGGCCTTCACGGCCGACGCGGACGTTTGCGCAGAGCGGTTGCGCAGGTGGCGACAGATGGGGGCTGACGTGGCGCTGCTGGACTTGAAGAAGGCGTTTCTGCAGGTCCACGTAGAGGAGGCTCTCTGGCCGTACCAGACCGTCTGGTTCAGGGGGAAAAGGTTCGCGCTGACTCGGCTCGGCTTCGGACTAAACGTTGCGCCGTCAGTCATGCAGACGGTGCTGGACACGGCCGTGGCACAGGACTCGCGCGTCGCGGCAGCTGTCTCGACGTACGTCGATGACATCCTGGTGGACGAGGCCAAGATGTCTGCCTCTGAAGTGGCCGAGCATCTCCGAGCCTACGGGCTCGAGAGCAAAACCCCGGAGCGAGCAAAGGACGGCGCTCGCATCCTCGGACTGAGGGTCTGGGGGGAGCCGACTGGAGACCTGAGATGGGGCAGAGACAATCAGATCAAGGACGTGACGAAGCCCTTGACGAAGCGAAAGGTGTTCTCCATCTGCGGGCAGCTGACCAGCCACCATCCGGTGTGCGGCTGGCTCCGCCCGGCTGCCTCGTTCGTCAAGCGGTTGGTCAATGAAGTGACGAACGGCTGGGACGATCCCGTCGAGGAGGAGAACGTGCCGCGGCTGGTTGAGGAGCTGATAGCCAGAGTGAAGGCCAACGACCCAGCTAAGGGCCGATGGGACGTGAGTGGCGATGCAGTGATTGTGTGGACTGACGCCAGCTCGCTGGCTTCGGGCGTTGTCGTGGAGCTGCCAGATGGCGGTGTCGTCGAGGACGCGTGCTGGCTGCGCAGTGACGTGTCGGCGCACATCAATATGGCCGAGCTAGACGCGGCCATCCGTGGTGTAAACTTGGCTGTGGCCTGGGGCATGCGCGTCATTGAGCTGCGGACGGACTCGGCGACCGTGCACCGCTGGGTGGATGATGCTCTGACTGGCCGTGCTCGCCTCCGCACCAAAGCGCATGGCGAGATGCTCAGACGCCGTGTTGAGATCATCCGCCAGCTGGCCAGCGAGCTCGGACTTGACCTGTCGGTGGTGCTGGTCCGATCGGCGGAGAACCGCGCTGATGTTCTAACGCGTGTGCCTCGAGCGTGGCTCAGCCAGGCTGAGCGTGTGCGAGTGCGTGACGGCTCGACGGTGAACATTCAGCCGGCTGTCCGTGCTGCGTCTGTGGCCGAGCGAGACGCGGGTGCAACGGCTGCGACCGAGCGAGGCGTCGGTGCGAGTGCGGCGTCTGTGGCCGAGCGAGACGCGGGTGCAGCGGCTGTGGCCGAGCATGCAGCAGCTGTGGGTGCAGCGGCTGTGGCCGAGCGAGACGCCGGTGCGAGTGCGGCGTCTGCGGCCGAGCGAGGCGTGAGTGCAGTGGCCGTGGCCGAGGTGCACGTGAGCGCTGGTCACCCCGGTGTCCGACGAACGTTGTATTTCGCGCGGCGCTATATCGGGCGGACTGTGACGCGAGCTCAGGCGCGGGCCGCGGTGCTGGACTGTGATGTGTGTCGCGCGATTGACCCGGCACCCGTGAAGTGGCGTCACGGGACGCTGGACGTACCAGAGACATGGCAGCGACTCGCGATTGACATCACACACTATCACGGCCAGCATTACCTGACCATTGTGGACTGCGGACCGTCCCGTTACAGCTTGTGGCGGCCACTGCGCCGCGAGGACTGCGGTAGCGTTGTTCGGGCGCTTGAGGAGGTGTTCTGTGAGCGGGGGCGCCTGTTGAGCTTTTGAGCGACAATGGTACTGTGTTCCGCAGCCGCGACTTTAGGACTTTGCTGTTCGCTGGAATGTGTCGCTGCGGTTCCGAGCTGCTCACGTGCCAAGCGGTAATGGGATTGTCGAGCGCAATCACCGCACAGTGAAGGTCATCGCCGCGAGGAAACGGTGTCCCGTTAACGAGGCAGTGCATTTGTACAACGTGTCGCCTCGTGACGGCGAGGCGGCTGCTAGTAGCCCCGCCAGTCGAATTTACCGTTATACGATCAGAGACTGTGTGCGACCCGAGGGCGATCAGTCCGACTCCGCTGCGCCGGAGTTCGAGCCCGGGTCGGAGGAGCCTGAAGTTCCGACAGTGGGAGGGGACGCATTCGCGGTCGGCGATGCTGTGTGGGTAAGACAGCGCGGCACTCGGTGCTCAGAACGATCAAAACGCGGCACGGTGACAGGTCTGGTCTCACGACAGGTTGTTGACGTGGATGGGGTTCCGCGACATGTAAGGGACCTGCGGCGCTGCGTGCAACAAGCGCCGCCCTGTAACGAGCAAACAGACGTAGATACCGCGGCGCCAATCAGCGCAGATGCCGATGTTCCACTGATTGTTGATGCGCCAATGCCGCAGGCTGATGTGCGGGCGCCGTGTACTGTGGAAGTCACGAGTTCGTCTGAGGTTCCGAGATCGGGGGCTGATAATTCAGTACCGCGGTCTGCAGAGGCTGCTCAGTTACCTGCTGGAAGAACTGTAGCACCGGCTCCTGTTCTTAGACGTAGCCAGCGCGTCCGCAGGCTACCTCATAGGCGATGGTGTTGTGATCATGATGATCAGGGAGGAGTGTAGTTACTAATGTAGTTACTGATGGCCTCTGGACTTACCGTGCCTGGGTTGCGTCTGCAGTTCAGCGGGCGGGAGGTGCATCCGACGTGCGGCGCACGTGCACTGCCGGCTGGATTCCTGTTCTCGAGCCGGCGGTGCGGGGTTGGGCTGGGGAGTTGTGTTCGAGAATACAGATAATTGACATAGTTCGCGGTATCTGACAAGTACAGTTTTGTCTATTATAAATTAAAGGTATTGTTTTCTATCAACAACTCCTATTTCCATAGATTACATCTTTATTTATTTAATTAAGGGAGGGTGTGTATCGAGTTAAAGGTAAAATTACTCAGGGCAGTTCTATTGTGTAAATCACGTCAAATCCGAGTAGATTTACTCCACCCCTTGTTGCCGATAAAATCACGTCAGATCGGAGTAGATTTACTCCACCCATTGTTGCCGATAAAATCACGTCAGATCTGAGTCGACTTACACCCGGCTGCCCTGCTTGCGTATATCACGTCTAATCCTGAGGTAGGTCTGAGTCAATTTACACCCGCGCGCCACCTAGCGTAAATCACGCCCAATCCTAGGGCAGATCCGAATCGGGCCGCTTCAGCGAGACGTGACGTCACAACAGCGCATGCGCAATAGCCACTATTTTAACCGCGCGCAATTCGTTCACAAAGGCTCGGCCGGCGTCGGGGGCATCGAAGGTTCGCGGCCACGGGGGCGCAGTCAGCTTTGTGAGCAGTCCCGCACTGTCAGCTGACTAGAATGGAGTGTTTTATCAAATATGCGTACAGTGCGATTGTGAGCGTTGACCAATCAGCGACGGGGGCTGGTCGTCGCTGATTGGTGGACGCTTCTGATGATATTCCAATGAACATCGGCTATAAACTACGGTAATTGGAGCTCTACTGACCCCAGAGAAATGGTGCTGCTTCAGTCTTTTTCCTCTCATTCTCCAAAAACCATTGACGACGAGATGAAAGTAAAGTCTACTAAATTAAAATGAAGTTATCAAATAGATATAAGGTTTTAACTGAAATATATAAGGTTGGCATGCACTGCATAATAACAATTAAATCTCCAGATTTATTATTAGTTTTATTGTAATTTATGGCAATAAGCAACACCATTCTAGTTTTGGGTTCATCGACTCATTGACTTTCCTTATTGACATTGTTAGAAGTGGCCGACATCTTCCAGAGGGACGTAGCATGATGTTTAGTTGGATCCTTTTCATACAACATATAACGTTGTTTGATTTCCTCCAGGCCCCAGGGGTGTACATTTTTCCTGCACGTGCGTCCGCCACATGTGTTAATTATTATTTGTGAACATGGTCGTTGTTTAAACAAAAACTTCGTAGTAGAGCCGCCACTTTTAAAATATAACTTGCCTATAATGGCTGCCTTTGGTAGTGGAATCATTATTTTAACTTCGACTGGACACTTGTTCACCACAAAAGCGCTTAGCAAAAAATAGCAAAGGTATTTGCTATTGCTGCAGCTTTTTCCAAAAAAAAACGTAGATGTGGTTCCATAGCCGATTTTTCCAACTTTGGGTCCATAACGGGAAATCCCCCTTTCAGCATAATACCTTTAAATCTGGCAAAAGCTGGAGACGCCGAACCCAAAGTGAACAGGAAACTCTGCCCAACTATGTGAATAGATAGCTAGCAAATGATGCATCATTAACTAGACTTCGCTAAGAAGACATACTTTGGTTGACTAATGCGCGTGTTTCGATAATTTGCAGTTTATCCCGTGGGTAAAACGCAGCCGTTGGTGACTACCAGGCAGTGCGGGGCGGAACGATGGCAAAGTTAACGTCAGTCTATGTCCAAGTTAACGGTTCTACCCAGCATAAGAAGGGATGTTGCAACAAATTCAATTTTGCATTACTCAATCATAATACCAAATCAAGTGCCTGACCCAAGATTGTTCATCCCGGAAACGTTGGTTCCTGACTCGTGAGTTACACTCGTTAGTCGCCTATGGCCCCGATTGTCCGGAGCCACCGACGCAGCTGCCATAATGCAAACCGGGCAGCAAAGGCGCCGCCACGGGGTCCGGGCCCCCAGGATCTTCCCCCGGAGATTATTAGGATTTTCACATTGGCATTATGGGATTGAAGGGACAACCACCTGCCCCCCCCCCCCCCTTCCAGACTGTGACGACACTCCTGCACCTCGGACCGTAACAACCGTCTTCGTCTTCCCATGATAGCCCACAATGGGCTTGTGAACTTTAAAATTCGCCAGCACTTTTACTGAATTCGTTAGCCAGCAGCATGAAAACAATCATCTATGCCAAGTTCATATATTAAGAAGTATCAGGGGACGATAAACTCAACGCGTCATCTCATGATGTCTCTTTCACAGTACAAACCAGATTCGACAAGAAATCTTCAATATTCAACATTTCCGACAAGAAATCAGAAAATATACGTATATTCGTATATTCACGGTCGTGGGGTTGTCCACTAAAGTAGTGGCTATTAAGCCCCCGAGTCAAGATGGAACACAAGGGGAGGGGAAAACTGACACAATCGCTATCCGATCCGATCCGATATCCGGTCCGATTCGGCGCGTCCCCAGTGACCGGCGCGCAGCTGAGTCCCTCAGCTGCGCGCCGGTCGCCGCGGCGTCTCGGTCGTCACCGGGGACTGGTGTCGGGAGCCGATCTCGCATGATGGATCGGAAGAGCCCGGCCGGCCATTCGGACTTCCAGTGGTGGGTGGCGGCGCGGCCCGCAGCCTTGATGACGGTGCGGACGACTGTGGGCGTGTCCTCCTGCTGCAGGGCCGAGGCCTCCCCGACGAGGACGTCCGCGCGCCGGTTCTGTCGACACATTCTGCCGCCGGCTCTGTCAACACATTCTGCCGCCGGGTCTGTAGACACATTCTGCCGCCGGCCCAGTCGACACATTCTGCCGCCGGCTCTATACACACATTCTGCCGCCGGCTCCATCCACACATTCTACCGCCGGCTCTGTCGACACATTCTGCCGCCGGCCCAGTCGACACATTCTGCCGCCGGCCCAGTCGACACATTCTGCCGCCGGCCCAGTCGACACATTCTGCCGCCGGCTCTGTCGACACATTCTGCCGCCGGCTCTATCCACACATTCTACCGCCGGCTCTGTCGACACATTCTGCCGCCGGCCCCATCCACACATTCTGCCGCCGGCTTTGTCGACACATTCTGCCGCCGGCTCTATCGACACATTCTGCCGCCGGCTCTGTCGACACATTCTGCCGCCGGCTCTGTCGACACATTCTGCCGCCGGCTCTGTCGACACATTCTGCCGCCGGCTTTGTCGACACATTCTGCCGCCGGCTCTATCGACACATTCTGCCGCCGGCTCTGTCGACACATTCTGCCGCCGGCTCTGTCGACGCATTATGCCGCCGGCTCCATCCACATTCTGCCGCCGGCTCCATCCACATTCCACACATTCTACCGCCGGCCTTGTCAACACATTCTGCCGCCGGCCCTGCCAACACATTCTGCCGCCGGCCCTGTCAACACATTCTGCCGCCGGCCCTGCCAACACATTCTGCCGCCGGCCCTGCCAACACATTCTGCCGCCGGCCCTGTCAACACATTCTGCCGCCGGCCCTGCCAACACATTATGCCGCCGGCCCTGTCAACACATTCTGCCGCCGGCCCTGCCAACACATTCTGCCGCCGGCCCTGCCAACACATTCTGCCGCCGGCCCTGTCAACACATTCTGCCGCCGGCCCTGCCAACACATTCTGCCGCCGGCCCTGTCAACACATTCTGCCGCCGGCCCTGTCAACACATTCTGCCGCTGGCCCTGTCAACACATTCTGCCGCCGGCACTGCCAACACATTCTGCCGCCGGCCCTGTCAACACATTCTGCCGCCGGCCCTGTCAACACATTCTGCCGCCGGCCGTCAACACATTCTGCCGCCGGACCTGTCAACACATTCTGCCGCCGGCCCTGTCAACACATTCTGCCGCCGGACCTGTCAACACATTCTGCCGTTGGCTCCATCAACACATTCTGCCGCCGGCTTTGTCGACACATTCTGCCGCCGGCTCTATCGACACATTCTGCCGCCGGCTCTGTCGACATCTTCTGCCGTTGGCTCCATCCACACATTCTGCCGCCGGCCCTGTCGACACATTCTGCCGCCGGCTCTGCGACATGTTCTGCCGCCGGCCCTATCGACACATTCTGCCGCCGGCCCTGTCGACCCATTCTGCCGCCGGGGCTGTCGACCCATTCTGCCGGCCGGCTCCATCCACACATTCTGCCGCCGGCTCTGTCGACATCTGCCACCGGCTCTGTCGACTGCTCCAGGCCACACTGGGCTTCCACCGACCGGAACAGCAGCAGGTCTGGCGGCAGAAATTATGCATGGATCAGAAGACTATACTGATAGGGACATCAGACACTTCCTGAATTTTCCCCGAAAAGTGTTAGCGATAAGCTGAATTTCAAACACAATGCCACTGACTTTCCAGATTTATTCGGTGCAAAAAACAGATTGTCGTTGAGGAAATGATTCTCAGATGCAGCTGCTGCATCAGAAGCATAGCAGAATAGTAATTTATATCACCATGCAGTCGCACCAAAATGTGCGTTGTGCGGTGCTCGTCACTGCCAAGCCATATCTGTAGCATGGCACGAATTATGTAAGCGTCCTATGGCGGAGCACCGCTCCAACTCCATCACCTAGTACTCACCTAACGAAGCGTCCCGCAACTGCGTTGGGTTCATGTAGATACTGTCAGACAGCCGCTGGCGGGCGCCAGTGAGGGACGGACATCGTAGCAGTATGTGCTCCGGCACGTCCGCCTCCTCCCGCCAAGCGGTACGGGCCGCAGGGCAGTCAGCACTCAGCACAACAGCACTGAAGAGTCGGCCGGTCCCGGTCCAGCACCTCGGCGTGCACAGCGGCCGTCCGCCACCGGCTCCCGCCACAGCCAGTGGAGCGGTACGGGCCGCAGGGCACTCAGCACTCAGAGTCGGCCGGTCCCGGTCCAGCACCTCGGCGTGCACAGCGGCCGTCCAACACCGGCCCCCACCACAGCCAGGGGAGGATACGGGCCGCAGGGCACTCAGCACTCAGAGTCGGCCGGTCCCCGTCCATCACCTCGGCATACTACTGCGGATGCACGTAGTAGCGCGCACGCTTGGCAGCGCGACGACTCTGTGACGCAGTTGCTCGGTGTCGTCGTTCCTCGTTCAGCGTCCGCTGCAGCCACCTGAGCCGGATATGGGTCCTCGTCATGGCGTGCTTCCTTAGCACGCGTGGATCCAGGTCCGGGAACTTCAGACGTGCATGTTCCACCAGCCGCCTAACGACACCGGGGCCACGGTCCATACCCGCCGCGCCGTGCATGGCGAAGAACAGGACCTCCAGGTTCTCCACCTGGTCGAGCCACACGGAGCTGGGCATGGTTAGGCCACCGCGGCTGAGACTGAGGATCCAGTCGTGGCGCTCGTCACGGGTCTCTTGGATCGCTGCAGAGGAGACTTGACCCAGGGTCTTGTCTGTCGCTGAGCACTTGGCGGCCACGTACCCCGCCACGTACGTCAGCGCCTGCCTGGCCAGGTTCTGGTCGGCGGTCGCCATCGGCGTGGGCGTCGCAGCCGGCTCGTCGGCCTCCTCCTCCTCGACAGCGGCCGGCTCAGCGCTGAGCGGTGGGGCAGGACACGGCTGGACAGTGTCCACCAGGTTCTCCACCTCGGTGATGTCACTGTCGGCGACCTTCCTGCATGGCGGTCGCCTCGCGGTCCAGGTCCAGCGTGGCTGCGCTGAGGTACACCGGGTCCCCCTCCTCCATGAGGACCGGTGCTCCGGCTGTCTGCGGCTTGCTGTGAGTGCCAGCGGCCACTGACGGCGCGGTTCCCATCAGCAGCAGCCGGATCCAGCTCTTCGCCTCCACCGCCGTGGGGTTCGTGTTGGTCGCACCCATGGCCCTCACCTGTTGATAAAAAAGTAATAGTTACTTAAAATAAATTGAAAGAGGAATACACCAATTTTGAACAGTATTTATTTTCCAGTTCCGTTGAAATCTGCGCTAGCCACCCAATAAAGTATGGATCTACAAGCATATTTGTGTGAAAAAACGGTTCATATATTCTGCTGAATATCATCCGAAATGACAGATGACAAACACGCACCACCGGCCACATGTCATTTATGGCAATATGGGCAATATGGGCGTGGCTGCGATATTTGTCTGATATTGGTGATGATGATGATCGGGTGTGAAGCCTCATGCCCAAAACGGAAGCCTCATAACAAACTGAATTCGGAAAGAAGTTGGGTACTGGTAGGGCAGGCGTCACAATTATGTACACAACACTGTAGGTAGTGTGACAAGCCCCGGAAATCCTTCCCTGGCTATCCTCCCATACACTATCAAACGTCCAAGGATAAATCAAAGAAGTGAGAGGACTGAAGAATGAAGAAAAATCCAAACCAACCCTCCTTGCAAACCACCCTGCTTAGTACCCCGCTGCTTAGTAACTTTAACTGCCAACCCTAAAATAATCCAAGCAAGATCGAAGACTATTCAAGTTGGCATCCTGGGCCCAAGAGGCTATATGCCCTAGTCCATCAACAACAACTGGACAAGTGGCGGGCGGTGCAGCTGGCTTGAGGACGTCATTGGGAGTGTATATTTAATGGTGTAGGCCAGTTTAATACTCAATCAAACTTAATGGTGTAACCTTGTTTACTACTCTATCAGACGTAATGGCATAGACCTGTTTACTACTCCATCAGACTTAATGGCGGGGTTAGGTTAGGGTAGGTTAGTTTAGGTAACATACCTAAACTTAACTAACCTAACCTATTCCTGCTATTAAGTCTGATTGAGTAATAAACAGGGTCATGCTGACCATAAACCCACATCATTTTAGATGTTACAGAACTTCTGTACAGTAATCATTTAATACAAATGTTAAAAATCAGTTGGCGAAACGTGAACCCATAGGGCCCATGTTGAAGGAAAATCTCTGCGCTACCTAGTATTTTATCTACCGTTTATCTACTGTGGGTGATTGACATGCAAGGTCACGTTGTGGTGGCGACTGGCGGCACCTTCACAGCCGACCTTCGGTCTCAAATACAAGTCCTGAGCTCCGCCAGGAACGGAGGTTTAGTGAAAGCAAGATAGGGTTTAGTGGAGCACTATATTTAATCATGGTAAATTATTTATTCTCCTGGCCGTTCATCAGCACTTATTTCCATATTTGGACGATCACTCAACCTTGAATCAACCAATCACTGTCAAGCTGGGCAAGATCGGGGCAGTCAGCTGACGTCAGTCAGGTAAACAATCGCCGGACGGTGGTGCATGAAGGCAAGATATTCGAAATATTAAAATTTGATGTAATTGTTGTGAATGAAACTATTTTTTTACAACTTAAATGTACTAATTAGGAAATTATCTATCATCTGATATGCTTATTATACATAAATATTACGTAAAGAAGGTGGTGACTTGTAAATAAACACCCCAATACCTATTAAAGTACCTTGCCCAATACCTTTAACAGTACTGTTTAACAGGCTATAGGGCCTTGGAATACCTCACCTTGGCCTGGTGCTGGGACCTGGCAAACGAGATGCAAGCATCACAGAGGAACTTGCCAGTCTCCTTCTTAGGTTGGAGCTGTTTGTCTAGTTATCCTGGGTTGGAGGTTCAAGACTGCCAGAACATACTTCGTCACGGCCGAGCTTTGAATACAACGCACATTATTGACCTTTTCTACTACACCAGCGGCAATACTGGCGTGGCGGGGGCAGGCACAGCGCTTACGCACCATTATCTTACTAGGACTACTTCAGCTATGGAATCTGCGGATGGATACAGGATACTAGACAAAAATGCCTTGAAAAGCACACAAAACGTGAGCACGCGGTAAAAACCACAGTTGCTACAAAGGCACTAGAAACGCGTAGCCCACAGAATTATCAACTGACGATCAACAACAGAATTATCAACTGACGATCGGCGCGCTAGACGGGCGACCCCCGGCCGCTCCGCACTGTCTTCTGATTAATCGGGGAATTCGACACCCTGCTTCGTGAAATTTAGTGTCTACGTGCTCTTATCTTCTAGTTCATCTGCGTGCTACATCATATAAACTGTGAGTTGTGTTTTCGATCTATTATCTACCTCAGAAGATTTGTGATTTGAAACCTGCGTGAACAACCAAGCCGGAAGACAGAAACCTCGGTCTGTGTCAGAAAGTGTGTGAACGCTTAAAGATTTGTTTCAAATAAGTGTCTTTTTTCTCTATGGTGCGGCAGTGATATTACGTGCTCGAAATATTGCATTTCTTCAAGAGTCCTGCTTCAATGTTCTAGAACTACTTTTTCCAACGCATACCAACGCAACAGAGCGGACGAACACCACCAGCCCTGGCCATCGCCATGGCAACCCCCCTTGACCAGGGGACTGCCGCCGCAGTGCCGCCCGGCTCAAGTCAACAAATGCCAGGCGGCCAAACGGTCACCGGGGCACGTTCCCGGCGGCCGGCGCGGCGGGGAGCCCGGGGCGGGTGGCGGGCCCGCCGAGCGAGAGAGAGAGAGAGGGAGCAGCGACCAGCCGACTGCTCTCGGCACTGGGGACCCCAATGGGCCCTGTCGTGTAGTGTGCCAACAACCGCCCGTCACCACGATAGAGACAGAGACGCAAGTCAGAGACGAGCCGCCGACGCCCGCTACTCCGTCAGACTGAGCGGCGGCGGTGGCCGCCGACCCACCCGACGCGACTACCAGCGAGCGGCCGGGGCCGGCGCTCGCCGCAACCGACCGACAACAAGATCGGCACACCTTGCAAGGGGAGGCCGCCACAGCACCTCTGGTCAGCGCTGCCGGCCAGCATCCGGTTGCACAGGCGCACAACGCAACTGAAGTGACACGCCAACCTCATGGCTCTGATACGATTGGACGCGGGGCCTTTACATCATGGCGTTGAACATTTTAAGCCTAAAACCTAAGATTTTAGACCTCCGTCATGATTTAGAATTATTAAATTGTGATATTGCTGTGCTCACAGAAACATGGCTTCGCCCCGAAACTTGCTCACGCTTCGTCACGTTCCCGGGGTTTTCTCTGCACCGTGCCGACCGTCCAGACGGTAGTGGTTACGGGGGAATAGCTGTACTGATAAAAACAATTTGAAAGTAAAACCACTTAAATCAGTTGTAGGTGCCAAAAACGACGGCAAAATAGAAACGTTTTGGTTACAAGTCAGTAACTCGCACGGTCGTCGTTTTAACCTAGGTTGCGTACCTCGACACACCGTAGCCGCCATATCAGCCGACCTCGATTTTCTTGAAACTCAAGTGCAACGCGTGTTTCTTTCGTCCACTGACAATATTGTAATAACTGGCGACCTTAACTGCAACCTTCTAGCGTCCGACAACGATATATGTAAATCGAGATTTAATCAGTTCCTAGACAGCCTGGCCCTGCACCAGCACGTGACTAGTCCCACATACGAGTCTGGATCTCTACTTGATGTGTTTGTGTCCAATACGGGAAACGTTTTGAGTGACGCATCTGTCTGCCCATGTCCCTATAGTGATCACTGTATCATCCAAGCTAAATTGTCCATCCCCAAGCCTCGCCGTAAGCCGATTTTCGTCTCATCTAGGCGCCTACATCGCATTAATATATCGGCTTTTCACGCTGCTCTCAGAGCCACTGACTGGAGTGGAGTGTTCTCACGCGTGGAAGTGTCAGACCAGTGGTCTGCATTCATAAATTGTCTCCTCCCCATCCTCGACCATCACGCACCTCTAAAACGTATCAAAATTCGTAACCCTTCCGCTCCCCCTGTATCTGACACCACTCGCAACCTGATGGCACAGCGTCGCAGACTTCTTGTCCATAGTGGTAGGACCCCTGAGTTCATTGCGCTTAACAAACAGGTCCGTTCTGCCATTCGCCACGACACAAGGCAGGACATCGCCAGGAGAGTGCGTGAGCTGGGTCCTACCACCATATTTCGGAATGTACGTCAAATCATAGCGGGCAAGAAGTCTGCCGACCGCATCGTGCCAGAGGCCACCCCTGACGAGCTAAACCAGTACTTTGTGGGCGTTGGTCCCCGGGTTGCGAGTGAGGTCCGGGCCAGGGGTGAGCCCCCCTCTCTCCCTGTCCGTCTACCTCGTGTCGGCACATGTGCCTTCAAACTACAGCCTATCTCTCTGTCCGCTCTCCGGTCCTTCCTCAACTCAATGAAAAATCCAGGGGCCTGTGGTGCTGACGACATCTCTATTCAGGTAATAAAGCTTTGCTTTGCTGCTATCGGCTCCGTTTTACTCCATATCATCAATACTAGCCTATCTTCCGGCGAATACCCAGCGCCCTGGAAACATTCCATTATTCATCCAATACACAAAGCCGGCAGCCAGTCCGAAGCTTCCAATTTTCGCCCTATCTCCATTGTATCTGCCTTCCCAAAGCTCATTGAGCGTATTGTGCAACGTCAGCTTTACTCATACATGTCGGATAACCACCTGTTCTCCTCATCCCAGCACGGGTTCCGCTCTCTACTGAGACCGCCCTTCTGACTGTTTCTGATCACATCCTCTCGGCTATTGACCACCAGGAACTCACCCTTCTCTGTCTCCTCGATTTATCCAAGTGCTTCGATGTCATCGACCATTCTATGCTCCTCTCTAAACTACGTACATATAACATCGATCCCACCTGGTTTACATCATACCTCTGCGGTCACACTCAGTCTGTCTGTACGGCTGATGGGAGTGGGAACCTTCATTTCTCCAGGCCTCTCCCCAACTCTATCGGAGTTTTTCAAGGCTCGTCTCTTGGGCCTTTACTTTTTCAAATATTCGCTAACGATATGTGCCTGTTCGCGGGGATGCTCATGTGGTCCAGTACGCTGATGACACTCAAATTTTGTTATCCGGCAAAAAACACCAACTCAATGATCTGGTCAGTAAATTGGAGGACACCCTGAGTGCACTTGATACCTGGTTTCACTCTCATGGTCTCAAAGTAAATACAAGCAAGACCGAATTAATAGCGTTCGGATCCCGCCAAAATTGTCGCGACCTTTACCCTGTTGCTGTTCAGTTCCGCGAAGACATAGTACAAGAGAGCCCATACGTCAAAAATTTAGGTGTTCTGTTTGATAAGCACTTCACATGGGACTCACACGTGTCTTCCCTGGTAAAAAAATGTAGTGGTATCCTCATTGGGCTATCGCACGTGCGGCACAGCATCCCCCGCGAGCTGTTGCCACTCCTTGTAAATGCCTTGGTCGTTTCACACGTTCGGTACTGTTTAGCAGTATTTGGCAATGGCTCGCAGAGGAACATACAACGCCTTGACAAAATTCTAAATTTTGCCCTTCGTGTCATATCTGGCAAACGTAAATTTGATCACATCTCTGACGTGCGAGCTGAGCTTGGCTGGCCCACTGCCCAGCAGCTATACAGACAGCACTCCCTAAATCTACTACACAAAATTCGAAACACCGGGGAACCACAGGCTCTTGCTTCCCAGCTTCATGTCAATTCTGATCTCCGCTCCCGCTCTACGCGACAGAACTCTGACCTGGCCCTTCCACGCGTGAGGACAGAGGCTGGCAAGCGCCGATTTCTATATCATGTTGTGCAAAATTACAATGAGCTGCCTTTAGCGACACGTCACTCAGCCATGCCCGCATTCAAAAGAGCGATACAGAACATGCCTCAACCAGAGTAGCCTGATGTATATAACGTAATGTGCGTGTGAGAGCATTGCAGTGTATGTGATGTAATGTGTATGTGAGAGTATTGAAGTATGTGCTGTATGGGAGTATGTGCTGTAGTGAAACTGTCTTCATTTTATATTAGGATGAGTGTACCATTCGTGTTGTCCATGCTTGTATGTGGCTCCGGAATAGCCCGCTTCGGCGTGGATGGGGTCCAACGTCAAATACAAATACAAACAACAATGGCGGCGCGAGCGGAAATGGTGTCGAAGGGCAGCGGCACGTACGGTTTAATTTGCGCGCTTAATGTTGAAATGTCTTTGAACGTGAGAAGGAATTTACACGATTTCCGCTATGGTTTCAGTCATGTGAATGGTCTAATTTTATCGAAATTGAAATGAGGTTTTCAAAACTGGCCTTATATCACCATACCTAAGTCCAGTTATTGGATGAGCATGATTTGTTTTGTGCAATAGTGGAACAATTCCTTGATTTTTCATGCGTAATGAGTATGCGTAAGAGAAGGAATTTACACGATTTCCGCTATGGTTTCAGTCATGTGAATGGTCTAGTTTTATCAAAATTGAAATGAGGTTTTCAAAACTGGCCTTATATCACCATACCTAGGTCCAGTTATTGGATGAGCATGATTTGTTTTGTGCAATAGTGGAACAATTCCTTGATTTTGCATGCGTAATGAGTACCATGAGAAGGAATTTACACGATTTCCGCTATGGTTTCAGTCATGTGAATGGTCTAGTTTTATCGAAATTGAAATGAGGTTTTCAAAACTGGCCTTATATCACCATACCTAGGTCCAGTTATTGAATGAGCATGATTTGTTTTGTGCAATAGTGGTTCAACCTGAACAATTCCTTGACCTGAACGCGAATTTATTCACTATAGTAGATTATTTTTTGATAAAAGAATGACATTTACTGCATCAGTGTGAAATTCTAAGCGCAATGATGTCCATGGAATTGTATACAGATATTGTAATTCATCAGCTTTCTGAGTTGTTTCTGACTTTGTAACCGGTGTATACTTTTATTTCAAAAAGCAGGTACTGACTCAAATATGTAAATATTTTTGAATATGAAAGCTCAAAATAAAGCTTGTCACGAAGTTTCATGAAAATCTGTACAGTAATCATTTAATACAAATATTACAAATCGGTTGGCGGAACGTGAACCCATAGGTGTTGAAGGAAATTCTCTGCGCTACCTAGTATTTTATCTACCGTGTTCGCGGCTGGCGCCTGGCCCCAGCCGGCCCAGCCCCCCAGCTCCGCGTCGGTGGTGGTCGTGACGGGAGTGTGTTGGTGGGGAAGGGGGAAAGAAGAGGGTAGAGCTGGATGCAAAATCTGGAGGGCTGAAGGTGGGTGGATTGCATGGCTTTCGTAGATTATTGGTCGTCATTTATTTTGCCTAGACTCTCGTCCCACATTCCTGGTCACTGGATCCTCGTCCCTGAGCCCTTGTCACTGGACCCCCATCCCTTGACCCTCGCCCTTGGACCCTCGTCCCTAGACTCTCGTCCCTAGACTCTCGTCCCTAGACTCTCGTCCCTAGACTCGTCCCTCATTCCTGGTCACTGGACCCTTCTCCCTGGACTCTCGTCCCTGGATCATCGTCCCTGATCCATGGGCCCTCTTCCCTCGACCTCCGTCACTGGACCCTCGTCCCTGGATCCTCATCCTTGAGCCCTTCTCCCTTGACCCTCGTCCCTGAGCCCTTGTCGCTGGATCCTCGTACCTGGATCCCTATTACTGAGCCCCTGTCCTAGACCCTCATCCCTTACCCTCACCCCTGGACCCTCGTCCATAGACTCTCGTCCCACATTCCTGGTCACTGAATCATTGTCCTTGGATCCTTATCCCTGAGCCTTTGTCCCTGGACCCTCATCCCTTGACTCTGGTCCCTATACTCTCGTCCCACATTCCTGGTCACTGAACCTTCGTCCCTGGATCCTCATCCTTGAGCCCTTCTCCCTTGTCCCTGAATCTTCGTCCCTGAGCCCTTGTCGCTGGACTCTCGTCCCTGTATCCTCATCTCTGAGCCCTTGTCCCTCTTCCCTTGCCACCCGTCACTGGACCCTCGTCCCTGGATCCTCATTCTTGAGCCCTTCTCCCTTGGCCCTCGTCCCTGAGCCCTTGTCACTGGACCCCGTCCCTGGATCTTCGTTCCTGTATCATTATACCTGAGCCATTGTCCCTGGACCTTCGTCCCTAGACTCTCGTCCCACATTCCTGGTCACTGGACCATTGCCCTTGGATCCTTATCCCTGAGCCCTTGGAGCCTTATCCCTGAGCCCTTGTCTCTGGACCCTCAACCCTGTTCCCTCGTCCCTGAGCCCTCATCTACGAACCCTCATCCATGGACCCTCGTCCCTCATTCCTGGTCACTGGACCCCGTCCCTGGTCCATCGTCGCTGGATTCTCGTCCTTTATCCCTTTTCCATGGACCATCATCCCTTGACCCACACCCCTGGACCCTCTTCCCTGAGCCCTCCTCCACAGACCCTCGTCCGTCATTCCTGGTCAATGAATCCGCGTCCCTGGACCCTAATCCCTCATTCCTGGTCACTGTACCCTTCTCCCTGGACTCTCGTCCCTGGATACTCGTCCCTGAGCGCTTGTCCCTGGACCCCCGTCACTGGACCCTCGTCCCTGGATCCTCGTCTCCTCGTCATTAAGCCCTTCTCCATGGACCCTCGTCCCTGAATCCTCGTCCCTGAGCCCTTGTCCCTGTATCCTCGTCCTTGGACCCTCGTCCCTCATTCCTGGTCACTCGAAATTCATCCCTCATTCCTGGTCACTGAACCCTTGTTCCCGATCCCTTGTCTTTTGACCCTCGTCCACAGTTCCTCCTCCCTGGACCTTCGTCCCTCTTTCCTGGCCACTGGACCCTTGTCCCTGGACCTTCGTCCTAGACCCTCCCCCTGGACTCGTCCCTAGACCCTAGTCCCTCATTCCTGGATCTTTGTCTCTCATTCCTGGTCACTGGACCTTCGTCCCTCATTCATGGTCACTGGATCTTCGCCCCTCAGTCCTGATCCCGACCCTCGTCCCTGATCCCTTGTCGCTGGACCCTCTACCTTGGACCCCCGTCGCTGGGTCCTCGTACCTCGACCCTCGTCTCTCGTCCCTGAGCCCTTCCCCTGGACCTTCATCTTTTGACCCTCATCCCTCATTCCTGGTCACTGACCACCCCCCCCCCCCCTCATCCCTCATTCCTTGCCACTGGACCCCTGTCCTTGAGCCATGTCCTGGACCCTCCCACTGCACCATCGTCCCTAGACCCTAGTCCCTCATTCCTAGTCAGTGGACAGTGGACAAAATCGTGTAAATATTTACGGTGCGTTTAGCACCCATTTTGTATTTTGTTCCGATGTCTTGAATACAAGTTGATGCTTATAAGTTGTCTTATGAATTCAATGGCTAATAAGTTTTATACCGTGATTTTGACGATTCATTTCTGCCTATTCTCAGACTCCTGGACAAAGCCGTGGATGTCTGGATCGCCCGAGTACACAGACCGGGCGATTCGTCTGCCGGTCATCCCGAAATCCCATCCCGTATGCAGTATGCTGTCATGAAGATGATGTGTCGAAGACGCCAGAAGTACCTGCCAAATACCTGACATTGCTGTTACTTCGATGCCTGTATCACTTCCGGTTATGGGATCATAACCTGTTTTGTAAATATAGCGTAAATTGCATGTGTACAGTTAGTTTATATGAAATATGCACTTAAGCGTCGGCGAGCAAACTTTGGCCGGAAAACTACGGCAATGTACAAATGATATGCTGTGCATGTTTCACCAATGCGCTTAACTATGCATGTCATGCAATGTTTCTCCACTTCATTGGTTCAATTTGCATGGAATCTAGTCGAGAATGACGTTAGATTTTGTTCTTATGTCGTACACATGTGTTCTGCGTCGCCAGTGATGGGAGCATGAACTCCATTCTAGTCCAGAAAGACATTGGAAGAGGTTAGAGATATGTGATGCTGCGTCCTTTTTACGATACTCTTAAGCGTATTACTTCTCCGTATGGCTTTAACATGACTTTCGTATGCTCTATCGACCGTTCAGGGGTTTCTTTAGACGAATTTATGAGTGCATGTAATTCAGACTGGTTATTGATTCGACACTGATTGAATCGATTGGAATCGTTCAATCAAAATTCATTGAATCAAAACATAATTGATTCACCACCAGATATTTTGATTCATGAATCGTGATTGAATCAAAACCCGCATCAAATCAAGGCTGATTGAATCAAAAGATTTAACGATTCAAGTACACTGGTAAATTGTCCAAATACATGGAGTCCCAGTGGCTGCATTCAATTATACTGAAATACTATTGCTGTACCAATGTTTTAATGATCATATATATATGCGTGTTTCCATTTTTATTGATTTGCCATAAATTCACTTCATATATTCAAATGTTGAATCAAACGTGAATCAATTAAAATATTTGTTTTGATTCTTTGAATCAGAATGAATCAATTCTCAAAATTGTATCCGTGAATCGAACGGTGATTGCATCCTTAGATTCCAAAATGAATCATGATTGAATCGTTCCAAAAAAGTTGAATCAATAACCAGTCTGGCATGTATGTGTCGGTTCAGCCCGTGGCCAAAACGTGTGATGATTCAAAAGTCAATCCAGTAGGCATCACTGCCTCCGGAAGACGGACGAATGCTATTTGTTTGCGTTATTCTACTAGCGTTTCCTTTATTTTGCTATTGAATCTGCAACAATCGTTACGCTGCTGATACATGTAGAAGTTTGTCAAAATGGTGTTTATAGTCCTTCCTTACCCTTTTGATTTCGACTGTTAGATCCCAGAACTAAGTGCGGGAGCCTTTCTTTGTTTGTTTTTCTACAGGATATCGGAACGAAATTGACCAATGCTGCGGATTACTTCCTTTGCACTCCTTGACTATCCTTGACTATCATCTCCTATGCCTCTGTGATCAGGTTGCTGTTTGTCGTGTGATAGATGAAGATCCGACGTCGGACGGGCTGTGTGAAGGTTGTGTATTATAATGATTATCCAAGTTAGGTCTCGGACCTAATGCTTTAATACATTAAACCCATGGACCATTGTGTTTATGTGCAATGCAGGTAGTACTAACTTTTACCCGTCAAGATCCACAGACACGCGTTCTGAAGTCGATTATTTCCATGCACACCCATAGGCGTGATGTTAAAATCCGATTTTTTTTGGGACGTGCTCCCCCCCCCCCACCCCTCACTTTCGGCGCCTATGCGTACATATTAAATGTATTCAGAATGTCCTTTAAATGTTAATTGTGTTTCGACTACTCATAAAGTGATCATAACTCGAACACGCTTGTGTAGGTCGCATCAAAACTACTCAGCGCGATATATGCCGAATAACTTATGCTTAAATCACGTCAAAGCTACTCACAACGTAACATACACTGTACAGCCATTATGTGTAAATCACGTCAAAAACTACTCACAACGTAACATACACTGCACAGCCGTTATGTGTAAATCACGTCAAAACTACTCACAACGCGACATACACTGCACAGCCGTTATGTGTAAATCACGTCAAAACTACTCATAACGCGACATACACTGCACAGCCGTTATGTGTAAATCACGTCAAAACTACTCGCAACGCGACATACACTGCACAGCCGTTATGTGTAAATCACGTCAAAACTACTCGCAACGCGACATACACTGCACAGCCGTTATGTGTAAATCACGTCAAAACTACTCACAACGCGACATACACTGCACAGCCGTTATGTGTAAATCACGTCAAAACTACTCACAACGCGACATACACTGCACAGCCGTTATGTGTAAATCACGTCAAACCTACTCACAACGCGACATACACTCACTGCACAGCCGTTATGTGTAAATCACGTCAAAAGCGACTCAGATCCGAGTCGATTTAATCAGGAGGCATTTTTGGTGTAAAACTAGTATTAACTCGATTTAAGCAGAAAGGCAGTATAGGATAAATGTACCTTTGACTCGAAGTACACGCGTCCTTTAATTAAACGCCAGCAAATATACGAAGTAGTAGTCAAAGTAGTGTATTTGCTGTAATGTAGTAGTATTTGGAAGCGATCATATTAAATTCTACTACGAAGTAGTCGAAGTAGTGTATATTTCAGTACTGTAGTAGCATTTGCAAGCGGTCCGCGGTCGTTCCGACATTTTTTAACCCCCAAGCCTATTTAGCCTCTACGCCAAAAATATCGAAAAATGATAAATACAAACGTTGTAGCTAAGGCTTGTAGCTATCTGTTTCAGAAGTCCGATTTAAAATATGTACTATAGGTTACGAGCCAGCCTCGTCTGAAAATCATCGATTTAACATGGGAACCCTATGGTGTAGTAGGTTTTTAACGTCCAAACGCCCGAGTGCTGCCAACTGTTACTGGTGGGGGCTGCGATAGACCACCGGCGGACGGTCATGTGCCTCACCGGTGCTGGCTGCTGGCTGCCCGTACAACGTGTACTGGCGCAGCCGGCCCATTACAGAACCGTACAATATACATGCATAGGCTAAGTAGGGACATTTCCAGACTGCGTTTCCGTCAGTTCCGCGCCTACTCCTGTGGTCTCATAACGACTATCCAAATTCAGCGCATGCTTATTGGTCCCAGGCCGGTAAATCCGCAGAAATGACATCAAGACGACTTTCTTCCGTGGACAGGATTTTAGACAGGATTAATACGAGACCGATTTTAGATATCGAAGGTTGCATATTGGTGTAAAACAGTACTCGGCCAGCTGTCCAGCCGGCCGGCGAGGACGCCATCTGCCGGCAGCGGGGGGGGGGGGGGGGGGGGGGGGGCTGGTGTCCAGCGCTCACAGCAGAGCGTCCCGTCCGTCAGTGCTGCCGTGCCGGTCTCAGTCTGCAGCGGTGTCTGCCCGTGTCCGGTCTCCGGTCCGTCAGTGCTGCCGTGCCGGTCTCGGTCTGCAGCGGTGTCTGCCCGTGTACGGTCTCCGGTCTCCGGTTCGCAGTGCCCCGCCGTCCCGCCAGCCGACAACATGGTGTCCCTGCTGCTGCTGCCGCTGCTGACTGTGCTGCTGACATCTGCCGACACCGCCGCCGCCGCTGGGCTGACCAACCGTAAGTGCAGCACACCGGCAGGCCTACACATACACATACGGTACATATAACACACGGTACCGGTACTGTGGTACATACGGTACATATAACACACGGTACCGGTACTGTGGTACATACGGTACCTATAACACACGGTACCGGTACTGTGGTACATACGGTACATATAACACACGGTACCGGTACTGTGGTACATATAGAACACGGTACCAGTACTGTGGTACATGGTACAATATAACACAGTACCGGTACTGTGGTGCATACGGTGCATATAACACAGTACCGGTACTGTGGTGCATACGGTACATATAACACACGGCACCGGTACTGTGGTACATATAACACGGTACCGGTACTGTGGTACATGGTACAATATAACAGTACCGGTACTGTGGTGCATACGGTACATATCACGCAGTACCGGTACTGTGGTGCATACGGTACATATAACACACGGTACCGGTACTGTGGTACATACGGTACATATAACACGGTACCGGTACTGTGGTACATACGGTACATATAACACGGTACCGGTACTGTGGTACATACGGTACATATAACACACGGCACCGGTACTGTGGTACATACGGTACAAATAACACACGGCACCGGTACTGTGGTACATACGGTACATATAACACACGGTACCGGCACTGTGTTACATACGGTACATATAACACACGGTACCGGTACTGTGTTACATACGGTACATATAACACACGGTACCGGTCCATTGGAGTATGACTGGGAGCCGGCGGGAGATGACGGGGTTCGGCGGGAGATGACGGGGTTCGGCGGGAGATGATGGGAGCCGGCGGGAGATGACGGGAGCCGGCGGGAGATGACGGGGTTCGGCGGGAGATGACGGGGTTCGGCGGGAGATGACGGGGTTCGGCGGGAGATGACGGAAGCCGGCGGGAGATGACGGAAGCCGGCGGGAGATGACGGGAGCCGACGGGAGATGACGGGAGCCGGCAAGAGATGACGGGGTTCGGCGGGAGATGACGGGGTTCGGCGGGAGATGATGGGAGCCGGCGGGAGATGATGGGAGCCGGCGGGAGATGACGGGAGCCGGCGGGAGATGACGGGGTTCGGCGGGAGATGACGGGGTTCGGCGGGAGATGACGGAAGCCGGCGGGAGATGACGGGAGCCGACGGGAGATGACGGGAGCCGGCGGGAGATGACGGGAGCCGGCGGGAGATGACGGGGTTCGGCGGGAGATGACGGGGTTCGGCGGATGTGACGAGCTTTGGAAGCAGTATGAAGCTGGCCACCAAGCGATAATCATATGACAATGAATGACGGTCAGGGGGTCCTCAGACTAATACGTGTCTGCCACATGGCGATACGAACCGGGAGTCGGATAAACACTCGGGCTCTGTTTACACAGTCAGTAAGCACAGTCTCTCAACACACACACACACACACCAGGCGATCGTGGCTCGAACAACGCAAACGACATTCACAGGTTTTATGGTCGCATTGACATAACTTACGGTCTTGATTTCATTTGCGCTGAAATATGTAGGTACCTGCTGCAAGCCTTGCTGAATGCTGACAACTACTAAACGTTTCGGCATATCCCTGCAATGCAATGATGTGCATGGGTCCAGTATTGCAAAACAGGAATGCACTTAAGACGAACTAGCAGAAAAATAATGGGAGCAGCCGCCCTTCATTTTCTGTTCTGACATCACTGTTGCCATGTACGGCAAATGGGACTTCTTCTCTTGGAGTAGCAGTGAGGTATCCAAGGCCGCGTGCACGCATGAATGGACAAGTGGGACGCCTATTTCATTTATGCAATCGATAACAAATCGCGATATTGATGACACATTTGATCATTATGTTATGGGAGCCGTTAACACATTTCCCCCAGATGCATCCAGGGGCGGCGCCACCGGTGGGGGGGGGGGGGGGGGATGGACATATATTTTTGCCCCCCCCCCCTGTCATTTAAGGAGGCTCCTCCATGCTTCAAAGCGGCCCCATCTCACAGGCCCTATCGCGGAGGTCACAGGGGCCAGGGAAGCCAGAGGGGGTCCTATGGAGGTCAGAGGGGGCCTCTGAAGACCAAGAGAAGGCCATCTGGAAGCCAGAGGGGAGGTCAGAGGGGGACCTATAGAGGTCAGAGGTGGGCCCCTGGAGACCAGAAGGGTCCTATGGAGGTCAGATGTGCCCCTGAAGTCCAGAAGTGGCCCTCTGGAAGCCAGAGGTGAGGTGAGAGGAGCCTTGCATTGAAATGCATCTGTGATCAGTAGACTGCATGGACAGCAGGCATTAGCCATGCCGATAGGCTTCTCTAATCGGCTGGCCGATCAACATCTGCAGTCAATGAGTGTATATCACATTATCCGCGGTCGTGACGCCGCACCACAACATACGGTGATACCCATGATATCATGATATCATGCTATCGCAGTAGGTGAATTGTGATCGGGAGACAGATCCCAGAAGCCGTGATCGTCAGAGTTGCATTGTAGACTGCACCGCAATACATCCCTGATCGGTAGACTGCGCCGCAATACATCCCTGGTCGGTAGACTGTGCCGCAATACATCCCTGATCGGTAGACTGCACCGCAATACATCCCTGATCGGTAGACTGCACCGCAATACATCCCTGATCGGTACACTGCACCGCAATACATCCCTGATCGGTAGACTGCACCGCAATACATCCCTGATCGGTAGACTGTGACGCAATACATCCATGGTCGGTAGACTGCACCGCAATACATCCCTAATCGGTAGACTGCACCGCAATACATTCCTGATCGGTAGACTGTGACGCAATACATCCCTGCTCGGTAGACTGCACCGCAATACATCCCTGATCGGTAGACTGCACCGCAATACATCCCTGATCTGATCGGTAGACCGCACCGCAATACATCCCTGATCGGTAGACTGCACCGCAATACACCCCTGATCGGTAGAATGTGCCGCAATATATCCCTGATCGGTAGACTGCATCGCAATACATCCCTAATCAGTAGACTGTGCCGCAATACATCCTTGATTGGTAGACTGTGCTGCAATACACCCCTGATCTGTAGACTGTGCCGCAATACATCCCTGATCGGTAGACTGTGCCGCAATACATCCCTGATCGGTAGACTGTGCCGCAATACATCCCTGATCGGTAGACTGCATCGCAATGCATCCCTGATCGGTAGACTGAATCGCAATACATCCCTGATCGGTAGACTGCATCGCAATATATCCCTGATCTGATCGGTAGACTGTGCCGCAGTGCATCCCTGCTCGGTAAACTGCACCGCAATACATCCCTGATCGGTAGACTGTATCGCAATACATCGCTGATCTGATCGGTAGACTGTGCCGCAGTGCATCCCTGCTCGGTAGACTGTACCGCAATACATACCTGATCGGTAGACTGCACCGCAATACATCCCTGATCGGTAGACTGCACCGCAATACATCCCTGATCGGTAGACTGCACCGCAATACATCCCTGATCGGTACACTGCACCGCAATACATCCCTGATCGGTAGACTGCACCGCAATACATCCCTGATCGGTAGACTGTGCCGCAATACATCCCTGATCGGTAGACTGTGCCGCAATACATCCCTGCTCGGTAGACTGTGCCACAATACATCCCTGATCGGTAGACTGCCGCAGTGCACCCCTGCTCGGTAGAATGTGCCGCAATACATCCCTGCTCGGTAGGCTGCACCGCAATACATCCCTGATCGGTAGACTGGGCCGCAATACATCCCTGCTCGGTAGACTGTGCCGCAATATATCACTGATCGGTAGACTGTGCCGCAATACATCCCTGATCGGTAGACTGTACCACAATACATCCCTGATCGGTAGACTGCACCGCAATACATCCCTGATCGGTAGATTGTACCGCAGTACATCTCTGATCGGTAGACTGTACCGCAGTGCATCTCTGATCGGTAGACTGCACCGCAGTGCATCTCTGATCGGTAGACTGTGCCGCAATACATCCCTGATCGGTAGACTGTACCGCAGCACATCTCTGATCGGTAGACTGCATCGCAATACATCCCTGATCGGTAGACTGTACCGCAGTGCATCTCTGATCGGTAGACTGCACCGCAGTCCGGGGCGGCGCCACGGATTTTTGTCAGGGGGCAAGTCGAAATTTAGGGGGCCTCGATTTGAGAAGGAGCCTTTGACCTCCATAGGGCTCCTCTCACCTCCCCTCTGGCTTCCAGAGGTCGCTTCTGGACTTTAGGGGAACCTCTGACCTTCATAGGACCCCTCTAGCCCACAGGGGCCTCTAGCCCACCTTTGACCTCCTGAGGGCCTCTCTGGCTTCCAGAGCGCCCCTCTGGCCTTCAGTGGCCATTCTGACCTCCACAAGACCCCCTCTGGCCTCCAGGGGCCCACCTCTTACCTTCATAGGTCCCCTCTGACCTCCCCTCTGGCTTCCGGATGGCCTCATCTGACCTTCAAAGACCCCTCTGACCTACATAGGACCCCATCTGGCTTCCAGGGGCCCCTTTAACTCCACGCTGGGGCCTGCGAGATGAGGCCTCTTTGAAGCATGGAGGGGCCTCCTTAAATTACAGGGGGGGGGGGGGCAAACAGATGTTTGCCCCCCCTGCCTGACGACAAAGGGGAGACTGCCCCCCCCCCGTGGCACCGCCCCTGACCGCAGTAAACCTACAATCGATGGGATGCAAACGGAATCGTTGTGCGTTTTGAGTAATTTCAAGGACTAACGTTATTGTTGTGGGTATTTGTAAAACTGAGATACACCAATGATTTCAGCCAGGTATGTGTTCGTGGAGTGCAGCATGAACGTTTGAACAACGAAGTAGGGCTGATTTGCGTAAACGCTGTTTTGCTCACCGCCCGGGTTCAGAGAGTAGGTGCTTTTAGTCCTAGTCAGACTGGTTATTGATTCAACTTTTTTTGGAACGATTCAATCATGATTCATTTTGGAATCTGAATGATTCAATCACCGTTCGATTCACGGATACAATTTTGAGAATTGATCTTTCCGATTCAAAGAATCACAACAAATATTTTAATCGATTCACGTTTAATTCAACATTTAAATACATGTGGCGAATTTATTTCAAATCAATAAAAATGGAAACATACATATATATATATATATATATATATATATATATATATATATATATATATATATATATATATATATATATATATATATATATATATATATATATATATATATGATCATTAAAACATTGTTACAGCAATACTATTGTCCATTTTAGTATAAATGAATGTAGCCACTGGGACTGCATGTGTTTGCACAATTTACCAGTGTGCTTGAATCATTAAGAATCGTGCAATCTTTTGATTCAATCAGCCTTGTTTTGCTGCGGGTTTTGATTCAATCACGATTCATGAATCAAAAGATCTGGTGGTTAACCAATTATTTGTTGATGCAAGGAATTTTGATTGCACGATTCCAATCGATTCAATTAGTGTCGAATCAATAACCAGTCTGGACTCCTAGTTGCATACAATGGGTAACGGACTCAGTAAGGATTATTCACAAAATCGGTGTAACGTGCAATGCGTTGTGCATTGCACCGTTCTGCACTGTTGCTGCAGACAGATTCGACAATAATCCCGCTGTTGATGCGTCGTGTGTCGTGTTGCAGCGATAATACCGGACCGGTACTGCCTCTCCTGTCTGTGCGTGGCCTCGAGCGACTGCGACTCCAGCTCCGAGTGCCGCGAGGTCGGGGGACGCTCCTTCTGCGGGCCCTTCTACATGACGGAACACTTTTGGAGAGCGTCCAACATCACCACCGAGCCACGCTTCAGCCGATTCGGTGAGCCAACAGCAATGATGACGTTCTCAGGTCTCATCATGGAGCCGGTGTTAGCCTGTCGGTGTCGCACCCATCTAAAATGCGTATGTCATATGTCGCAACTTCGTCATTTGCTTCGTCCTCGGAAACCTGAAAACATATACTTTCAACCGCTAAGCGCACTATTCATTAAATTGACATTCCCCGAAATTATATACCGGTAAGCTTACGTTAATCGCATTGCGTTGTTTTTCAATTGACATGATCACATTGTGTTTTCCACAGGCGACTGAGGCGTGTGTGTGTGTTTGCGTGCTGTGTTGTTTCAGATTATGTGGGGTGTGCCAGAGACACGGATTGTGCCGGAGAGGCCGTCACCCGTTACATGGCCATCCACGCCACGGTAAGGCTCTCCGTGCCGCTCCCTCCGCTGCTGAGTCATAGATCGCCGCTATCTGCCCCCCCCCCCTCCCTCCCCGGCTACAGCAGCACATAGCGGGACATTATACAGACCACCCGTGGGCGGCATCTCAAGGTAGCATAGACAGCATGCCATGCATACCATTGCAGAGAAGCGTCATGCCTGCACCCAGTACTATGCATGTGTATACATATCTGCAGTCTGCAGACAATAAAGAGGGTCTATTCGGTATTTAAACGCCTGAGTGGTTCACATGCAGTCCGCTTCTGGCGTTTGCCTAATTGCGATGTGACGCAATTAACCCACCTGACATTCGGATCGGGCATGACTTATATAGTTAATGCAAGCTAAATTACATACTGGGTCCGTGTATCTATCGCAGTAGCATTACACGTTCCATTTCTGAGAATACAACTAGTACACAATACATGGACCTACTATGCACGAAGTTGATTCATTTAGCGAAATTATTGAAACAAGACAGAACGGAAAAGGTACCCCGATGTAAACACATTTATACGAATGGACGGTACCTATTACGCATCAACTACCGGGACAGTAAGTAAAAGAAACATGGGGATACCTTTGATTGCGATAATCCCTTACGACTGATCTTAACAACGTAAGTTACTTTACAGCTTAAACGAATGTTCTATGCCGGTAAGTCGCGAGATAAAATCCGACGAATAGCAGTTGCCGACATACATTTGCATATTTGTTTGGCATAATCGTCGTGTTGTATCATGTAAACCCACCATGACACTTGACAATGTCATAGGTCGAAAGCAGACGTTGTGACGCAATAGCAATGGTATGCTGAAAGGTCGGCATACATAACGACCCTAGTTTCAGCCTTGATTTTTTAAGGTGGTCGTCTTTGTATATAACATACAATTATTAACTAGAATTGTAACAAATATTTTAAAATAAGTTGAAATCTAAAACAAACGTCTTGGATCGCATCACACAAAAAGTAAAGATCTTGAAAATAAGAGCTCGGAAAATAAGGATAGTAAGACCGTACATGTTTTACCCTGTCTTATGCATGGACACAATGTGGAGCGTTGTCTGGAGCGGGCTACTGACCCCCTCCCCCTCCGGCAGGACTGTGACGGTGACGGCCAGATCACGTGTAAGGACTTTGGTCTGACTCACCTGCTGGGCCCGCGGCGGTGTCACGACCCTGCCCGGCGCCGCTCCGCCGACCACACGCTGTTCGTGCGCAGGTTCGGGCGCTGTCTGCTGGACACGCTCAGTCTGCTGGGGGCAGGGGAGAAGGTGCGGCCAGCCTGCCAGCGGCGAGTGTTGACCTGGAGCAGCGCAGCAGCCGTCCTCGACAGCCAGCAGCTGCTCTGAGAGTGCCGTCCTCGACAGTCAGCTGCTCTGAGAGTGCCGCCCTGGACAGTCAACTGCTCTGAGAGTGCCGCCCTGGACAGCCAGCAGGTGTTCTGAGTGATGTGACCTGGCTAGCCAGCAGCTGCTCTGAGTGTGTCATTCTGGACACTGGACGCTGGACACCCGGCTGCTGTGGATGTAGTGACCTGGACGCTGGACAGTAACACCCAGCTGGTCCGAGTATGGCTGGACAGCTAGCTGTCGGTAGAACTTGTTGTGCTGCAACCATGGGCGGTGAAAGCGTGCGTGGCGAGCCGTCTCTAGGCAGCTTCGACGGCCGTCAGACAGGGCTGCTGTACAAGGCTGGGTCCGACGTCTGAGCTGCCTGCAGGCGACGCCAGCAGGAGCTAAATGATTTAGTGTTGAAGTGTCCGCTGATCTGTGCTCAGCAGCCTGATCCGTCCCCGTGGATCGTCAGTTGATCCGTCCCCGTGGATCGTCAGTTGATCCGTCCCCGTGGATCGTCAGTTGATCCGTCCCCGTGGATCGTCAGTTGATCCGTCCCCGTAGATCGTCAGTTGATCCGTCCCTGAGGGCCGTCAGTTGATCCGTCCCGGAGGGCCGTCAGTTGATCCGTCCCTGAGGGCCGTCAGTTGATCCGTCCCTGAGGGCCGTCAGTTGATCCGTCCCTGAGGGCCGTCAGTTGATCCGTCCCTGAGGGCCGTCAGTTGATCCGTCCCTGAGGGCCGTCAGTTGATCCGTCCCTGAGGACCATCAGTTGATCCGTCCCTGTGAGGCCGTCAGCTGATCCGTCCCTGGGAGGCCGTCAGTTGATCCGTCCCTGGGAGGCCGTCAGTTGACCCGTCCCTGGGAGGCAGTCAGTTGATCCGTCCCTGAGGGCCGTCAGTTGATCCGTCCCTGAGGACCGTCAGTTGATCCGTCCCTGAGGGCCGTCAGTTGATCCGGCCCTGAGGGCCGTCAGTTCATCCGTCCCTGGGATGCCGTCAGTTGATCCGTCCCTGAGTGCCGTCAGTTGATCCGTCCCTGAGGGCCGTCATTTGATCCGTCCCTGAGGGCCGTCAGTTGATCCGTCCCTGAGGGCCGTCAGTTGATCCGTCCCTGAGGGCCGTCAGTTGATCCGTCCCTGAGGGCCGTCAGTTGATCCGTCCCTGAGGGCCGTCAGTTGATCCGTCCCTGAGGGCCGTCAGTTGATCCGTCCCTGAGGGCCGTCACTTGATCCGTCCCTGAGGGCCGTCAGTTGATCCGTCCCTGAGTGCCGTCAGTTGATCCGTCCCTGAGGGCCGTCAGTTGATCCGTCCCTGAGGACCGTCAGTTGATCCGTCCCTGAGGGCCGTCAGTTGATCCGTCCCTGAGGGCCGTCAGTTGACACGTCCCTGAGGGCCGTCAGTTGATCCGTCCCTGAGGGTCGTCAGTTGACACGTCCCTGAGGGCCGTCAGTTGATCCGTCCCCGTGGACCGTCAGTTGATCCGTCCCTGAGGGCCGTCAGTTGATCCGTCCCTGAGGGCCGTCAGTTGATCCGTCCCTGAGGGCCGTCAGTTGATCCGTCCCTGAGGGCCGTCAGTTGATCGGTCCCCTGGGAGTAGAGCCCTTCATGGAATGGGAATCCCCATGGAACCCATGGAACGGGATGGAAATGGGTGGGAATGGAACCATTTTTTTGGGGAAAATAACGGGTTGGAACGGGTTTGGGACAGACCATATATTTTCTAGCACTACAAAAAGTGAAATATGCTGAAACGGGTGGGAATGGGAGCCCCACCAATTATGAATTCGGATTGGAACGGGTTTGGGTCTGGCTGAATGGGCTGGAACGGAATGGGGGCTGAACAAGTGTCCATGAAGGGCTCCACCTGGGAGGCCGTCAGTTGACTCGTCCCTGCGGGCCGCCTTTTGGTCGGAAGGTGGCCAGCGTCGCCGTCCTCTGTGACGCGCGTCACGCCCGTCCGCCGGCTCCACGCGACCTTCTGCAGCCTTACAACCACCCGACACCCCACCACCACCGGCACCACCACCAGCACCAGCAGCAGCAGCAGCCGCGGGACGACGGGATGATAGGCGGCAGTGGCTGTGACCGGTCTGAGCCGCCCGGTCAGAATACGGCCTCCCGGTGGCTGTGGCCGGCCTGAGCCGCCCGGTCAGAATACGGCCTCCTGCCGTACCGGCGCCGCGCCGGTGACCAACGCGACGCCGCCACCGCAGCCAAGGACGCCCGACAGTGAGCGGAGTGAGCGGTAACTGCTGGTGACTGCTGGTAACTGCTGGTGACTGCCGGTGACCGCAGGTGACGCAGGTGACGCAGGTGAAGTACAGAGACGCAGAACTGTGCAGCCACGTCCCTGATGAGCCGGGCCAGATCTCAGAATACGTGACTCAGCCGGGACAGCCTGGCCAGCGAGCGGGCATCCCAGCCGCAGTGGTCAGAAAGACCAGACCAGACCAGACCAGACCAGACGCAGCCATCCGGCGTAGGTATGTCTGAGAGACGGCATCACTTCCGACTGTCGTGACGGACGCCTGACAGTGGCGGCATAGTGCGCATGGCGGCCGGCTAGTGGCGGCATCAGAGGCACGTATCGACATGTTTGGGATGCAGCCCCGTCGCATAATGGCTGAATGTCAGTCTGGCGGAGCGCCACTTAAAGTCGGCCGCCGCCTGATGCAGCTCCGTCGCATAATGGCTGACGGCCGCCGCCTGATGCAGCCCCGTCGCATAATGGCTGAATGTCAGTCTGGCGGAGCGCCACTTAAAGTCGGCCGCCGCCTGATGCAGCTCCGTCGCATAATGGCTGACGGCCGCCGCCTGATGCAGCCCCGTCGCATAATGGCTGAATGTCAGTCTGGCGGAGCGCCACTTAAAGTCGGGCGCCGCCTGATGCAGCTCCGTCGCATAATGGCTGACATGTCAGTCTGGCGGAGCGCCACTTAAAGTCGGCCGCCGCCTGATGCAGCTCCGTCGCATAATGGCTGACATGTCAGTCTGGCGGAGCGCCACTTAAAGTCGGCCGCCGCCTGATGCAGCCCCGTCGCATAATGGCTGACATGTCAGTCTGGCGGAGCGCCACTTAAAGTCGGCCGCCGCCTGATGCAGCCCCGTCGCATAATGGCTGACATGTCAGTCTGGCGGAGCGCCACTTAAAGTCGGCCGCCGCCTGATGCAGCCCCGTCGCATAATGGCTGACATGTCAGTCTGGCGGAGCGCCACTTAAAGTCGGCCGCCGCCTGATGCAGCCCCGTCGCATAATGGCTGACATGTCAGTCTGGCGGAGCGCCACTTAAAGTCGGCCGTCGCCTGATGCAGCTCCGAATGTCAGTCTGGCGGAGCGCCACTTAAAGTCGACCGCCGCCTGGTCTTTCACAACAGTCGGCCTCGACTGCTTCAAAGAAGTGCCTGTCGATTTAAGCATGAAATTCATAAGACTGCAGAGGCTCTGAGAGTGATCCCCATCTGAGGATTGGAGAATGAAGATAGCCCAGAGCACCACTGCCCGGGCGAACTTCGCCAGGCAAGCGACTGGCAAGGTGGTGTAGAACTTCAGGGAACTAGTTGCCGAAACCTTGACCCGAGCTATTTTGCATACACACATACAAATCGTCTCATAACACAGAATCAACGAAACCAAGGACATTTGCAACAATGCAATACACATCCAAACAGACGCATTCCAAAACACTTAACCGTACAGTTCTCGAATACTTGGACCCAAATCTTTGTGCATGTTGTTATAAAAGAACATCTGCATAATGGCATTGGTTTGCATCGCATGAATGCGTTGTCCGTAAGTTCGTTGATCTTGCTTTATGCCACTGGCCGTCAATGCAGCTGACGTCATGCCGACGTCATTTTCCTCGCTGCCCCGTCACTGATCTGAGCCCTGATGGACACAAAGGGACAGCCGCATGCCGTCTGACGTCACTGATGTCAGGAGGCCGTGACGTCACGCCTCCAGCGACAGTCAGCGGCGGCCCTGCTCGACATGCCAAGGTCTTAACCTTTGACAAACCGGATCCCCGGCGATCCGATCGTCGCTGCAGTATGATCCGTAAAAACCCAGAACGTAGTCTCAGTCTCAGAACGTACCTACCGCCAGGCCGGCGTGCTGGCTTCTTCGTCGGGAGCATGTGCTCGGAAGTCTCCGCCGTCTTCTGTTGCCCCACTGACTTCTTTATCCATACGTTCTCTAGTTGAAAACTTATGTTTATTTACGAAGATAAGAGGTGGAAACAGATTAGGACCATCCGCCCAGCGATGCGTCAGAAATATAGTTTGGTATGTGGTATCTTATCGTCGCGTGAGTGTTTAGATGGTGTGATGTTAGATCGTGAGTGTTTAGATGGTGCGAGGCTAGATCGTGAGTGCTTAGGTGGTGTGAGGCTAGATCGTGAGTGTTTAGATGGTGCGAGGCTAGATCGTGAGTGTTTAGATGGTGCGAGGCTAGATCGTGAGTGTTTAGATGGTGCGAGGCTAGATCGTGAGTGTTTAGATGGTGCGAGGCTAGATCGTGAGTGTTTAGATGGTGTGAGGTTAGATCGTGAGTGCTTAGATGGTGTGAGGCTAGATCGTGAGTGTTTAGATGGTGCGAGGCTAGATCGTGAGTGTTTAGATGGTGCGAGGCTAGATCGTGAGTGTTTAGATGGTGCGAGGCTAGATCGTGAGTGTTTAGATGGTGTGAGGTTAGATCGTGAGTGCTTAGATGGTGTGAGGTTAGATCGTGAGTGTTTAGATGGTGTGAGGTTAGATCGTGAGTGTTTTAGATGGTGCGAGGCTAGATCGTGAGTGTTTAGATGGTGCGAGGCTAGATCGTGAGTGTTTAGATGGTGTGAGGTTAGATCGTGAGTGCTTAGATGGTGTGAGGTTAGATCGTGAGTGTTTAGATGGTGCGAGCTAGATCGTGAGTGTTTAGATGGTTGAGCTAGATCGTGAGTGTTTAGATGGTGTGAGGCTAGATCGTGAGTGCCTTAGATGGTGCGAGGCTAGATCGTGAGTGTTTAGATCGTTGTGAGGCTAGATCGTGAGTGTTTAGATGGTGTGAGGCTAGATCGTGAGTGTTTAGATGGTGTGAGGCTAGATCGTGAGTGTTTAGATGGTGTGAGGCTAGATCGTGAGTGTTTAGATGGTGTGAGGTTAGATCGTGAGTGTTTAGATGGTGTGAGGCTAGATCGTGAGTGTTTAGATGGTGTGAGGCTAGATCGTGAGTGTTTAGATGGTGTGAGGCTAGATCGTGAGTGTTTAGATGGTGTGAGGCTAGATCGTGAGTGTTTAGATGGTGCGAGGCTAGATCGTGAGTGTTTAGATGGTGCGAGGCTAGATCGTGAGTGCTTAGATGGTGTGAGGTTAGATCGTGAGTGTTTAGATGGTCGTGAGGCTAGATCGTGGTCAATAGTGATCGTAAGGGAACCACGCTGATTCACATTGTGATATTATGATATTGGGAATTGTGTATACACGGTGTTGTGCAACGCTTGATTTGAATGTGCACTCAGTTTCTTACAAGTATAGTGCAGGGACGCCAGGTATATGGGACGTCTAGTATAAAATGTACGTTCATGGTGCGGTTGCATGTATAATACAAGCAATACTTCAGCATGTGTTCACATCAATATAGTCAACGATATAGAAAGGCGGCGTCCCTGGCAAAAACGGCACAGACACCACTCGCCAGTCGCTTGCCTGGCGTCAACAGCATCCAGGTTTGCAATCAATCATTGTCAGCACTCTCCGACTTTTCCCGTAAAATTGTCATCTGTGTGCATTGTGTCTGCGCATTCACGCGCACGTGTGGTGTGTGTGTTGTGTGTGTGTGTGTGTGTGTGTGTGTGTGTGTGTGTGTGTGTGTGTGTCGTGGTGCGTGCGTGCGTGCGTGCGTGCGTGCGTGCGTGCCGTGCGTGCGTGCGTGCGTGCGTGCGTGCGTGCGTGGCGTGAGGTGCGTGAGTGCGTGAGTGCGGGAGTGCGTGAGTGCGTGAGTGCGTGAGTGCGTGAGTGCGTGAGTGCGTGAGTGCGTGAGTGCGTGAGTGCGTGAGTGCGTGAGTGCGTGAGTGCGTGATGTGCGTGAGTGCGTGAGTGCGTGAGTGCGTGATGTGCGTGAGTGCGTGAGTGCGTGAGTGCGTGAGTGCGTGAGTGCGTGAGTGCGGTGAGTGCGTGAGTGTGTGAGTGTTGTGAGTGTGTGAGTGTGTGAGTGTGTGAGTGTGTGAGTGTGTGAGTGTTGTGAGTGTGAGTGTGTGAGTGTAGTGAGTGTGTGAGTGTGTGAGTGTGTGAGTGTGTGTGTGAGTGTGGGGTGTGTGAGTGTGTGAGTGTGTGAGTGTGTGGGTGTGTGTGTGTGTGTGTGTGTTGTGTGTGGGTGTGTGGGTGTGTGGGTGTGTGGGTGTGTGGGTGTGTGGGTGGTGGTGGGTGTGTGGTGTGTGTGGGTGTGTGGGTGTGTGGGTGTGTGGGTGTGTGGGTGTGTGGTTGTGTGGGTGTGTGGGTGTGTGGGTGTGTGGGTTTGTGGGGTGTTGTGGGTGTGTGGGGTGTGTGGGTGTGTGGGTGGTGTGGGTGTGTGGGTGTGTGGGTGTGTGGGTGTGTGGGTGTGTGGGTGTGTGGGTGTGTGGGTGTGTGGGTGTGTGGGTGTGTGGTGTGTGGGTGTGTGGGTGTGTGGGTGTGTGGGTGTGTGGGTGTGTGGTGTGTGGGTGTGTGGGTGTGTGGGTGTGTGGTGTGTGGGTTGTGTGGGTGTGTGGGTGTGTGGGTGTGTGGGTGTGTGGGTGTGTGGGTGTGTGGGTGTGTGGGTGTGTGGGTGTGTGGGTGTGTGGGTGTGTGGGTGTGTGGGTGTGTGGGTGTGTGGGTGGTGGGTGTGTGGTGTGTGTGGGTGTGTGGGTGTGTGGGTGTGTGGGTGTGTGGGTGTGGGGTGTGTGGGTGTGTGGTGGTGGTGTGTGGGTGTGTGGGTTGGTGTGTGTGGTGGGTGTGTGGGTGTGTGGGTGTGTGGTGTGTGGGTGTGTGGGGTGTGTGGGTGTGTGGGTGTGTGGGTGTGTGGGTGTGTGGGGTGTGTGGGTGTGTGGGTGTGTGGGTGTGTGGGTGTGTGGGTGTGTGG
>JAXIVJ010000247.1:0-10000 GCA_036785665.1 Chirona hameri | reverse complement strand
TGTGTGTGTGTGTGTTGTGTGTGTGTGTGTGTGTGTGTGTGTGATTGTGTGTGTGTGTGTGTGTGTCCGTGTGTGTGCTGTGTGTGTGTGGTGTGTGTCGTGTGTGTGTGTGTGTGGTGTTAGTGTGTGTGTGTGTGTGTGTGTAGTGGTGTGTGTGTGTGTGTGTGTGAGTGGTGTGTGTGTGTGTGTGTGTGTGTGTGAGTGTGTGTGTTAGTGTGTGTGTGTGTGTGTGTGAGTGTCTGGTAGTATTTCGTGTGTGTGTGTGTGTGTGTGTGTGTGTGTGTGTGTGTGTGTGTGTGTGATTTGTGTGTGCTGTGTGTGAGTGTGTGTGTGTGTGTGTGTGTGTGTGTGTGTGTGTGTGTGGTGTGTGTGTGTGTGTGTGTGTGTGCTGTGTGATTGTGTGCATCAGTGTGTGTGTGTGTGTGATGGTGTGGGTTTTCCTTTGTGTGTGTGTGTGTGTGTGTGCTGTGTGTGTGTGCTCGGTTGGTGTGTGTGTGTGTGTGTGTGTGTGTGTGTGATCAATCTGTGTGGTGTGTGTTGTGTGTGTGTGTGTGTGTGTGGTGTGTGTTTGTGATGTGTGTGTGTGTGTGTGTGTGTGTTGTGTGATGTAGTGTGCTTGTGAGTGTGTGTGTGTGTTTGCTATTGTGTGGTGTGTCGTGTGTGATTTGTGTTGTGTGTGTGTGTGGTGTGTGTGTGTGTGTGTGTGTGTGTGTGTGGTGTGTGTGGTGTGGTGTGTGCTTGTTTTTGGAATAAATACGGTAAGTCTAATCGAGGCTCAAACTTGAAACATCGCAACGTAAGAATTATGAAATAATTGCCTTGCTGTTCCATGCATCGGTACCGGATATATCCAGCCCCATTTTTAACTGAAACCACCGCGAGTAGAGCATGCCAAACCACTCACGCACCGAATACCACGGGACAGCCACTCACGCACCGATACCACCGAGACAGCCACTCGCGCAACCGAATACACGGGACAGCCACTCACGCACGCGATACCACGGGACAGCCACGCACGCACCGAATACCACGGTACAGCCACTCACGCACCGAATACCACGGACAGCCACTCACGCCCACCGAATACCACCGAGGACAGACAGCCACTCACGCACCGAATACCACGGGACAGCCACTCACGCACCGAATACCACGAGACAGCCACTCAACGCACCGAATACCACGAGACAGCCACTCACGCACCGAATCCACGGGACAGCCTCACGCACCGAATACCACGGGACAGCACTCACGCACCGAATGCCACGGGACAGCCACTCACGCACCGAATACCACGGGACAGCCACTCACGCACCGAATACCACGGGACAGCCACTCACGCACCGAATACCACGGGACAGCCACTCACGCACCGAATACCACGGGACAGCCACTCACGCACCGAATACCACGGGACAGCCACTCACGCACCGAATACCACGAGACAGCCACTCACGCACCGAATACCACGGGACAGCCACTCACGCACCGAATACCACGGACAGCCACTGACGCACCGAATACCACGGGACAGCCACTCCCGCACCGAATACCACGGGACAGCCACTCACGCACCGAATACCACGGGACAGCCACTCACGCACCGAATACCACGGGACAGCCACTCACGCACCGAATACCACGGGACAGCCACTCACGCACCGAATACACGGGACAGCCACTCACGCACCGAATACCACGGGGACAGCCACTCACGCACCGAATACCACGGGACAGCCACTCACGCACCGAATACCACGGGACAGCCACTCACGCACCGAATACCACGGGACAGCCACTCACGCACCGAATACCACGGGACAGCCACTCACGCACCGAATACCACGGGACAGCCACTCACGCACCGAATACCCACGAGACAGCCACTCACGCACCGAATACCACGAGACAGCCACTCACGCACCGAATACCACGGACAGCCACTCACGCACCGAATACCACGGGACAGCCACTCACGCACCGAATACCACGGGACAGTCACTCACGCACTCGAATACCACGGGACAGCCACTCACGCACCGAATACCACGGGACAGCACTCACGCACCGAATACCATGGGACAGCCACTCACGCACCGAATACCAGGCGACAGCCACTCACGCACCGAATACCACGGGACAGCACCTCACGCACCGAATACCACGGGACAGCCACTCACGCACCGAATACCACGAGACAGCCACTCACGCACCGAATACCACGGGGACAGCCACTCACGCACCGAATACCACGAGACAGCACACTCACTGCACCGAATCCACGGACAGCCACTCACGCACTCGAATACCACGGGACAGCCACTCACGCACCTGAATACCACGGGACAGCCACTCACGCACCGAATACCACGGGACAGCCACTCACGCACCGAATACCACGGACAGCCACTCACGCACGAATACCACGGGACAGCCACTCACGCACCGGATACCACGGACAAGCCCACTACGCACCGAATACCACGGACACAGCCACTCACGCACCGGAATACCACGGGACAGGCACAACAACGCACACCGATACCCACGGACCTGCCACTCACGTACCGAATACCACGGACAGCCATTCACGCACCGAATACCACGGACAGCCACTTCACGCACACTGAATACCACGAGACAGCCACTACGACCGGAATTACCACGGACAGCCACTCACGCACCGATACCACGGGACAGGCCACTCACGCACCGAATACCACGGACAGCCACCTCACGGCACGAATACCACGGGACAGCACTCACGCAACCGAATACCACGGGACAGCCACTCACGACACCTGAATACCACGGGACCAGCCACTCACGCACCGAATACCACGGGACAGCCACTCACGCACCGAATACAATCGGGACAGGCCACGTCACGCACCGAATACCACGGGACAGCCACTCACGCAACCCCGAATACCACGGGACAGCCACTCACGCACCGAATACCACGGGACAGCACTCACGCACCCGAAATACACGGGACAGCCACTCACGCACCGAATACCACGGGACAGCCACTCACGCACCGAATACCACGGGACAGCCACTCACGCACCGAATACCACGGGACAGCCACTCACGCACGCGGAATACCACGGGACAGCCCACTCACGCACCGAATACCACGGGAGTCATCGACATTCGTATCGGATCGGCAGGAATTACACGGGATTCACCCCAGCAACAGCGGAACTATCCGGACTAATACACTGCATGAGACGATTCAACCCAGCAACGAGCGGAAACTATCCGGACTAATACCCTGCATGAGACGATTCAACCCAGCAACGAGCGGAAACTATCCGGACTAATACCCTGCATGAGACGATTCAACCCAGCAACAGCGGAAACTATCCGGACTAATACCCTGCATGAGACGATTCAACCCAGCAACAGCGGAAACTATCGGACTAAATACCCTGCATGAGACGATTCACCCCAGCAACAGCGGAAACTATCCGGAAACTAATACCCTGCATGAGACGTGCCGCCCGGCTCCGGCGGTCAGTTTTCAGGGAGCGGGAGGGACGGCTGCCTGGGATCCCGGGACCCCATGAGACCTCCGGCGGGCCCGGCTCGGCGCGTCAGTTTTCAGGGAGCGAAGGACGGCTGCCTGGGATCCCTGGACCCCATGAGACGTGTCGCCCGGCTGCGGCGGTCAGTTTTCAGGGGAGCGGAGGAACGGCTGCCTGGGATCCCGGGACCCATGAGACCTCCGGCGGGCCCGGTTCCGGCGGTCAGTTTTCAGGGAGCGGAGGGACGGCTTCCTCTCCTGGGATCCCGGGACCCCATGAGACCTCCGGCGGCCCGGCTCCGGCGGTCAGTTTTCAGGGAGAGGAGGGACAGCTGCATGGGATCCCGGGACCCCATTGAGACCTCCGGCAGCCAGTTTTCAGGGGAGCGGAGGAACGGCCGCCTCTCTGGGATCCCAGGAGGAGGAGGACACTGGCAGACCGCAGAGTACCTCAGTCAGCTGAGGTCTGACACGAAATGTCGTGCGGCTGAGATCTGCGGATCGCGCTTCCGCTTGTGGTTAGGACGCGGACAAATGACGAATCTTCTCGTTATCCTTAGAGCGCTGGCTGTTTGATTAGCAGAGAACAAAGGATGGACTAGGCATCAGACTTTTGAATGGAATTGATTCATATCGCACCCTTCAGTGACTGGCGTATCAGCCGAACACCATTGACTGATTTTCGATTTTCTTTCAAAGCGGGAAATTTTCGGCAGATTTCAGTCCATTTGGGAGCATGGCCCGATGCATCGCAGCTATCCCTGTCTTATCAAGGTTTCTCAAGGTAAAACATCCCTTGTAATCAGTCAGCTAGGAATTTTCACTGACAAACGGCAATGTTCAAATACGTAACGTGAGCACCTACATACATTGTCGTATTTGCCTAGGTACTGAGCACTGAGCAGTGTATGTATATACCTATCGTGTTTGTGTAATTTAGAGTATAGGCGACATCAAGCCGATAAGTAGATTAAAAGGTATAAGATAATCACGCGAACGGTGGGGCTGGGGAGGAATGCTGGACATATTGCCACCGACTGTTTTGCAATGCAAAGGCCGACTACAGACTGAGATTTGACGATAAAGCCAGCGCCGGCAAATCTCGTCAAGCAGGCAATACGTCTTGTCAGATGAGACGTTGTCCAATTGTATGCACGCTATTGCAAAGCGCTGTTATGGACCATGACTTCTAGCCATGACTCCAGCCGCGGGACAGCTTACATGTGCACTGTGTTTACATGTTTATGAATTAAGTATAAAACATATGTCGAAAATATGTTCAAGACATTCCTCTCTTAAAAAAAAATATGATACCAGATTCCGACAATGTCACACATGACTGCGCACTCCGTCCTAGAAACCCAGCAAGACGTGCTTAAATCATGCACTCTGATTAGACGGACAGCGGGCGCAGGCGAGGATTACATTGTACTCTGTACTATCCGCCGCACTGACGCGGATGAGAGGCCGTGACGTCGATCACTGACGGCGACGGCGGAATGTCGGGCCCGGTCGCCACCAAGCAGTCGCCACCAGCGTCACCATCACCGTCAGCGTCAGCGTCAGCGTCACCGTCAGCGTCAGCGTCATCAGTCACGGTCGGCGTCATCAGCATCATCAGTCACCAGCGTCATCAGTCACTAGCGGCGGCGGCAGGGGGGGGGGGGGCACCGTGTTGGCCAACACAGGACCGCCCGGTGCCGCTGATAGGCCGGCCACAGCCCAGCTCAGCAGCTCAGCTCAGCCGCTCAGCAGCTCAGCAGCTCAGCAAGCCAGCTCAGCAGCTCAGCAGCTCAGCAGCTCAGCAGTCCAGCTCAGCAGCTCAGCCGCCGAGCTCGGCCGCCGACTGGTGACACAGAGCCGGGCCGGGGCTGGCCGGGGCTGGCCGGGGCTGGCCGGGGCTGGCCCGGGCTGGCCAGGGCCGGCCGACAGCCCAGCTCAGCAGCTCAGCCTCAGCAGCTCAGCCGCCGACTGGGAAACACAGAGCCGGGCCAGGCCGGGCCAGGCTGGCCCAGGGACGGGCCGACAGCCCAGCTCAGATCAGCAGCTCAGCCGCCGACTGGTGACACAGAGCGGGGCCGGGCTGGCCCAGGGGACGCTGAGGGACTCACGGCGACCGCGGGCCGGCCCCGGTGCGGACCAGTGATGAGCGATATCAGGGCCGGGTCATGGTGCCTTCACGGCCCATCAGGGGCGGCACAGCGGACCACAGCGGACACCACCCCGGGCCGACATTCCGCCGCCGCCGTCAGTGATGCAACGACTCTCCACCGGCCGGCCGCTGTCGCAACAGCACGGCTGCAGGACTGCAGCCGCGACAGGGGATGCAGGACTGCAGCCGCCACAGGGATGCAGGACTGCAGCTGCGACAGGGATGCAGGACTGCAGCCGCCACAGGGATGCAGGACTGCAGCCGCGACAGGGATGCAGGACTGCAGCCGCCACAGGGATGGCAGGACTGCAGCTGCGACAGGGATGCAGGACTGCAGCCCGCCACAGGGATGCAGGAGTGCAGCCGCGACAGGGATGCAGGACTGCAGCCGCCACAGGGATGCAGGACTGCAGCCGCCACATGGGATGCAGGACTGCAGCCGCACACAGGGATGCAGGACAGCCGACAGGCCACCACCTGCCGAGCCGCCGCGCTGCCCCAGAGCTGCGGGGCTGCATGCCATGGCAGGGATGCAGGGACAGCCGACAGGTCTAGGTAAAACAAAAACATGCAAACACCTTCTATCCAGCAAGGCGACGCGCTAAAAAGCTTGTTCAGCGAGCAACAAGAGCTTCCCTCACTTGCCCTTTCCCCTTCTCCTCCTGAGCACGCCACTGCACACATACAAAACTGTCATTATTTACTTTGTCATGCATACGCATGGAATTCTAAGCAGCAAAACAGAATTCAAAATCAAACCCCGCGAAATTATAGTGACATCTTTAGATACCCCCTTTTCTATTGTCCGGGGACGCCATTGGGTTAATTTCCCAAAAATAGTAAAAAGATGATATGTTAGAGCATACAATTAGGTGGCGAAATACATCAATATGAAGGGAAAAATGCGTTCAAACAACGTCCCAGGGTAAAGGATCTAAAAATGCATGTTTCCCCCTCCCAATTTTTTGCTACGCACCCATGGCATCCACCCATGGCAAAAATTTCAGATTTGTGAATTTATAAATGTAGTTCAAGCTGCAAGGAATCGAATGCCGCTTTCCCGGAGTGAATCGGTCCAGCGGTTTCGAGATACGAGGGAGGGGAGGGGCGAATAGCCCCCCCCAGACAGTTTTAAACTTTTCATCACATTGAGTTGTATGTTCATTAGGCCCCGTCAAATTTCATGAAGTATTTGGCAGACCCGCTCCTTGGTATTTTCTCATTGTTTGGTGACCCAATAGGGAAGCATGTAAATGTCAGCCCCCTAGCTTGATTTTTTCGTCTGGCCCAAAGGCTCCCAAGTTTTCCCCATACGGTATAATCGAGACTGCAACTCTGGTGTTAGTCACAATAGGATGGTATTTTTAAAAGCGCCGTTTCTTGTTGCAAACATCGCCGCTTATATTCACATTTAAGTGTTTTAAAACCAGGGGACACGTTTAATTAATCCGTGGAATGCGAATTGACCCCATCCCCCCCACACACCGTAGCTAAGCGAATGAACCAAATGTTCCTGATTTTGCTTTGGAGTGGAATTAATTATGTTTGAAATGCACAGTTTGATCAATGGTTATAGTGTACAAATATTGTACCTTCTACTACTAAAGGAAGAAGCCGGCAGAGTTCGGCAAATTGACAACATTATGTTGGCATATATACAAACCAATAAACCTCGCCATGGTATTTGTGATATTCGTGTTCAGTGTTCACACTGTCGTGACGTCTCCGTTCGGGACATTCGGGCAGCAGCTGTTGGCCGCTACAGTTCCCGTGCGTGCGCATCGAGATGGTTAAGCGCTCTTTTCGCTATCGGGTTCGGTACTATGGAACATAATTCCTGTCAATGTCAAGGAGCCAAGAGTGCGCCCGGCTGTAGGAGGGCCGAGGGAGGCGGAGATCTGGCTGAGGGAACGAGACAGGACTGAGTGGCGAAAGTGCGTGCTTTAATAAAACACGCACACGCATACAATACAAAGTAAATGTGAATAAAGCAGCTTTATTCACATTTACTTGTATTTTATGCAATGTTGCATGACATTATACATTGTGCTGTTTTTTGTAACAGGTATTGACTCGTGGTCACAGGCTATTTTTTATGAAGACACGTATAAATGATGATCATGATGATGTTGTGGGACTGATAATCATTATATCAGAAGATACCTTGCAGAGCCAGGGAATCCTGTAGTTCCAAGACCTCAGGGCATCACGGGAACCTCGCATGAAGCCTCATCAATTCATATCTGGGAATGTGCAGATTCTCCTTTCCTCCCCCCTTCCTCTCCTAGGCAGGCACGTAGCCAGGATTAGTCCAGGGGGGGGGGGGGGGGGGGGGGGGGGGGCGGGGGGGGGGGGGGGGGGCGCCCTCGAAAGGGCCCTTCCCGAGCGTTGAAAGGGCCCCTTCCCAAACGTTGAAAGAGCCCTCCCCCCCAAAAAAAACGCATGAAAAGGCACGTTATAAGGCTGAAAATGCAGTATGGCAGGTATGGCATGGGCCATACCAAGGTTTAGGAGCTTGAGTTAGCAAACTGCCACATCAACTTTGGAACAGCGACACGAATTGGAATCAGCTATACCAACTTGGAATATTTTTTTTAAGCTCAAGAACTGGAACTGCGGCGCGAAAATTTTGAGTATTATGCCCTGGGTTGGTTTATCACAATGCCGTTGCATTGCGTATGGTGCGGACCTCTAAAATTGCTATATGGTGCGTTTAGAAGTGCGGGGGAAAAGTGCTAAAGTGAACTATTTTACCCAATAATATAGGGAAGTAGCAACATAAAACATAATGCGCGAGAGACCGATTTTTCTTTTTTTCCTAACCGCATATAATTGAATTGTAGTTAATTGCGCCGCGGAGCGGCGCGAAAATTTGAGTTTTATTCCCTGTACAACTGTATTCTTACTTTTGAAAGGCCCAATGTCCCTTCAGATCGTTTAAGGGCCCCTCTGACCTTTTCTACGCCCTTCCGACCTGTTCAGGGACTCATTGGGATCCGCGAAACGAAAAGACATGATGTGGAGGGTGGTGATATATATAATACAAAGAGGGCTTACTCAACAGGAAAACATAAAATCGGATCTTTCGGGTATATTGTAGCACCCTGACGAAGGGTGTTACAATATACCGAAAGCTCCGCTTTTAATATTGTATTGTGGAGTAAGTCCTCTTTGTTTTAATCTTTATCTGGGATCTCTACGTGCTTTGACCCTTCCGGTCTCACCAAGAGACTCCTCTAACCTTCCAATGAAGCCCCCCTTGTGTGTCAAGGGGCCCATTCGGCCTGTTCAGAGGTCCTTCCGACCTGGCCAGGAGACTGCACTGGCTGCTTTGTCGCCCTGCGACATACTCAGGGACAAGGGGCGGCGGATTGCGGGCGCAGGGTACCAAAATCCCCCCTCAAATGAAAATCCTGGGGAGAGAAGGGTCATGTTGCCCCCAGATTGAGCCAGGCTAAAATCTGGGGGGGGGGGGGCAAAACTACCCTTTGCCCCCCGGATTTTCGACTGGGGGGAATTTTGGGGTACCCTTCCACCGCAATCCGCCGCCCCTGCTCAGGGGTCCCCTCCGACTGCCCAGGCCCCTCCAATCTGGCTAGGAACTCATCCGGCATGTTCAAACGGGGCCTTCCGACCGGCCCAGGGACCCTTTCGGTCTAGCCAGGGGGGCGGCCTTGTGACTTGCCCCAGGAGCCCCCTCCGATCGGCCAGCGACTCTTCTGGTCGGCCTGCGCTGGCTGCTTTGTCGCCCTTGCCGACAATGTTCAAGGGGCCCACTCCGACCTGCCCTGGAGCCCCTCCATGCTGGCCAGGGCCACATCGGGCATGTTCAGTGGCCCTTCTTACCCGTCCAGGGGTCCTTTCGGTCTGGGCAGGGGCCCCCTCGATCTGCGCAGGGGCCCTTTTAAACTTTCCAGGGGCCCTCTGGTCTCTCCAAAAAGGGCCCTTTAACCTTCTAAGGGGCCCTTCCGACCTTGCAAGGGACTGCGCTGGCGGCTTTGTAGCCTTGCGACAGGCTCCGAGGGCCCTCCCACCGGGCCCTGGGGCCCCCCGCTGGCTAGAGGCTCATTCGGGATGTTCAGGGGCCCTTTCTAGACCCACATAGGGGGCCCTTTCGGTCTGGCCAGGGCCCCTCCTGACCTGTACAGGGGCCCTCTTAACTTCCCAGAGGCCCTCTGGTCTGTCCAGGGGGCCCTCCAACCTGCTCCAGGGGCCCTTATGACCTGGGAAAAGGACTGCGCGGCCGCTTTGTCGTCCTGTCGACATGCTCGGGGCCTCTCAACCCTGCGCAGAGGGGCCCTTCTTCGTGGCTGGCT
>JAXIVJ010000246.1:301595-312545 GCA_036785665.1 Chirona hameri | reverse complement strand
TGTGACGACAGCGAACAATCCGCTGCGCTGAGACGCTCAGGTCAGCCGAGATGTGTGGAAATGGACCAGACAGTGCGTGCTAACTTATATTTCCAGGCCCGTCGTGTGCTGGTTATAGTAAGCTTTCCACTAACATGGAAATGCTTTTATTTGGCGGTAAAGAATCGCTCATCTCTCGGGGTGACTGGCTTCCCAGCGCCGGAGCTGATCTCTGGCGGCAATGTTTACGGGGCTGCCGCGTCCCAGTCGCCGCTTTGTCCTCGGCCTCTTGACGGCCTCTGCCGCTCAGACTGGCTCGAATCAGCCGCCCGGCGGCCGGCCGACAGTCAGCTGGAGCTCAGCCGGCGGGGCGCTGAGTGCTCTGCCCTGCCGGCGGCTCTGGCCGTCCTGTCCTGCTGCTCTCGCCGCGGGGGGGGGGGGGGGGGGCTGTTTGGATGCCGCCGGAGCGGCAGTGTAGCGGCAGGGAGACGTCACAATCGGCAACACTGGTCAGCGGCCACTGCCAACAGAGACGGCCGCGCCCCGCACCAACAGAGAGACGGCCGCGCACCGCAGGCACATGTGGCGGAGGGCTGCCTTCGCTCCCCGCCCAGAGGGCCGCCCCGCCCCCGCCCCGCGGAGGGCCCGGCGGTCCGGCTGGCCTATCCACCCACCTTGTTCCAGCTCTGTAGTCCCTTTGTTCCAGCTATAGTCCGTGTGTGAAGGTCTCGCGTTGTTAACGTTGCCGTTGTAGAGTTGATGTATATTTAATGTTGCTTAGTGATGTGGAAAGTTCAGGCATTTCTGTATTTTGGGCCCTGTGTTTGTCGTTAAGGAGATCTACGGATATTGTTGGAAGTTGTAAAGAGCCGTCTGTCGTGGCCGGCGACCGATTACATTAGCCGCTGCTGGCGTGATGTACCACTCTGATGGTGTGGTGGATGGCAGAAGGCTGCACTCAGCACCGCCCCCAGCCGTTCTCATCCTTGTCGCGTGGCGCGGGATGGGTTTTGCGCTAGAGGGGCGACCTGATTTGGAACTCACTCACGCTCTTTGATCTAGGAAAAACATTGCGTATTGACTCGGAATCAATCAAGCTAGTCGTGTTTTTCGATATGTGTGTGCGGTGCAGGGTCTCCTTCAAGCCAACCGTTTTGATTTAGTAACGAGCTGCTGGGACAGCAAAAAGTTTGACATCGTTTCTAGCAAACATCACTTGTATGTAGGGCAGCGACGTTTTACGATATTGATGAAACTCGTTTTTGTTTAGAATGCATATTGCATACACACACAGTCCCCCCCCCCCCCCCCCTCCCCGTTTACCACTGTTGGGACATATCATTTGTTGGCGCTCGCCCACTAAATTGTATGCAAGCTCAGCTAAATGCTGTCCTGTTTTGAATGAACAAAGGCGACAGATCTTCGTGTTGCTAGCAGATAAATATAGCGGGCATTTTATTTATTTAGACGTGTCGGCACACCCACTCATCTCGTACATTGTACGCGATATGCCACGTCACAGTACTAGTGGCTATTACGTGCCCGTTCGCGATGTCACGTGAGGTGATCGGGTAGAGGCCAGGGGATGGGATAGAAGGGTCAGGATGGTGCAGTGCGGCGCGTCAGCCATGTTGGCGCGCGCACACCGCACTGCATTAGGGAGGGGAGGATAAAAGTGGGAGTAAAAAGTGGCATGCAACAGTACAAGTACATATAAACCACCAATAGAAACACAATGAAGGTGCAAGTGATGTTTCGTGTCGTTCGTTCTTCGTTGGCTAATTGTTTCTGAGATAGCAAGACCAATAATTGCTGTTTGATTTTCGGCATTGCCAACATTCGCATCCCTTGTGAAGCCGATGTTGTGTCTTACGACGACTGCGTCCTGCTGAGCTGTCTTTCAGTCTTTCAGACGGTCCTGGCCTATGTGGCGTCCTTTCTGTAGTGTTCATGTCGCTGGCTAAAAATATTGTAATAAGCATTACTAACATAACTATAGCATAACATAATTATAAACAAAAACTATAAATCTTCCAAAAAAACATTGGGTCTGGGCACAGTTGCAATTGGATTAAACGTTTCGAACTAAACGCGAACCTGGCATACAGCGAAATGGAGGTAAGTTTGAAGCAGCCCGTGTGGCCCAGCTATCGGATACCGATAAATGTCTGCCCCATTATGTTTAACGCCAATACTGCGAAGCGGAGTCGTTCTAGTTGCTTGTTAAACAGCCATGAACTTTTCCGGATCGTCGAGCAATTCTTTGCTCGTCGATCCGGGCCACCTGCCATGTCACGTGTCCGTGCCGCCTGGGAAGCAGCCTTTAATGGCCGCTGCCAGTTAGAAGAGGTCTGTGCTGGAAGCGTGGCTGCTCACTTCCCCGGGCCAGTTCGATGTCTGCCAGTCTCATAAGCTGACACCAACGTTCGCTGCTAGCTCCACTTTGTTTCATCTCAGCACTGATATGTCCACTGCGCGTGCTATTTGCACGGCATCTCGCACCACGGTTTCTCATGCCGGCCGCGGTCCGGTCCTTCATTTGAAAAGATTGTAACCGGTTGTGCGACTGCTGTGACCAGTGTTGTCCAGAACTGTGGCCAGCTGTGACCAGCTGTGGCCAGCTGTGGCCAGCTGTGGCCAGCTGTGGCCAACTGTGGCCAGATGTGACCAGCTGTGGCCAGCTGTGGCCAGCTGTGGCCAGCTGTGGCCAGCTATGTCCAGCTGTGGCCAGCTGTGACCAGCTATGACCAGCTATGACCAGCTGTGACCAGCTATGTCCAGCTATGTCCACCTATGTCCACCTATGTCCACCTATGTCCACCTATGTCCACCTATGTCCACCTATGTCAGCTATGACCAGCTATGACCAGCTATGACCAGCTATGACCAGCTATGTCCAGCTATGTCCAGCTATGACCAGCTATGTCCAGCTATGTCCAGCTATGACCAGCTATGACCAGCTATGTCCAGTTGTGACTAGGTGTGACTAGAACTATGACCAGCTATGACCAGCTATGACCAGCTGTGACCAGCTGTGACCAGCTATGTCCAGCTATGACCAGCTATGACCAGCTATGTCCAGCTATGTCCAGCTATGTCCAGCTATGACTAGCTTTGACCAGCTATGTCCAGCTATGACCAGCTATGTCCAGCTCGTGACCAGCTGTGACCAGCTGTGACCAGCTATGGCCAGCTATGGCCAGCTGTGACCAGCTATGTCCAGCTATATCCAGCTATGTCCAGCTATGTCCAGCTATGACCAGCTATGTCCAGCTATGTCCAGCTTTGACCAGCTATGACCAGCTATGACCAGCTATGGCCCAGCTATGTCAGTTGTGACTAGTTGTGACCAGAACTATGACCAGCTATGACCAGATATGTCCAGTTGTGACTAGGTGTGACCAGAACTATGACCAGCTATGACCAGCTATGACCAGCTTATGACCAGCTGTGGCCAGATATGACCAGCTATGACCAGCTATGACCAGTTGTGACCAGCTGTGACCAGGACTATGGCCAGCTGTGACCAGGACTATGGCCAGCTGTGACCCAGGACTGTTGCCAGCTGTGACCAGAACTATGGCCAGCTGTGACCAGAACTGTGGCCAGCTGTGACCAGAACTATAGCCAGCTGTGACCAGGACTTTGGCCAGCTGTGACCAGAACTATGGCCAGCTGTGACCAGAACTATGGCCAGCTGTGACCAGGACTTTGGCCAGCTGTGACCAGAACTATGGCCAGCTGTGACCAGGACTTTGGCCAGCTGTGACCAGAACTATGGCCAGCTGTGACCAGAACTATGGCCAGCTGTGCCCTGATGTGGGACCTGCTGTAACCCGCTGTGGCCTGCTGTGACCTGATGTGACCTGATGTGACCTGATGTGACCTGTTGTGACCTGCTATGACCTGTTGTGACCTGCTGTGACCTGATGTGACCCGCTGTGATCTGCTGTGACCCGCTGTGGTCTGCTGTGACCTGCTGTGACCTGCTGTGACACGATGTGACCTGAAGTGACCTGATGTGACCCGCTTTGACCCGCTGTGACCCGCTGTGACCTGTTGTGACTGTGACCTGATGTGACTGTGACCTGCTATGACCCGGTGGTGACCCGGTGTGACCTGCTGTGCCCAGATGTGACATGATGTGACCAGCCGTGACCTGCTGTGACCCGCTGTGATCTGCTGTGACTTGCTGTGGCCCCGTTGTGACCTGTTGTGATCTGCTGTGGCCCATGTGACCTGCTATGACCCGCTGCAACCTGCTGCGACCTGCTGCGACCTGCTGCGACCTGCTGCGACCTGCTGCGACCTGCTGTGGAACTGTTGTGACCCGCTGTGACCTGTTGTGACCCGATATGACCTTTTGTGACCCTGCTGTGACTGTGACCAGCTGTGACCTGATGTGACCTGATGTGACCTGCTGTAACCTGCTGTAACTTTATGTGACCTGATGTGACCTGTTTGTGGCCTGCTGTGACCTGCTGTGACCTGCTGTGACCCGCTGTGACCTGATGTGATCTGTTGTGACCCGTTGTGACCTGCTGTGACCCGCTGTGACCTGTTGTGACTGTGACATGCTATGACCCTCTGTGACCGGCTGTGAACTGCTGTGACCTGCTGTGACCTGCTGTGACCAGATGTGACCTGTTGTGACATGCTGTGACCAGCCGTGACCTGAATGTGACCCGCTGTGATCTGCTGTGACTTGCTCTGCCCCGCTGTGACCTGTTGTGATTTGCTGTGGCCCGATGTGACCTGATGTGACCCGCTGTGACCTGCTGCGACCTGCTGCGACCTGCTGTGAACTGCTGTGACCCGCTGTGACCTGCTGTGACCCGATATTACCTTTTGTGACCTGCTGTGACTGTGACCAGCTGTGACCTGATGTGACCTGATGTGACCTGCTGTAACTTATGTGACCTGATGTGACCTGCTGTGGCCTGCTGTGGCCTGCTGTGGCCTGCTGTGACCTGCTGTGACCTGATGTGATCTGTTGTGACCCGCAGTGACCTGCTGTGTTTATGTAACCCGATGTCACCTGTTGTGACCTTCTATGACCTGCTGTGACCTGATGTGACCTGCTGTGACTTGCTGTGATCTGCTGTGCCCTGCTGTGACCTGATGTGACCCACTGTGACCTGTTGTGTCCTGGAGTGACCTGCTATGACCTGATGTGACCTGATGTGACCTGATGTGACCTGATGTGACCTGCTGCGAGCTACTGTGAACTGCTGTGACCCGCTGTGACCTGATGTGACCTGTTGTGACATGATGTAACCTGATGTGACCTGATGTGACCTGATGTGACCAGCTGTGACTTGATGTGACCTGTTGTGACCCGTTGTGACCTGATGTGGCCCGCTGTGACCTGATGTGACCTGTTGTGACCTGGTGTGACCTGCTGTGTTATGTAACCCGCTGTGACCTGCTGTGACCTGATGTGACCTGCTGTGACCTGATATGACCTGATGTGACCTGATGTGACCTGATGTAACTTGTTGTGACCTGATGTGACCCACTGTGACCTGTTGTGACCTTGTGTGACATGATATGACCTGCTGTGACCTACTGTGACCTGCTGTGACCCGCTGTGACCTGCTGTAACCTGATGTGACCTGCTGTAACCTGCTATGACCTGGTGTGACCTGGTGTGAGCTGTTGTGACCAGCTGTGGACCTGTTGTGACCTGCTGTGACCTGCTGTGACCTGATGTGACCGAATACGGGCGGTGCTGCCCTGCTGATAGTACGGTGACAGATGACCAGCCATTACTGACCCGGCTGTGACACGTCCGGGGATGGACGGCGGCTCGCTCGGACCAGGTGGTACGCGAGAACACACCTGTCGCCGCCTCCTCCACCCCCACCCCAACCCTCGCCATCCGTCCGGGCCTGCCGACCCGGGTCAGGCCGGCTGCTGACCTGTGACGGACGGCTGACCTTGACCGGCGGCTGACCTGTGACGGACGGCTGACCTTGACCGGCGGCTGACCTGTGACCGGTGACTGACCTGTGATCCGCTGCTGACCTGTGACCCGCTGCTGACCTGGGACGGACGACTGACCTGTGACCCGCTGCTGACCTGGGACGGACGACTGACCTGTGACCCGCTGCTGACCTGTGACCCGCTGCTGACCTGGGACGGACGACTGACCTGTGGCGGACGACTGACCTGTGATCCGCTGCTGACCTGGGACCCGCTGCTGACCCCGGCCGTACAGTTCAGGGAGCACTTAACACCCTTCGGCGGGCGTTGATGTCAGCGATAAGACATTGCTAGGCTGGCCAAGTTCTAAAACTGAATATGTATAGGTAATAGGTATATAATAGGTATGTATAGGTAATAGGTATATAGTTGATTAGCATCTTACCTATTCAGATAACAGGTGAATCTTTGCCCATTGTAGCTATCCGTTTTCATTTTGAAGACATTCTAAGGGATTTTAGCTTAAATAAATTAAATTTGACATTTCTCACTTATCTAGTAAAATAATTGATTTCATACCCAAACTGGGCACACTGTTTCTTCATATTATTCCCAAGTTGTTCAATCCAAGGTCAAATAATTGCCAAGGCGGATGTATTGCTCAAGGCTGAAACACAGTCTTCACGCAGCTGCGCGAAGTGGATGCGGGTGCCTGCGGGCGCCTATTCAAATACATGGGTACATTTTCGCAGCCGATTTTTCCCCTTCTCGCAACGTGCGCATCGTGCAGTTGTTTCAACCTCCGTGCAATGTATTTGAATAGGCACCCGCATCCACTTCGCGCAGGCGAAGACTGTGTTTTTAGCTTTAACCCACACAAGCCAGGTTTGCACCGTACGTACGGAACATGCGGATGCTAAGACACACTTGTCCCAAGCATTGTACGACAGGGTTTGACGTAGGGTTTGACGCCGACAGGGTTTGACGCCGACAGGGTTTGACGACAGGGTTTGACGTAGGGTTTGACGCCGACAGGGTTTGACGCCGACAGGGTTTGACGCCGACAGGGTTTGACGCCGACAGGGTTTGACGCCGACAGGGTTTGACGACAGGGTTTGACGTAGGGTTTGACGCCGACAGGGTTTGACGCCGACAGGGTTTGACGCCGACAGGGTTTGACGCCGACAGGGTTTGACGCCGACAGGGTTTGACGACAGGGTTTGACGGACAGGGTTTGACGCCGACAGGGTTTGACGCCGACAGGGTTTGACGCCGACAGGGTTTGACGACAGGGTTTGACGCCGACAGGGTTTGACGCCGACAGGGTTTGACGCCGACAGGGTTTGACGCCGACAGGGTTTGACGCCGACAGGGTTTGACGCCGACAGGGTTTGACGCCGACAGGGTTTGACGCCGACAGGGTTTGACGCCGACAGGGTTTGACGCCGACAGGGTTTGACGCCGACAGGGTTTGACGCCGACAGGGTTTGACGCCGACAGGGTTTGACGCCGACAGGGTTTGACGCCGACAGGGTTTGACGCCGACAGGGTTTGACGACAGGGTTTGACGACAGGGTTTGACGTAGGGTTTGACGCCGACAGGGTTTGACGCCGACAGGGTTTGGACGCCGACAGGGTTTGACGACAGGGTTTGACGACAGGGTTTGACGACAGGGTTTGACGACAGGGTTTGACGACAGGGTTTGACGTAGGGTTTGACGCCGACAGGGTTTGACGCCGACAGGGTTTGACGCCGACAGGGTTTGACGCCGACAGGGTTTGACGTAGGGTTGACGCCGACAGGGTTTGACGCCGACAGGGTTTGACGACAGGGTTTGACGACAGGGTTTGACGACAGGGTTTGACGACAGGGTTTGACGACAGGGTTTGACGACAGGGTTTGACGACAGGGTTTGACGACAGAGTTTGACGACAGGGTTTGACGACAGGGTTTGACGCCGACAGGGTTTGACGCCGACAGGGTTTGACGCCAGGGTTTGACGCCGACAGGCTTTGACGGACAGGGTTTGACGACAGGGTTTGACGACAGGGTTTGACGACAGGGTTTGACGACAGGGTTTGACGCCGACAGGCTTTGACGACAGGGTTTGACGACAGGGTTTGACGACAGGGTTTGACGACAAGGTTTGACGCCGACAGGGTTTGACGACAGGGTTTGACGACAGGGTTTGACGCCGACAGGGTTTGGACGCCGACAGGGTTTGACGCCAGGGTTTGACGCCGACAGGGTTTGACGCCAGGGTTTGACGCCGACAGGCTTTGACGACAGGGTTTGACGACAGGGCTTGACGACAGGGTTTGACGACAGGGTTTGACGACAGGGTTTGACGCCGACAGGGTTTGACGCCAGGGTTTGACGCCGACAGGCTTTGACGACAGGGTTTGACGACAGGGTTTGACGACAGGGTTTGACGCCGACAGGGTTTGACGCCAGGGTTTGACGCCGACAGGCTTTGGCGACAGGGTTTGACGACAGGGTTTGACGCCGACAGGGTTTGACGCCGACAGGGTTTGACGCCGACAGGCTTTGACGACAGGGTTTGACGCCGACAGGGTTTGACGACAGGGTTTGACGCCGACAGGGTTTGACGACAGGGTTTGACGCCGACAGGGTTTGACGCCGACAGGGTTTGACGCCGACAGGGTTTGACGCCGACAGGGTTTGACGCCGACAGGGTTTGACGCCGACAGGGTTTGACGCCGACAGGCTTTGACGACAGGGTTTGACGCCGACAGGGTTTGACGACAGGGTTTGACGCCGACAGGGTTTGACGACAGGGTTTGACGCCGACAGGGTTTGACGCCGACAGGGGTTTGACGCCGACAGGCTTTGACGACAGGGTTTGACGCCGACAGGGTTTGACGACAGGGTTTGACGCCGACAGGTTTGACGACAGGGTTTGACGCCGACAGGGTTTGACGCCGACAGGGTTTGACGCCGACAGGGTTTGACGCCGACAGGGTTGACGCCGACAGGCTTTGACGACAGGGTTTGACGCCGACAGGGTTTGACGACAGGGTTTTGACGCCGACAGGGTTTGACGCCGACAGGCTTTGACGACAGGGGTTTGACGCCGACAGGGTTTGACGACAGGGTTTGACGCCGACAGGGTTTGACGCCGCATTCTGTTCAGGCCCGGGCGGGCGTGTGTACGCTCCGTCTCAGTCAGAATGTGTCACGTGTCAGCCGGCTGTGTCAGTCACGTGTCAGCCTCCTGTGTCAGTCACGTGTCAGCTGGATGTGTCAGTTACGTGTCAGCCGGCTGTGTCAGTCACGTGTCAGCCGGCTGTGTCAGTCACGTGTCAGCCGGCTGTGTCAGTCACGTGTCAGCCTCCTGTGTCAGTCACGTGTCAGCCGGCTGTGTCAGTCACGTGTCAGCCGGCTGTGTCAGTCACGTGTCAGCCTCCTGTGTCAGTCACGTGTCAGCTGGCTGTGTCAGTTACGTTTCAGCCGGCTGTGTCAGTCACGTGTCAGCTGGCTGTGTCAGTTACGTGTCAGCCGGCTGTGTCAGTCACGTGTCAGCTGGCTGTGTCAGTTACGTGTCAGCCGGCTGTGTCAGTCACGTGTCAGCCGACTGTGTCAGTCACGTGTCAGCCGGCTGTGTCAGGTCACGTGTCAGCCGGCTGTGTCAGTCACGTGTCAGCCGGCTGTGTCAGTCACGTGTCAGCCTCCTGTGTCAGTCACGTGTCAGCCGGCTGTGTCAGTCACGTGTCAGCCTCCTGTGTCAGTCACGTATCAGCGGGCTGTGTCAGTCACGTGTCAGCCGGCTGTGTCAGTCACGTGTCAGCCGGCTGTGTCAGTCACGTGTCAGCGGGCTGTATCAGTCACGTGTCAGTCACGTGTCAGCCGGCTGTGTCAGTCACGTGTCAGTCACGTGTAAGCCGGCTGTGTCAGTCACGTGTCAGTCACGTGTAAGCCGGCTGTGTCAGTCACGTGTCAGCCGGCTGTGTCAGTCACGTGTCAGCCGGCTGTGTCAGTCACGTGTCAGCTGGCTGTGTCAGTCACGTGTCAGCCGGCTGTGTCAGTCACGTGTCAGCCTCCTGTGTCAGTCACGTGTCAGCCGGCTGTGTCAATCACGTGTCAGCTGGCTGTGACCCGTGTCGCGTGTTATCCGCCGGTCTCTGACGGCCCGCGGAGGCCGAGTGGCGCGGCTCGCCGCCCCTCTATGGCTGAACACTGAGCTGGCCGCCCTTGGATCAGCCCACCGCTACACGGAAACTCACTCGGCTGGCGCGGCACGGATCCGTGTATACCGTGCCCCAGCCCCTCCCCTCCCTCCCGGTGACACCACCGTATCCCTCTCCTCTCTCCTCTCTCCTCTCTCCTCTCTCCTCTCTCCTCTCTCCTCTCTCCTCTCTCCTCTCTCCTCTCTCCTCTCTCCTCTCTCCTCTCTCCTCTCTCCTCTCTCCTCTCTCCTCTCTCCTCTCCTCTCTCCTCTCTCCTCTCTCCTCTCTCCTCTCTCCTCTCTCCTCTCTCCTCTCTCCTCTCTCCTCTCTCCTCTCTCTTCTCTCTTCTCTCTTCTCTCTTCTCTCCTCTCTTCTCTCCTCTATCTTCTCTCCTCTATCTTCTCTTCTCTCCTCTTCTCTCCTCTTCTCTCCTCTTCTCTCCTCTTCTCTCCTCTTCTCTCCTCTTCTCTCCTCTTCTCTCCTCTTCTCTCCTCTTCTCTCCTCTTCTCTCCTCTCTCTCCTCTTCTCTCCTCTTCTCTCCTCTTCTCTCCTCTCCTCTTCTCTCCTCTTCTCTCCTCTTCTCTCCTCTTCTCTCCTCTTCTCTCCTCTTCTCTCCTCTTCTCTCCTCTTCTCTCCTCTTCTCTCCTCTTCTCTCCTCTTCTCTCCTCTTCTCTCTCTCTTATCTCCTCTTCTCTCCTCTTCTCTCCTCTTCTCTCCTCTTCTCTCCTCTTCTCTCCTCTTCTCTCCTCTTCTCTCCTCTTCTCTCCTCTTCTCTCCTCTTCTCTCCTCTTCTCTCCTCTTCTCTCCTCTTCTATCTTCTTCTCTCCTCTTCTCTCATCTTCTCTCCTCTTCTCTCCT
>JAXIVJ010000246.1:264095-296595 GCA_036785665.1 Chirona hameri | reverse complement strand
GGGTGGGCTGAGGAGGTCACGAACTAACAATCAGCTACACAGCCACATGAGTCACTCCTGGGTGGGCTGAGGAGGTCACGAACTAACAATCAGCTACACAGCCACATGAGTCACTCCTGGGTGGGCTGAGGAGGTCACGAACTAACAATCAGCTACACAGCCACATGAGTCACTCCTGGGTGGGCTGAGGAGGTCACGAACTAACAATCAGCTACACAGCCACATGAGTCACTCCTGGGTGGGCTGAGGAGGTCACGAACTAACAATCAGCTACACAGCCACATGAGTCACTCCTGGGTGGGCTGAGGAGGTCACGAACTAACAATCAGCTACACAGCCACATGAGTCACTCCTGGGTGGGCTGAGGAGGTCACGAACTAACAATCAGCTACACAGCCACATGAGTCACTCCTGGGTGGGCTGAGGAGGTCACGAACTAACAATCAGCTACACAGCCACATGAGTCACTCCTGGGTGGGCTGAGGAGGTCACGAACTAACAATCAGCTACACAGCCACATGAGTCACTCCTGGGTGGGCTGAGGAGGTCACGAACTAACAATCAGCTACACAGCCACATGAGTCACTACTGGGTGGGCTGAGGAGGTCACGAATAGTAGCGGGCAGGCTGTAAGCTGTTGAAAGCCGCCACTATCGGGGAAAAGCCTCTTTGCGGATCATAGGAGTACACAAGGGGGGGGGGGGGGTAATTGCCCCCCCCCCCTGAAGGTCTGTGCGTGCCCCTTGGCCGTATGTGCCCCTTTGGAAATAGGGTCCGAAGGGCCCTATTTCGAAATAAATTAATGATTTGTTTTTGATTTTTTAAAGGGGAAAAAATGTGTAAAATATGCCCCTCTAAAAATATGGTTGGCCAAATCCGGTGAGTTTTTTTTTGGTGGGGGTACCTTATTGGGGGGTACCCTGATCAAAAACTGTCCCCTCCTGGAGTGAATCCTGGGTACGCCACTGGTACGGATCGCTGGCGTCTGCAGTTGGTCACACTGCCTGGTTTGGCGGTGGTGGACATCACGTCTGGATAAAAGATGACTATGAAGCGACTCGGACTGCAATGTCACTAACATGCGTTTCAACAGGGCCAGAGAATGGTAATGATACATGTTGCCCGCCGTCAGCCACTCGGGTTGTCTTAAAACGTCGCTGATATCAAACTTACTACGGCCAGAGATCACACGTGCACCGAAGTTGAGCAGCTTCTGCAGTCTGACCGGCGTTACATGTACCGTACACACAAATGCAGTAACGGACTAGCGAGGTGGCAAGACCCTGGACTAGTGTGGTGAGGGTCGCCTGAGGCAGGCTGTGCTGAGGCCGATAAGCAGGCCGGTGCCCCGCTTTACAACGTCATCTACATGGGTCGAGAACGTCATGGCCTGGTCGAAAACTACACCCTTGTTCCGGACAGTGGGGGAACTGGCTACCGTGGCACCCATGAATTTGACGCCGATGGGAGGAAGCCGCTGCAGTTTTGACGTGAGCCGAGAACGATGAGCTGCGTTTTCGGAGCAGTGAGTTTCATGCCGTTTTTGTCGAACCAATAAGCCAGAAGGGTTCAGTTCAGTTCAGTTTATTGGTAGATCATTCCACACGGTGGGTTAATGTTTGATCCTTGACATGATACAGTGGTAAAACGGTGGTACTAAACAGACACAGTAAGACACGGCACAAATAAAATACACGTAGTAAAAGCCAGAAACATATCCATTCCAATCACTTAAAAACACATCGATCTAAAAGGCGTAAAAACTCGAATTTTGTCCGGGAACCAGTGGTGGCAGGTGGCAGGCGATTCCAGGATGAGGCCGCTCGAAAAGAAAATACCCGGCGCGACATCGACAAGCGTAAAGCTGGCGGCTCCAACATGCCCGCCAACGTCGCCCGGGTTGTGCGCTGCGATACAGCGGCTCTCCTTGTGAAAAGCGTGCGGATTGTCTCCGGAGCGCGCGGATCGCTCAGTGCCCTGTATACAGCAATGCTGTCTCGGTGGGTGATAAGGTCACCCACGCTGCGCCAGCCCAGGGCCTTTACGGTCGGTGAAATATGGTCACAAGCACGCGCTCCGGAGACAATCCTGGCCCCGAAATTAATCACCTTCTGCACCTTGTGCAAATTACACTGAGCAGCTCCACCCCAGACTGAGAGGCAATAAAGGATATGTGGGAAGACGTGACATTGGATAAGAAGTTGACGGACATCGGGTGTGAGATGGTGGCGAATTTTATACAAACAGAAGAGGATGGAATTGCACTTTTTGACTACGTTGGAGATGTGTATTTCCCAGGATAGGTTTGAATCGACCGTCACTCCCAGCATCTTCACGGACGGGGATGGTGTTAGTACATGACCAGATATGTTAAGTTGGAAGGATGCGGTTTTCTTAAGGTTCTGGGCTGTGCCGACAAGGAGCAAACTAGTCTTGGTCGGGTTCATTTTCAGTGAATTTAAAGTGAAGTAGGATTGAACTGTGAGAATGGTCTCCTCCTGCCGGGTTTTAAGTGAAGTAATGTCATCAGGATGCGCAGAGTCAAAGAGTTGGGTATCATCGGCATAAGAAATAAGGCGACCGTGGGGGAGATAGGAAGGTAGGTCGTTCGTGAAGACACTGAAGAGGATAGGGCCAACTAACGAGCCCTGCGGGACTCCGTGGGACAGTGGAAGGGACAAGGAAACACCTCTCACCACCTGCCGCCGGCCACCAAGATAGCTCCCGAACCACACTGGATCGATCCCGTACCAGTTCAGCTTCGTTAGGAGGACGCCATGGTCAACACTGTCGAAAGCGCGACTTAGGTCGATGGAAGTGACGGCAACAACATGCCCTCTGTCAATGCGGCGCGTCATCCATTCGACAGCGTCGATCAGGGCGTCTTCCGTGGAATGACATTGTCGGTAAGCATATTGTGAAGGCGATAAAAGATGAGATGAGACAAGATAAGACGTCAGCTGAGTGCAAACTACTTTTTCGCACACCTTAGACAAGACTGGCAGAATCGAAATCGGTCTAAAATTAGCTGCATTATCACGGGAGCCAGATTTATGCAGTGGCACGACAGATGCAAGTTTCCAGGCCGACGGGAAGACACACGAGCTGATTGAGACATTAATTAGATGTAGCAGGTGAGGACCGAGCACAGGGAAACACTGACGGACAGCATGGAGAGGGACACCGTCATGTCCCACTGCCCTTGAGGAGGACAGTTGACGTGCTGATGACAGCTCTGGTAGAGTTGCCGGCCCCAGACGCATGCTTGTTGTGGTGACGAAAGGGGGTCTCGGCGGGAGGGGAGGAGGGCCACCGGCTGCTAGTCCAGCGGCGATGCGAGGACCGACGGTCGCAAAATGCCGGTTGAATTCGTCTGCCTGTGCCGGTGACAGGTGCTCGGTGACACCTCCCCCACCCTTGGCCGGGCGCAGAGCAAGTCACGCATGTTGCGCCAGAAACCGCGGCGGTCCGATAGCATGCGGTCACATAGATAAGCACGCTTACATTTGGCCAAGCAGACCTTCACTCGGTTACGGAGTCGCCGATATCCGCTCCTGTCAGAGTCCGTGTCGGAACGCCGCCACGCCCGGTACGCCTCGTCTCTCTCATGTAACAGGTCCTGGAGCTCTGAGCTGTCCTCGAGCCAGGGACAATGCGGGCGGCGAGGAGTAACCTTCTTCAGCGGGCAATGCACGTCCATCACATCCCACCACACGCGCAAAAACTCACTCACTTTTTCATCTATGCCCGCCGCACCGTAAACAGTACTCCAGTCGGCACGCAGTAAGTCCAGGCACACCACATCCCAATTCACCTTGCGCCAGGGGCGCGCAGTAAACGGGGCGGGGCGGCGGCTCGGCCGGCGGAACGGAGCTCGGACAATCACGGTCAGGTGGTCAGCTATTGCGTCAGTCGGCGGTAGAACGGCTGCGTCGAGGTCGGGTACGTTGGTGATGCTGTGGTCGATGAGACTGTGGGACGGCTCCAGGTGTGTCGGCGCCTTCACCAGCTGTAGAAGGTCCAGCTCGTGCAGCGCCGCGCAGTACTGTCGCACACCTGGGCCGTCCGGACGCAGCAGGTTGATGTTTGTGTCCCCCAGGCAGAAAGTCGGCCTCCTGTATCCCAGTGCTGCTCGCAGCTGATCGTGAAGATCACCGACCGCGCCGGCCACCGGAACCGACGGGGCTCGGTAGACCACGCCCACTGTGGCTGAGCGGCGTCCTCCGCCACTAATGCTGAGCCACAGCGTCTCGCATGAACCGGCGGTAGGGATCGGTAGCACAGTTGCAGTCAGGTTTTCACGGTAGATTATAGCCACTCCACCGCCACGAGCAGCTGCCCGGCGTCCACGGGCTGGAGGGGCCGGACGGTCTCTCCTCTCGATTCGGTATCCAGGAAACACCAGAATCCTGTCCTGCGTCGGGTCCGTGAGCCAGGTTTCGGTGACACACAACACATCTAGGTCGTGCTGCAGCAGCATCCTGTTAACGTCATCCATCTTAGGCACCAGCGATCGAACATTGGAGTGCCCGATGTTAAGTGTGGGTCTGTCGGTCCGCTGGGGCCGATCTAGCTCCCACCGCGCGGTTTGCCTCAGTGTCAGCCGCGCAGGTGTCACCAGGTCGCGTCCCAGGGGCTGCGGGGTCGCGGTACGGCATTGCTGGTCTGTGCCGAAATTCGGTGCTGGGTCCAGGCAGCGAGGGACGGGGCTGGCCGGCTCATGATCGGCCGGCCATTGGTCGCGGCGCCGGCGGCGGCGGATCAGGCGGGACAGGTGGGCAGGTAGGCTGCGCCTGATAGTCTCGGTCACGCCACGAGCCACGCCCCCGTCCAGCCAGTCACGCACCGCCAGCAGGTGTGCCCGGTCGTACGCATACTTTTGATGGTATAACCCAGGGTCGGGTGGCTCCGACAGGTGGCTCTCTACACGATGGGAGCTCCCGCTCCCAGAGCCTCCCTGGCAGCCGTCGGCTGTCAGGCCCGGCCTGCCCCGGGTTTGGGCCGGTGGGCTATCCCCTGTGCCAGGGGCGAGTCCAGGGCCCGTCAGGGGGATCAGAGCTCGGTCGTAGTCCTGGCGATGCTGATGGTCCGCATTTCTCGCCCGATGTTGACGTGCTTGGACTGTCCGACCGGCTCTTCTCCCCCGGCAGTGCCGCCTTACTCCGCCTCTGCCCGCCTCTGGGCGGCGGGCGGGTGATGGATGGCTGGGGGCCGAGTTCGACGGGAGCCGGACAGGGCCGGACCCGGCTGGGTCTGGCAGAGCGTCGGCGCCGACGGTGGAGCGACGGTAGATATCGAGGCGGCAAAGCGATTGGTTCTGCGGAAAACGGTAGAAATTCCGCGCGATCCGACGTGAGCCATGGCTGTAGTTCTTCGATATTTTTGGACGAGTGAAAAACTATAAGACACTGCACTTACACATTGTTTACACTACAAGATCACTTCACACTATTCAAATTAAGCTTTTCTTTAAATGAGACAGAAATTGCGGTTCACTGACGCTTTAATTCACATGAAAACACAGAAACACTGAGGAGCGACGTGAAGGACGGCTGCCGGTAGGAGGCGCCCAGTGCCTTCACCGGCAGCCGTCCGGTGAAGGCACTGGAGGGTGAGGTTGTGTTCCACGAGCCGGGTGAGTGTGCCAAGGTCGCCGGTCCCATTAGAGACCATCACCTGGGTGTCATTGGCATACTGCACTATCTCAGCGCCGACTGTAATCATCGGTAGGTCGTTGGCATAAATGGAGAACAGCGGAGTGTCTAGCGCTGACCCTTGGTAGGTGTCGATAGGGTTCAGGAATGAATCAGACGAGGTAAGACTACCGGTGGTTTCCCTGACTAGAACTTTTTGATAGTAGTTCATGAGGTAGCTCTTAATCCACCGAGTGTCAACACCGTAGAGTGCCAGCTTACAGAGAAGAGAGTCATGCGGGATGACGTCAAAGCACTTGGAACAATCTAAAAGGCATACAAGAGTGACGTCACTGCGGTCCATGGTCGAAAATACGCGCCACCACTCGGCACAGGTCGTCCGGCGAGACAGGCGCCACCTGGAATCGGCCGGTGGCCACCCAAGGTAGGCGGACCGACAGCTCGGGTCCGGACGAGTCCACCTGGCGCGCGGTGCTGTTCCCCACCTGGACGAAGTAGCGGTTGAGGGTATCGGCGTCAGCGCTGGGAGGATTGCCGCCGGCTCGCTTAGTGCCGACAATGGGCTGGACAGCGCGCCACATCCCGCTCGGGCCCGCCTCGCGCAGCCGCCGGTCAATCTCCTCCCGCGTGTCACGCCGGATCGCGGAGCGAACCTGACGGTTCAGGCTCTTGTAGGTCTCGCGGTCACCGTCTCTATCCTTTGGTTAACTCAGTACCGTGCCTTTCGCAGCCTTGTTGCCACAGCTCCACCCAATTTTGGCCTGTTCCGGCGCTGTACTGCAGTCAGGGGAGATAATACCGGATATCCGCCTGTGTTCCGTGGGACCGGCAGCACACCGCTCTGCCGTGGGACCGGCAGTACTCTGCCGTGGGACGGGCAGCACAACGCTCTGCCGTGGGACGGGCAGTACTCTGCCGTTGGACGGGCAGTACTCTGCCGTGTGATGGGCAGTACTCTGCCGTGGGATGGGCAGTACTCTGCCATGGGACGGGCAGTACTCTGCCATGGGATGGGCAATACTCTGCCGTGGGACAGGCAGTACTCTGCCGTGGGACAGGTATGTGCTAGTATATGATAATAAAATAATTGACATTTCATGTGGTTAAACATCAGAGTGGGTTCCATAACATAACATAACACCTTAGCATGTGTGCCGCTAAGCTGACTGACAACATCGAACATTGGCTGGTAATGCATAAAAAATCCACCAACGAAGCGATTGCATTCGTTTATAGATGAGTGCAGTGCGGCGAGGATCGTGCTGGCGTGTGAGTGCCGTGGAACCGAGTGCGATGGATTGGATGCTGCCAGCAACAGGAGACTGGCGCCGCTGCGCTCCATCACTCCTGGGCGCGACCGGCGGGGACGCCCCCTGTCCAGCGCGGCAGCGGGGACGCCCCCTGTCCAGCGCGGCGGCAGGGACGCTCCCTGTCCAGCGCGGCGGCGGGGACGCCCACTGTCCAGCTCGGCGGCAGGGACGCTCCCTGTCCAGCGCGGCGGCGGGGACGCCCACTGTCCAGCGCGGCGGCGGGGACGCCCCCTGTCCAGCGCGGCGGCGGGGACGCCCCTGTCCAGCGCGGCGGCAGGGACGCTCCCTGTCCAGCGCGGCGGCAGGGACGCCCACTGTCCAGCGCGACGGCAGGGACGCTCCCTGTCCAGCGCGGCGGCGGGGACGCCCACTGTCCAGCGTGGCGGCGGGGACGCCCCTGTCCAGCGCGACGGCAGGGACGCCCCCTGTCCAGCGCGGCGTCGGGGATGCCCCCTGTCCAGCGCGGCGGCGGGATACGAGCTGTGGAATAGGTGCCGTTCCGCCTGGTGTGTGGGAGCCGCTGCTGCAGAGCTTCATGACACTGCCGCCCAGCATGTGTCGCTGCCCAGCCTGGTGTGTGGGAGCCGCTGCTGCAGAGCTTCATGACACTGCCGCCCAGCATGTGTCGCTGCCCAGCCTGGTGTGTGGGAGCCGCTGCTGCAGAGCTTCATGACACTGCCGCCCAGCATGTGTCGCTGCCCAGCCTGGTGTGTGGGAGCCGCTGCTGCAGAGCTTCATGACACTGCCGCCCAGCATGTGTCGCTGCCCAGCCTGGTGTGTGGGAGCCGCTGCTGCAGAGCTTCATGACACTGCCGCCCAGCATGTGTCGCTGCCCAGCCTGGTGTGTGGGAGCCGCTGCTGCAGAGCTTCATGACACTGCCGCCCAGCATGTGTCGCTGCCCAGCCTGGTGTGTGGGAGCCGCTGCTGCAGAGCTTCATGACACTGCCGCCCAGCATGTGTCGCTGCCCAGCCTGGTGTGTGGGAGCCGCTGCTGCAGAGCTTCATGACACTGCCGCCCAGCATGTGTCGCTGCCCAGCCTGGTGTGTGGGAGCCGCTGCTGCAGAGCTTCATGACACTGCCGCCCAGCATGTGTCGCTGCCCAGCCTGGTGTGTGGGAGCCGCTGCTGCAGAGCTTCATGACACTGCCGCCCAGCATGTGTCGCTGCCCAGCCTGGTGTGTGGGAGCCGCTGCTGCAGAGCTTCATGACACTGCCGCCCAGCATGTGTCGCTGCCCAGCCTGGTGTGTGGGAGCCGCTGCTGCAGAGCTTCATGACACTGCCGCCCAGCATGTGTCGCTGCCCAGCCTGGTGTGTGGGAGCCGCTGCTGCAGAGCTTCATGACACTGCCGCCCAGCATGTGTCGCTGCCCAGCCTGGTGTGTGGGAGCCGCTGCTGCAGAGCTTCATGACACTGCCGCCCAGCATGTGTCGCTGCCCAGCCTGGTGTGTGGGAGCCGCTGCTGCAGAGCTTCATGACACTGCCGCCCAGCATGTGTCGCTGCCCAGCCTGGTGTGTGGGAGCCGCTGCTGCAGAGCTTCATGACACTGCCGCCCAGCATGTGTCGCTGCCCAGCCTGGTGTGTGGGAGCCGCTGCTGCAGAGCTTCATGACACTGCCGCCCAGCATGTGTCGCTGCCCAGCCTGGTGTGTGGGAGCCGCTGCTGCAGAGCTTCATGACACTGCCGCCCAGCATGTGTCGCTGCCCAGCCTGGTGTGTGGGAGCCGCTGCTGCAGAGCTTCATGACACTGCCGCCCAGCATGTGTCGCTGCCCAGCCTGGTGTGTGGGAGCCGCTGCTGCAGAGCTTCATGACACTGCCGCCCAGCATGTGTCGCTGCCCAGCCTGGTGTGTGGGAGCCGCTGCTGCAGAGCTTCATGACACTGCCGCCCAGCATGTGTCGCTGCCCAGCCTGGTGTGTGGGAGCCGCTGCTGCAGAGCTTCATGACACTGCCGCCCAGCATGTGTCGCTGCCCAGCCTGGTGTGTGGGAGCCGCTGCTGCAGAGCTTCATGACACTGCCGCCCAGCATGTGTCGCTGCCCAGCCTGGTGTGTGGGAGCCGCTGCTGCAGAGCTTCATGACACTGCCGCCCAGCATGTGTCGCTGCCCAGCCTGGTGTGTGGGAGCCGCTGCTGCAGAGCTTCTGACACTGCCGCCCAGCATGTGTCGCTGCCCAGCCTGGTGTGTGGGAGCCGCTGCTGCAGAGCTTCATGACACTGCCGCCCAGCATGTGTCGCTGCCCAGCCTGGTGTGTGGGAGCCGCTGCTGCAGAGCTTCATGACACTGCCGCCCAGCATGTGTCGCTGCCCAGCCTGGTGTGTGGGAGCCGCTGCTGCAGAGCTTCATGACACTGCCGCCCAGCATGTGTCGCTGCCCAGCCTGGTGTGTGGGAGCCGCTGCTGCAGAGCTTCATGACACTGCCGCCCAGCATGTGTCGCTGCCCAGCCTGGTGTGTGGGAGCCGCTGCTGCAGAGCTTCATGACACTGCCGCCCAGCATGTGTCGCTGCCCAGCCTGGTGTGTGGGAGCCGCTGCTGCAGAGCTTCATGACACTGCCGCCCAGCATGTGTCGCTGCCCAGCCTGGTGTGTGGGAGCCGCTGCTGCAGAGCTTCATGACACTGCCGCCCAGCATGTGTCGCTGCCCAGCCTGGTGTGTGGGAGCCGCTGCTGCAGAGCTTCATGACACTGCCGCCCAGCATGTGTCGCTGCCCAGCCTGGTGTGTGGGAGCCGCTGCTGCAGAGCTTCATGACACTGCCGCCCAGCATGTGTCGCTGCCCAGCCTGGTGTGTGGGAGCCGCTGCTGCAGAGCTTCATGACACTGCCGCCCAGCATGTGTCGCTGCCCAGCCTGGTGTGTGGGAGCCGCTGCTGCAGAGCTTCATGACACTGCCGCCCAGCATGTGTCGCTGCCCAGCCTGGTGTGTGGGAGCCGCTGCTGCAGAGCTTCATGACACTGCCGCCCAGCATGTGTCGCTGCCCAGCCTGGTGTGTGGGAGCCGCTGCTGCAGAGCTTCATGACACTGCCGCCCAGCATGTGTCGCTGCCCAGCCTGGTGTGTGGGAGCCGCTGCTGCAGAGCTTCATGACACTGCCGCCCAGCATGTGTCGCTGCCCAGCCTGGTGTGTGGGAGCCGCTGCTGCAGAGCTTCATGACACTGCCGCCCAGCATGTGTCGCTGCCCAGCCTGGTGTGTGGGAGCCGCTGCTGCAGAGCTTCATGACACTGCCGCCCAGCATGTGTCGCTGCCCAGCCTGGTGTGTGGGAGCCGCTGCTGCAGAGCTTCATGACACTGCCGCCCAGCATGTGTCGCTGCCCAGCCTGGTGTGTGGGAGCCGCTGCTGCAGAGCTTCATGACACTGCCGCCCAGCATGTGTCGCTGCCCAGCCTGGTGTGTGGGAGCCGCTGCTGCAGAGCTTCATGACACTGCCGCCCAGCATGTGTCGCTGCCCAGCCTGGTGTGTGGGAGCCGCTGCTGCAGAGCTTCATGACACTGCCGCCCAGCATGTGTCGCTGCCCAGCCTGGTGTGTGGGAGCCGCTGCTGCAGAGCTTCATGACACTGCCGCCCAGCATGTGTCGCTGCCCAGCCTGGTGTGTGGGAGCCGCTGCTGCAGAGCTTCATGACACTGCCGCCCAGCATGTGTCGCTGCCCATGCCGACAGACAGTGTCCTCTGCTGCCGGTTGATAAATGGCTTAATTCAGTAATTCAATGACGAGTAACTTCGTTCTGGCCCTGCGTGCGCAGTGCCGACCCTGGAAATAGGTCTGATGCACGCACTCCTCCCGCTGTGACTCGACAACCTCAGAACTTCATTGTTATTAGCCCCGAACTGCCTTACCGCAGGAGGTGGCTGGACAGGGTCTCCGTCGCATGTCGTGTCTCGGCGTGGGTCCCTCCGCCTTAGTTCAGTTCCATGACGTGTCTCGGCGTGGGTCCCTGCGCCTTAGTTCAGTGCCATGACGTGTCTCGGCGTGGGTCCCTCCGCCTTAGTTCAGTTCCATGACGTGTCTCGGCGTGGGTCCCTCCGCCTTAGTTCAGTGCCATGACGTGTCTCGGCGTGGGTCCCTGCGCCTTAGTTCAGTTCCATGACGTGTCTCGGCGTGGGTCCCTCCGCCTTAGTTCAGTTCCATGACGTGTCTCGGCGTGGGTCCCTCCGCCTTAGTTCAGTTCCATGTCGTGTCTCCCGCGTGGGTGACGCGCCTTCTCGCTGGCGCCCACCTCAATGACACCCTGCTTGAGCTAATACTTCCATGTGCCGAGCACTCTGGCTCGTGGATCGAACGACCTTTGCATCGGGACGCTAAAGGTCGCATGAAGTGCGATCGGAGGCGGTCTCCCTCACCTCGTCAGCTCCTCATCCTAGCCGCCGAAATTACCAGATCTTAGAAGCACTCTATAGTGCGTCATGAAATCCGGAAAACATTCAGACCCCTCAAACATCAACCCGATATTCATCGTTTTCACCACGGCCGAAGCGCTGAAGCGCGTCGTTCGTCACACACCAGTTATACTAGCTATACATCTTCACCAGCCAGCCGTGCGATCTGGCCGCGCGCCGTCCGTCCTCCTGGCTACGGCGGCCTGTATGGTAACGGTTCACCAGCCAGCCGTGCGATCTGGCCGCGCGCCGTCCGTCCTCCTGGCTACGGCGGCCTGTATGGTAACGGTTCACCAGCCAGCCGTGCGATCTGGCCGCGCGCCGTCCGTCCTCCTGGCTGCGGCGGCCTGTATGGTAACGGTTCACCAGCCAGCCGTGCGATCTGGCCGCGCGCCGTCCGTCCTCCTGGCTGCGGCGGCCTGTATGGTAACGGTTCACCAGCCAGCCGTGCGATCTGGCCGCGCGCCGTCCGTCCTCCTGGCTGCGGCGGCCTGTATGGTAACGTTTCACAATCATCAGTGTGCGGCGGCGGTCTCCAGGCGGGCGGCCGGGCTAATTGTTATTGTCGCCGGCGATCGTGTGTGCCATTTGTCAGTGACGGGATCGATGCAGCGGGATCAGCGGTACGGCACACTGGCACCGTCACTCGGCCCGACCGCCTCTGACGGCCGCCGCCCCTCCACCTGTCCCCGTCACACTGCTCCGTCAATGCTGCACCTCCCCGTCAGACAGCGTGTCATGGCGTCCCCGTCAGACAGCGTGTCATGGCGTCCCCGTCAGACAGCGTATCATGGCGTCCCCGTCAGACAGCGTGTCATGGCGTCCCCGTCAGACAGCGTGTCATGGCGTCCCCGTCAGACAGTGTGTCATGGCGTCCCCGTCAGACAGCGTGGCATGGTGTCCCCGTCAGAGTCATGGCGTCCCCGTCAGATAGTGTGTCATGGCGTCCCCGTCAGAGTCATGGCGTCCCCGTCAGACAGCGTGGCATGGCGTCCCCGTCAGACAGCGTGTCATGGCGTCCCCGTCAGACAGTGTGTCATGGCGTCCCCGTCAGACAGCGTGTCATGGCGTCCCCGTCAGACAGCGTGTCATGGCGTCCCCGTCAGACAGTGTGTCATGGCGTCCCCGTCAGACAGCGTGTAATGGTGTCCCCGTCAGAGTCATGGCGTCCCCGTCAAACAGCGTGTCATGGTGTCCCCGTCAGAGTCATGGCGTCCCCGTCAGACAGCGTGTCATGGCGTCCCCGTCAGAGTCATGGCGTCCCCGTCAGACAGTGTGTCATGGCGTCCCCGTCAGACAGCGTGTCATGGCGTCCCCGTCAGACAGCGTGTCATGGCGTCCCCGTCAGACAGTGTGTCATGGCGTCCCCGTCAGACAGCGTGTCATGGCGTCCCCGTCAGAGTCATGGCGTCCCCGTCAGACAGTGTGTCGTGGCGTCCCCGTCAGACAGCGTGTCATGGCGTCCCCGTCGCACAGCGTGTCATGGTGTCCCCGTCAGAGTCATGGCGTCCCTGTCAGACAGCGTTTCGGCAACATGCCTTTTCATGTCAGGCTGCAGTGAGTGGTGGACCTGCTAGCTTTGACCTTACTTGCTTACCAGTGACGCGAATATGTGATAGTCGTATTCACAGAGAATGGGGGGGGGGGGGGCATAGCCTTCCTACTTTTTGGTCACAATTTGTGCTTCAAATTTGTTCTTTTGTTAAATGGGGACAATTTTAGACAGTAAACTGTGCACCAAGACGTGAAGAGCTCAAATCGGAAAATAAATCTTGCCTGTGGGGTTTGCGTGCTGTCGAAACTATATATAAGTTGCACTGCCCCACCTTCCGGGAGGGAGTAGGGGGTTCACTTTCGGGGATTGGGTGCCGCTTCGATGCCGTGGTTAATCGAGTGTATGTGACTATACCGCATGCTGCAGGCCAGGACGATAAATGGCCGCCGCTCTGTTTGAGCGATGTCGGCTGATTTTACAGAGGCTGACTCGCGAATTATGCATCCGCATCGTCGTCGTGAATTTAACGCGCCCCTTGCCTGATAATTTTCCACTTACGCCTCTGATGTATTGGCCTTTGAGGCTTCCGAAATTTAATTACAGACAGAAAGATAAAGTTATGAAGTGGAAGGGCGATTTCGAACGTTGCCGCATTTCCACAGGCACCTTCTGCACAAGCCTCGAAAGGAATTTCGTTCTCACTTGACAGAAATTATGAATGGGAAACTGAGAATAAGTGGACATCGTGATCCCTTAAGCCTCGGTGGTGATGTATGTTTCTATTCTGCAAAAAGTGCCGGCGCTGGAGCGTTGATTTATGTATCTAATTCGTATGCGGTGGGATATTTCAGCGAACCCCGACCAATGGAGATTTGTCGCTCTGATCTCAGAAGAGCCCCTCCTCTGCCTTTGATGGGATCACTGGCCGCCGGGGCTCTGAGTTTGCTAAGAGCGCGGGACAGCCTTGGCTTCGCTGTTGATAAGAAGGCGTCTCGCTGACGCTGCACCAGGGGAGCCGTTGAGATTGAGCTAGCTAAATGGAGCTAATGGTGCAGTAACGCCCTTCGTTCCAAACAAGCCGCGACAAGCTTGACCTGCTCTCAGCGACTGGTTTCGGGTCAGTTTGGTCGTCTTTTAATGCTGTGGGCATGTTTGGACGCAGTGTATAGTAATGAGCCTTGGCCGTGCTCGATGTGCTTAGTGATCCCGGAATGCGTAATCGACAGCCGACGAGACTGCAGACGTTCTCATTTGTCGGTGGATGGAAATCTCTTCAATCACTCGACGTGAACGGACTGCATCGCTGGCACTTGAGAGAGCATCTTAAAACATTGCTCGGTACGAGCCCGGACCTGAGATAGGGTGATAGAGCCGAGCGATGTGGTACGGACGTGGCCGTTTAGCGGTGTCGGACGAGCCGGTGGAGCGGGGCGCTGCCCGACTGCGACGTAGCTCGGCTGTCGGGGCCTCCAACGCAGCCCGCCGCCGGCTGTCGGGGCCTCCAACGCAGCCCGCCGCCGGCTGTCGGGGCCTCCCTCCGCAGCCCGCCGCCGGCTGACGGGGCCTCCTTCCGCAGCCCGCAGCCCGCCCCGGAATATGGCTTTAGTTTATAAACGGCCTATAATGAAACGGCCTACTGTCGGGGCCTCCCAGAGCCGAGCGGGTGCCCCGTGTTCGAGGAAGGGGAACGGCCGGCGGCGGTCACCCGCAGGGAACGAATGGCATTGACAGGGCGGCAGAAGACGACATGGGTTCACATTCGCGTAACGTTAGCGATGAATATCTGTAATGGCAACAGTATGATAGAAGCTAAGCTTCAGTTTCCAGTTAAGTGGTTTCTATTGTCATGGTAGCTGGTCATATGATAGATTATACCTTTTTTTTAAAACATGCAATAGCTGTATGAAACATTAAACTGAGTGTTGTTGGGCTGATCTAGAATGATATATCCCTGACCCTGAACTCCTTATTTTATCCCTAATTATTCCTATTCCTATACGTACCATTGTACCATGGGTGGAGTTTCCTATTCAAATGGTGGGGGCCACTGCCCCACCAACTTTGTGTTTTGCCCCACCAACTTTTGTCAGACTTGAAGGTTTGCTGACGTGAAATGGTCATTTTTACCTTAGCCATGCAAAACAACCGCCCAATATGACGTTTCGTGCCACCAACTTTGTTCTGAAAAGCTCCATCCATGATGCGTACACAAGAAGAGTTGGGGTTTATCCCTAAACTCTTCCTGTATATAATTATGGCTAGTGTGCTCCGCAAAGACGTAGACTCCCCGAATGTGTGACATGTTAGGCGTTTGATGTCCTCCGTAAAGTTTGCTACTTTGGCGACGTCCCTCAGGTGACCGCTGAGTTCTGTTCAACCGTCACCGGGGGAGGGGGATGCAGAGGGGCCATACCTCCCTCCCCCCCCCCCCCCCCCACCCACACACACACAAAACGCCTGAAATCGGCGAAACGTTGGCGCATTTCTGGACTTTAAAGTACAAAGTATAAAAGTGTCCCAAAAGGCCATTTTTGCTTGAGTGGCAGAGTGGAAAATTCGAGCAAAAAAGACCATGAGTGTGGAAAATTATATAGAAAATGCCACAATAGCCGTTTTCACGAAGGATTATTGCGCTGAAAAGATTGTTTCTGAGAAGTTTCTGAGAGTTTCTGAGAAGTTTTGGTATAGAAGTCTTAGTATATTATACATTCCAAGAAATAAATGACTGATTTAGGCGATATTATCACTATTCAATAGTTATGGAAACATGTATTAAGCTCATAATAAGTTTATGATACAAAATTGTCCGTTTTTAAAGAACATGTGCGTCTAGTCCATTCGTTCAGTTTAGCCCATTCGTTCAGTTTAGTCCATTCGTTCAGTTTAGCATACCGTCATACTAGTTACTAAATCTGGCAGCGTCGTAGATCACAGGTCTGTCTGTGCATGCGCAGTGATGTGCCAGCATCGATTTGCCACCACCTCCAACCCGCGTGCCGCACGCACATGACAAAGCCAAGCCGCACAGGCCGGCCGCTGGATTGGGCCGGATTGGGCGAGTCCATTGCGGCCAATAGCGTCACACGCCACAGAAGTTTTTTTGAACTGTTCTGAAGTGATCTATCAATGCTTATCTTGCTAATTACCACCAAACCGCAAATTTGTTACATATTATATTCTTACCAACATATTACAAAATTCCCCCGGAATATGGCTTTAGGCCGCTCCGGGGAAGAAAACGCTGCCCGCTGTCGGGGCCTCCAACGCAGTCCGCCGCGGGCTGTCGGGTAGGGTGTTTCATTTTGCACTTGTTAGGAATCAATTGGCACCCTAGTTGGTTTGGTTCCGTTTTCCACCCTGGTTCCGTTTTTCATGCTGATTCCGAAAATGAAGTCCGTTTTTGCCGCAAATGAATACTAAGGGTGGCTCATTTGCCTTTTGTGTTGGCATTCTCGCCCTTGCGGCCATCCTAAGAGGTTTGTGGATATAAGTCCAGTAAATGCGATCACATTCTAACCTAAAAGGGCGTTTGCGTCTTCAACATGTTTATTGGCACCTTGTGCTCGTAATTTATACCCAGGTCATGTCAGGTCACTGACCTGTGACATCATTTTTAAGTCATGGTGCTCATTTTTTTTCAAATTTTCGCGATCAGGAAAGCAATAATTTTACCAAACATGCATAGAAAGGGAACGAACATATCAACAATCGTTCGAATTCTAGAACAAAAAGTTCAGGAACAAAAGGCGTAGCTGACTGCCACCTTTGACACAAGAATGTTTTAAAATATAGATCTATTATTCTGTTGTATTCCAATATAGACGTTATCTTTTGTTCTTCTTCGTTTTCTGAACGATAGATCCAAACAATTTTGGAGATTTGCGAAATAGCTGAGAGATTTGTGATTTATGTTTATTATTCCCCTAAAAAAATTATAGGGAAGCGGAAATGAAGCAGAAACCACCCTAACTTCAAGTTCATATGGATCCGAGCTATTTGGCGGGCCCGAGGTTTGTCTGTCGATGTTGAGTAAGCCGTATAAGGTATAGCTTGCATGATTTTGTTTGACCAGCTGCATGTTTTTGTAAACGCGTAAATGTTATAAACTTGTTATGATAGTTTCGCTTGAAGCCAGGTTCACAACGAATACGTTGACCACCGTTATTCCGTAGACGATTGTTTTTTTGTCCATTGAACAATTTGCTATAATGCTACGACTAACGTATTAATTATATTGCCATGATACATAATTTTTAAAGAATAAAATGACATTTTTGTATTAGGATTTGGCTATGGACCATCACAGAGAGAACACAAAATGTCATTAAAACCCATCCGTCGACGGACCGATGGCCGTCAGCAGATCAAAATGGATCCGGTGTGAATCGGACTGTATCATTGATACGGTCTAATCGGACTGTATCAATTATACAGTCCGATAGCCAAATACTAATACAAATGTCATTGTATTCTTCACTAATTATTCACTATTACAATATAGCTAATACATTAGTCGCAGCATTGTAATCAATTGTTCAATTGATCAAAAGCAATCGTCGACGGAATAACGGTGGTCAACGGATTCGCTGTGAACCTGGCTTCAAGCGAAACTATCATAACAAATTATAACATTTACGCGTTTACAAAAACATGCAGCTGGTCAAACGAACTCATGCAAGCTATACCGTATACGGGTTACTCACCATCGACAGACGAACGTCGCACCTCGGCCCCGCCAAATAGCTCGGATTCATATGAACTTGAAGTTAGGGTGGCTTCTGCTTCATTTATGCTAACTTGAATGTTTGTATATATATATATATATATATATATATATATATATATATATATATATATATATATATATATATATATATATATATATATATATATATATATATATGTATATATATGTATATGTATATGTATATGTATATGTATATGTATATGTGTATATATATATATATATATATATATATATATATATATATATATATATATATATATATATATATATATATATATATGTATATATATATATATATATATATATATATATATATATATATATATATATATATATATATATATATATATATATATAGATAGATATATATATACATATATATATATATATATATATATATATATATATATATATATATATATATATATATATATATATATATATATATATAGCTAACTTTTGTTCTTCATCGTTTTCTCGACGGAATACAACAGAATAATAGAGCTATATTTTAAAACATTATTGAGTCAAAGGTGGCAATCAGCTACGCCTTTTGTTCCTGAACCTTTTGTTCTAGAATTCGAACGATTGTCGATATGTTCGTTCCCTTTCTATGCATGTTTAGTAACATTATTGCCCTCCTGAACGCGAAAATGTGAAAAATGAGCACCATGACTTAAAAATGCCGTCACAGGTCAGTGACCTGACATGACCTGGGTATAATTTACGAGCACAAGGTGTCATTAAACATGTTGATGACGCAAACACCCTTTTTGTTTAGAATGTGATCGCATTTCCTGGACTTATATCCAGAACCGCTTAGGATGGCCGCAAGGGCGAGAATACCACAACAAAGCCAAATGAGCCACCCTTAGCATTCATTTGCGGCAAAAACGGACTTCATTTTCGGAATCAGCATGAAAAACGGAACCAGGAAAGCTAGGGTGCCAATTGATTCCTAACAAGTGCAAAATGAAACGGCCTACTGTCGGGGCCTCCCAGAGCCGAGCGGGTGCCCCGTGTTCGAGGAAGGGGAACGGCCGGCGGCGGTCACCCGCAGGGAACGAATGGCATTGACAGGGCGGCAGAAGACGACATGGGTTCACATTCGCGTAACGTTAGCGATGAATATCTGTAATGGCAACAGTATGATAGAAGCTAAGCTTCAGTTTCCAGTTAAGTGGTTTCTATTGTCATGGTAGCTGGTCATATGATAGATTATACCTTTTTTTTAAAACATGCAATAGCTGTATGAAACATTAAACTGAGTGTTGTTGGGCTGATCTAGAATGATATATCCCTGACCCTGAACTCCTTATTTTATCCCTAATTATTCCTATTCCTATACGTACCATTGTACCATGGGTGGAGTTTCCTATTCAAATGGTGGGGGCCACTGCCCCACCAACTTTGTGTTTTGCCCCACCAACTTTTGTCAGACTTGAAGGTTTGCTGACGTGAAATGGTCATTTTTACCTTAGCCATGCAAAACAACCGCCCAATATGACGTTTCGTGCCACCAACTTTGTTCTGAAAAGCTCCATCCATGATGCGTACACAAGAAGAGTTGGGGTTTATCCCTAAACTCTTCCTGTATATAATTATGGCTAGTGTGCTCCGCAAAGACGTAGACTCCCCGAATGTGTGACATGTTAGGCGTTTGATGTCCTCCGTAAAGTTTGCTACTTTGGCGACGTCCCTCAGGTGACCGCTGAGTTCTGTTCAACCGTCACCGGGGGAGGGGGATGCAGAGGGGCCATACCTCCCTCCCCCCCCCCCCCCCCCCCCCCCACCCACACACACACAAAACGCCTGAAATCGGCGAAACGTGGGCGCATTTCTGGACTTTAAAGTACAAAGTATAAAAGTGTCCCAAAAGGCCATTTTTGCTTGAGTGGCAGAGTGGAAAATTCGAGCAAAAAAGACCATGAGTGTGGAAAATTATATAGAAAATGCCACAATAGCCGTTTTCACGAAGGATTATTGCGCTGAAAAGATTGTTTCTGAGAAGTTTCTGAGAGTTTCTGAGAAGTTTTGGTATAGAAGTCTTAGTATATTATACATTCCAAGAAATAAATGACTGATTTAGGCGATATTATCACTATTCAATAGTTATGGAAACATGTATTAAGCTCATAATAAGTTTATGATACAAAATTGTCCGTTTTTAAAGAACATGTGCGTCTAGTCCATTCGTTCAGTTTAGCCCATTCGTTCAGTTTAGTCCATTCGTTCAGTTTAGCATACCGTCATACTAGTTACTAAATCTGGCAGCGTCGTAGATCACAGGTCTGTCTGTGCATGCGCAGTGATGTGCCAGCATCGATTTGCCACCACCTCCAACCCGCGTGCCGCACGCACATGACAAAGCCAAGCCGCACAGGCCGGCCGCTGGATTGGGCCGGATTGGGCGAGTCCATTGCGGCCAATAGCGTCACACGCCACAGAAGTTTTTTTGAACTGTTCTGAAGTGATCTATCAATGCTTATCTTGCTAATTACCACCAAACCGCAAATTTGTTACATATTATATTCTTACCAACATATTACAAAATTCTGAGGGAGATTTCAAGCCAAAAATAGCATGTAAAAGTTGTGTAGTTATGGATCGTCGAACTAAGACATCTATAAGACTCCAAAACTTGTTAAAACATTTAAGAATCTTTCAACGCAGTAATCCTTCGTGAAAACGGCTATTATTGATGTCTGTTTTCAATATGAAAAGCAGTAGTTTTCGTGAACATCATGTACTTTAGTCAATATTTATGTCAGAATCAATATCACAATTCATAATTTGGAAGTGGAAATTTTACTCCTAAATTGGGAGTGAGAGTGGAAAATCATTCTAATTTGGGTGTCATTTCCCACCCAAATCGACAAATTGTGGGACACTTAGGAAAATATTTTTAATTAGCTATTAGCGCCGCACAAGGGAGCGAAATTCAATAAATGTTTATAATTGTGTGTTACATTTTGGAATTCCCAAACCAACTTTTTCCCGCTCTGAATCCGCCTTTGTTCACGATTACGGCCTTGGCCTGTAGTCTCGATCGATCCCATTCCTGTCGGATGCGTGACGATTAGAATAGGGCTGTCAATTTGTAGTACTCGGGTTCGCTATCGTCGGGTATTTTAAATCTGCAGGGATATCTGTTCACTGAGAGGATGTGTCGCCAATGCTGCGCTCCAGAGGCGAGGATTTTCAGCTCTATTCTTGAAGATGTTTGTTTAACCTTGACCTTGGTTTGATTTAAAGTGCAAATACCCGCGACTCGACCCAATATCATACGTTGTAAGCCGGGCAAATGCGTTGTAAGCCGGGAAAATAGTCATCGGTGCTTGACTCTCCTCTCTTCAAATGCTTATCTTTTGTGTTTATTTTGGTTAAAAATAGCAACACTATTAATCGTTTGCGATACCGTAAAATGGCGTGAAGTGAGACACTGTTTTGCTTTTAACTGAACTATAACTTTTCGCCTATTGCCTCAATTTGTTAGATTTGTGTTCCAAATCTTAAATTGTGTAAAATACTACCAGCCTAGGATTGGTTTTAATTTATTGCATATGTAGCATATCATTTTTTCTCTCTTTTTCGCTGTCTCACTTCACCCCGCCCGGTGGAGTGAAGTCAGACACTGTTGATTGGCATGTTTTGGGTATTTAATCAGGGATGTAGGAACGTCACGAAAAGTGTGTGTGTGTGGGGGGGAGTGAAACTTTTGATCTCGTCTTGAGAGAAAGAACCCCAACCTCCCTATGGAAGATCTCTTTGCAGATTTGGCCTTTTCTAGTCTTGGCGAACCCTTTGCCATCAACAAATTATATCACCAAGCAAAAAAAAAATAGCTAAACAAAACGAAAAGTGAGAAGGCCATGCCCCCCCCCCCCCCCCCTGTTCCTACGCCTATGCATGTAATGGTGCTTGATGGGTGAAATCAGACAGTTTTCAGCTTTGCAGAAAAAGTTGAATGTTTAAGCCATTGAAGACAAAAATCAGAAGCTACAGACAGATTGCGAAATCATCGCTTATCAAAATATGTGAGGGCCCGGGTGCCTCAGTCGGTAGAGCGTTGGGCTCGGATTTCATAGGTTCCGGGTGGCTCAGTCGGTAGAGCGTTGGGCTCGGATTCCATGGGTTCCGGGTGGCTAAGTCGGTAGAGCGTTGGGCTCGGATTCCATGGGTGCCGGGTGGCTCAGTCGGTAGAGCGTTGGGCTCGGATTCCATGGGTTCCAGGTGGCTCAGTCGGTAGGGCGTTGGGCTCAGATTCCATGGGTTCCGGGTGGCTAAGTCGGTAGAGCGTTGGGCTCGGATTCCATGGGTTCCGGGTGGCTCAGTCGGTAGAGCGTTGGGCTCGGATTCCATGGGTTCCGGGTGGCTCAGTCGGTAGGGAGTTGGGCTCAGATTCCATGGTTTCCGGGTGGCTAAGTCGGTAGAGCGTTGGGCTCGGATTACATGGGTTCCGGGTGGCTCTGTCGGTAGGGCGTTTGGCTCAGATTCCATGGGTTCCGGGTGGCTAAGTCGGTAGAGCGTTGGGCTCGGATTCCATGGGTTCCGGGTGGCTCAGTCGGTAGAGCGTTGGGCTCGGATTCCATGCGTTCTGGGTTGGAGTCTGGCTACTGGCGAGGTCATTCGGTTCCCCCGCTCGGGTCGGCGTGAGAGACCCCGACTATAAATGTCTGGCTACTGGTGACGTCATTCGGTTCCCCCGCTCGGGTCAGCGTGAGAGACCCCGACTATAAATGTCTGGCTACTGGTGACGTCATTCGGTTCCCCCGCTCGGGTCAGCGTGAGAGACCCCGACTATAAATGTCTGGCTACTGGTGACGTCATTCGGTTCCCCGCTCGGGTCAGCGTGAGAGACCCCGACTATAAATGTCTGGCTACTGGTGACGTCATTCGGTTCCCCCGCTCGGGTCAGCGTGAGAGACCCCGACTATAAATGTCTGGCTACTGGTGACGTCATTCGGTTCCCCGCTCGGGTCGGCGTGAGAGACCCCGACTATAAATGTCTGGCTACTGGTGACGTCATTCGGTTCCCCGCTCGGGTCGGCGTGAGAGACCCCGACTATAAATGGCGACAGGCGCGTAGTCGTAAAGCCCCAATACCACCTTATACAAATGTTCAATTTTGCTGTCATGACCTATGAGGATGTTGACCTATGGGATGTATTATATTAGATACATAAAACTATGGGATGAGGGACCTATGGGACGTAATGTTTCTATTGTTGCTTCATCTTGTCATATGGCCAAAGAAGACAAACTTGTGTTTCCTTCATCTTGTCATGTGACACGAAAAGGAAAAAAATATATATATTTGTGCTATTCGGTTTGGGGATTTTCGTACAACGGATGGTCAGGGGAGGGGTAAAATTTGCAGGGCTCCCATGGATGAATAAGTAGGTACTTTACCTTAACCGAACTTCATGTTTTCAGGATGTTAGGCAGATGTTTGGACAAATATATTTATTGAGGTTTACGTCCCGACCATGTATTTAATTTGAGCATGCAAAGACAGTGCAGTCATCCATGGGTTGCGATCGGGAGGGGGGGGGGGTGGCAGTGACACGAACCTAGGACCTTTCAATCATCAGACAACCGCCACAAAATACTTTATATCAGGGCCTGTTCTGTTCAAGGCTGCGGGGCATAGTCAATTAGATTGGCGAATAAGATGAATAATCAGGTTTTTTATACAAATTGAACACACTTTTCACACTTGACCTGACTCAAACTCAGGAATGAATGGCAGTCACTCGTCTCACGTTGCCCTCAGAAGTGAGTTGTGTGTAAACATTTCATCATGCAACTCTAAGAATGCAGCAAAAAATGAAGCACAGAACACATGTTCAATGTCCGAATTCATCATCATTTGATTAACATGACGAATCATAACAATATATTTGTCAACATTGGCTGCACAAGCAAAGTTTCAGATGTTTCTTTATTTTCACATTTGTTTCGATTTTTGTTTTTGCTGCTATTTTTTTAGCATGGCTGGAAAAACTGTATTTTCGATCCTAATAGTGAACAATGATTAATTTCCTATCGTATGGTGATAGTTTGAATCTTCTAATTCATTTAACAAATGAACTACATTAAATATTGTGTGTACCTAGTGGCTCACTTCACCCCACTGTCTCACTTCACCCCACTGTCTCACTTCACCCCATTCTCTCACTTCACCCCACTGTCTCACTTCACCCCATTCTCTCACTTCACCCCACTGTCTCACTTCATCCCACTGTCTCACTTCACCCCACTGTCTCACTTCACCCCACTGGCTCACTTCACCCCACTGTCTCACTTCACCCCACTGTCTCACTTCACCCCATTCTCTCACTTCACCCCACTGTCTCACTTCATCCCACTGTCTCACTTCACCCCCACTGTCTCACTTCACCCCACTGTCTCAATTCACCCCACTGCCTCACTTCACCCCATTCTCTCACTTCACCCCACTGGCTCACTTCACCCCACTGTCTCACTTCACCCCACTGTCTCACTTCACCCCATTCTCTCACTTCACCCCACTGTCTCACTTCACCCCACTGTCTCACTTCACCCCATTCTCTCACTTCACCCCACTGTCTCACTTCGCCCCACTGTCTCACTTCACCCCACTGTCTCACTTCACCCCATTCTCTCACTTCACCCCACTGTCTCACTTCACCCCACTGTCTCACTTCACCCCACTGCCTCACTTCACCCCATTCTCTCACTTCACCCCACTGGCTCACTTCACCCCACTGTCTCACTTCACCCCACTGTCTCACTTCACCCCATTCTCTCACTTCACCCCACTGTCTCACTTCACCCCATTCTCTCACTTCACCCCACTGTCTCACTTCACCCCATTCTCTCACTTCACCCCACTGTCTCACTTCACCCCATTCTCTCACTTCACCCCACTGTCTCACTTCATCCCACTGTCTCACTTCACCCCACTGTCTCACTTCACCCCACTGGCTCACTTCACCCCACTGTCTCACTTCACCCCACTGTCTCACTTCACCCCATTCTCTCACTTCACCCCATTCTCTCACTTCACCCCACTGTCTCACTTCATCCCACTGTCTCACTTCACCCCACTGTCTCAATTCACCCCACTGCCTCACTTCACCCCATTCTCTCACTTCACCCCACTGGCTCACTTCACCCCACTGTCTCACTTCACCCCATTCTCTCACTTCACCCCACTGTCTCACTTCACCCCACTGTCTCACTTCACCCCATTCTCTCACTTCACCCCACTGTCTCACTTCGCCCCACTGTCTCACTTCACCCCACTGTCTCACTTCACCCCATTATCTCACTTCACCCCACTGTCTCACTTCACCCCACTGTCTCACTTCACCCCACTGTCTCACTTCACCCCACTGCCTCACTTCACCCCATTCTCTCACTTCACCCCACTGGCTCACTTCACCCCACTGTCTCACTTCACCCCACTGTCTCACTTCACCCCATTCTCTCACTTCACCCCACTGTCTCACTTCACCCCACTGTCTCACTTCACCCCACTGTCTCACTTCGCCCCACTGTCTTACTTCACCCCACTGTCTCACTTCACCCCACTGTCTCACTTCGCCCCACTGTCTCACTTCACCCCACTGTCTCACTTCACCCCACTGTCTCACTTCACCCCACTGTCTCACTTCACCCCACTGTCTCACTTCACCCCATTATCTCACTTCACCCCACTGTCTCACTTCACCCCGTCTCACTTCACCCCACTGTCTCACTTCACTCCATTCTCTCACTTCACCCCACTGTCTCACTTCACCCCACTGTCTCACTTCACCCCACTGTCTCACTTCACCCCATTCTCTCACTTCACCCCATTCTCTCACTTCACCCCACTGTCTCACTTCACCCCACTGTCTCACTTCACCCCACTGTATCACTTCACCCCATTATCTCACTTCACCCCACTGGCTCACTTCACCCCACTGTCTCACTTCACCCCACTGTCTCACTTCACCCCATTATCTCACTTCACCCCACTGTCTCACTTCACCCCACTGTCTCACTTCACCCCACTGTCTCACTTCACCCCATTCTCTCACTTCACCCCACTGTCTCACTTCACCCCACTGTCTCACTTCACCCCACTGTCTCACTTCACCCCATTCTCTCACTTCACCCCACTGTCTCACTTCGCCCCACTGTCTCACTTCACCCCACTGTCTCACTTCACCCCACTGTCTCACTTCACCCCACTGTCTCATTTCACCCCACTGTCTCACTTCACCCCATTCTCTCACTTCACCCCACTGTCTCACTTCACCCCATTCTCTCACTTCACCCCACTGTCTCACTTCACCCCATTATCTCACTTCACCCCATTCTCTCACTTCACCCCACTGTCTCACTTCACCCCACTGTCTCACTTCACCCCACTGTCTCACTTCACCCCATTCTCTCACTTCACCCCACTGTCTCACTTCACCCCACTGTCTCACTTCACCCCATTCTCTCACTTCACCCCACTGTCTCACTTCACCCCACTGTCTCACTTCACCCCACTGTCTCACTTCACCCCATTCTCTCACTTCACCCCACTGTCTCACTTCGCCCCACTGTCTCACTTCACCCCACTGTCTCACTTCACCCCACTGTCTCACTTCACCCCATTCTCTCACTTCACCCCACTGTCTCACTTCACCCCATTATCTCACTTCACCCCACTGTCTCACTTCACCCCATTCTCTCACTTCACCCCATTCTCTCACTTCACCCCACTGTCTCACTTCACCCCACTGTCTCACTTCACCCCATTCTCTCACTTCGCCCCACTGTCTCACTTAACCCCATTCTCTCACTTCACCCCACTGTCTCACTTCACCCCACTGTCTCACTTCACCCCACTGTCTCACTTCACCCCTCTGTCTCACTTCACCCCACTGTCTCACTTCACCCCACTGTCTCACTTCACCCCACTGTCTCACTTCACCCCACTGTCTCACTTCACCCCATTCTCTCACTTCGCCCCACTGTCTCACTTCACCCCATTCTCTCACTTCGCCCCACTGTCTCACTTCACCCCATTCTCTCACTTCGCCCCACTGTCTCACTTCACCCCATTCTCTCACTTCGCCCCACTGTCTCACTTCACCCCATTCTCTCACTTCGCCCCACTGTCTCACTTCACCCCATTCTCTCACTTCGCCCCACTGTCTCACTTCACCCCATTATCTCACTTCGCCCCACTGTCTCACTTCACCCCATTCTCTCACTTCACCCCACTGTCTCACTTCACCCCATTCTCTCACTTCGCCCCACTGTCTCACTTCACCCCATTCTCTCACTTCGCCCCACTGTCTCACTTCACCCCATTTTACGGTAGTCATGCGTCCTATTTTACGTTTGTATTAAACACAAATAGTAGGAGTACAATTTGTGGTTTAAGCTCCAGAATAAAAATTGCAACATTCGCTTCTATCTTCTAACAAGGCCTATATGCTGTACTTCTCAATCCAAGTTAAAAAGTCCAGAGCGAGCCGGGCACTTGGTAATGAGCGTGAGATGTCGGGGAAACTGAGGCACCGATGCTGCGCTGACTTGGTAATGAGCGTGAGATGTCGGGGAAGCTGAGGCACCGATGCTGCGCTGACTTGGTAATGAGCGTGAGAAGTCGGGGAAGCTGAGGCACCGATGCTGCGCTGACTTGGTAATGAGCGTGAGATGTCGGGGAAACTGAGGCACCGATGCTGCGCTGACTTGGTAATGAGCGTGAGATGTCGGGGAAACTGAGGCACCGATGCTGCGCTGACTTGGTAATGAGCGTGAGAAGTCGGGGAAACTGAGGCACCGATGCTGCGCTGACTTGGTAATGAGCGTGAGATGTCGGGGAAACTGAGGCACCGATGCTGCGCTGACTTGGTAATGAGCGTGAGAAGTCGGGGAAACTGAGGCACCGATGCTGCGCTGACTTGGTAATGAGCGTGAGATGTCGGGGAAACTGAGGTACCGATGCTGCGCTGACTTGGTAATGAGCGTGAGATGTCGGGGAAACTGAGGCACCGGCAGCTTGGTAATGAGCGTGAGATGTCGGGGAAACTGAGGCACCGATGCTGCGCTGACTTGGTAATGAGCGTGAGATGTCGGGGAAACTGAGGCACCGATGCTGCGCTGACTTGGTAATGAGCGTGAGAAGTCGGGGAAACTGAGGCACCGATGCTGCGCTGACTTGGTAATGAGCGTGAGATGTCGGGGAAACTGAGGCACCGATGCTGCGCTGACTTGGTAATGGGCGTGAGATGTCGGGGAAACTGAGGCACCGATGCTGCGCTGACTTGGTAATGAGCGTGAGATGTCGGGGAAACTGAGGCACCGGCAGCTTGGTAATGAGCGTGAGATGTCGGGGAAACTGAGGCACCGATGCTGCGCTGACTTGGTAATGAGCGTGAGATGTCGGGGAAACTGAGGCACCGATGCTGCGCTGACTTGGTAATGAGCGTGAGAAGTCGGGGAAACTGAGGCACCGATGCTGCGCTGACTTGGTAATGAGCGTGAGAAGTCGGGGAAACTGAGGCACCGATGCTGCGCTGACTTGGTAATGAGCGTGAGAAGTCGGGGAAACTGAGGCACCGATGCTGCGCTGACTTGGTAATGAGCGTGAGATGTCGGGGAAACTGAGGCACCGATGCTGCGCTGACTTGGTAATGAGCGTGAGATGTCGGGGAAACTGAGGCACCGATGCTGCGCTGACTTGGTAATGAGCGTGAGATGTCGGGGAAACTGAGGCACCGATGCTGCGCTGACTTGGTAATGAGCGTGAGAAGTCGGGGAAACTGAGGCACCGATGCTGCGCTGACTTGGTAATGAGCGTGAGAAGTCGGGGAAGCTGAGGCACCGATGCTGCGCTGACTTGGTAATGAGCGTGAGATGTCGGGGAAACTGAGGCACCGATGCTGCGCTGACTTGGTAATGAGCGTGAGATGTCGGGGAAGCTGAGGCACCGATGCTGCGCTGACTTGGTAATGAGCGTGAGATGTCGGGGAAACTGAGGCACCGATGCTGCGCTGACTTGGTAATGAGCGTGAGATGTGGGGGAAACTGAGGCACCGATGCTGCGCTGACTTGGTAATGAGTGTGAGAAGTCGGGGAAGCTGAGGCACCGATGCTGCGCTGACTTGGTAATGAGCGTGAGATGTCGGGGAAACTGAGGCACCGATGCTGCGCTGACTTGGTAATGAGCGTGAGATGTCGGGGAAACTGAGGCACCGATGCTGCGCTGACTTGGTAATGAGCGTGAGAAGTCGGGGAAACTGAGGCACCGATGCTGCGCTGACTTGGTAATGAGCGTGAGAAGTCGGGGAAACTGAGGCACCGATGCTGCGCTGACTTGGTAATGAGCGTGAGAAGTCGGGGAAACTGAGGCACCGATGCTGCGCTGACTTGGTAATGAGCGTGAGATGTCGGGGAAACTGAGGCACCGATGCTGCGCTGACTTGGTAATGAGCGTGAGATGTCGGGGAAACTGAGGCACCGATGCTGCGCTGACTTGGTAATGAGCGTGAGATGTGGGGGAAACTGAGGCAACGATGCTGCGCTGACTTGGTAATGAGCGTGAGAAGTCGGGGAAGCTGAGGCACCGATGCTGCGCTGACTTGGTAATGAGCGTGAGATGTCGGGGAAGCTGAGGCACCGATGCTGCGCTGACTTGGTAATGAGCGTGAGATGTCGGGGAAACTGAGGCACCGATGCTGCGCTGACTTGGTAATGAGCGTGAGAAGTCGGGGAAGCTGAGGCACCGATGCTGCGCTGACTTGGTAATGAGCGTGAGATGTCGGGGAAACTGAGGCACCGATGCTGCGCTGACTTGGTAATGAGCGTGAGAAGTCGGGGAAGCTGAGGCACCGATGCTGCGCAGTGCGCAGTGACAAAACAGCCGATTTAGCGCACAGTATCCACTCACCGTGCTCTGGATACTATCCCGAGCATGTGTCCTGCTGCGCTGCGCCCAACTCAACCTACACCGTGCTCTGGATACTATCCCGAGCATGTGTCATGCTGCGCTGCGCCCAACTCAGCCTACACCGGGGTAGTGGCGTGCGCCGCTCACCGCTGGCTGTTTTGCAGCGCTCGTTTTTTGCAACTCTGTTTTTAATTATGTATTTCCCTATGATGTCATATATATAACTTATTTGCAACAGTCGAGTCTACGTCTCGTGCTCGTATAGTGTATCGTATATAGTATCGTGCTCGTATACAAGCCGTGTTGCACGACCGCGAATGTTAAAGAAAAAAACATCGTCTACCCGTGCCGGGGCCAAGTTTACAGCCATGCTACGGAATTCGCACCGCCCGCCGGAGGTGACGTCACGTTGACGTGTGCTTCGTCGGCACGAGGTGCGCACGGCTCATGGGAGGGTTTCGTACGCGCAAACGCGCAGTTAGCTGCGTCGGCGTGAGGTGTGCACGGTTCATGGGAGGGTTTGCTGACGTACTCTCATAAGTAGGCGACTTACTGATTTATATTTACGGCTTCGGTCAGTATGGCAATCAGCGATGTAGTGAAGTGAATCAGGTCTCTGAAAGCCAGTTGCATACATGCGAGATAGGCCATTTGGAAGTGGCAAACGAGGTCTGCACGTCGCTGCACGACGTCGGCTGCGTCTGCCTGAGATGTGGTGGTATGTAGGTACTTGGTATGATTTCATGTCATGTGCTCACTCAACGAAGCCGGCGCGGTGGAAGGACTGATCTGCATGGTCGAAAATGTTATGTCCCTTGAAGTGACACCACTAAGGTGATTAGTGCAGTGTCTATATGGAATGCGCCATAGCCGAACCGGTAGATAAAATGTTACTACATGTATTCTAATTTCTAACCGATAAATATTAAGTCAGGTGAGCTATGCACCTATGTTACAACATGCTATAGAATCGTAGAACTGGTTCAAATTGTAACATCGCGAATCATAAGGGTAGGTATTTATGAATAATGTTGACAGCCATCCTGCACGACAAAATGGGCATAGCTTTATACTAACTCAAAAGGCTGCATGCCCAAACAAAAATATCAAGTTTGTGTGTAACAATGCAAAACAGCACGGATGGAGTTCAATAGAGTACGGATGGTGTTCAATAGAGTTGGTGGGCCCATTGCCCCAGGCCACCATCTTTGTGTTTGTCCTATCAACTTTTGCAAAGTTGAAGATATTTAAATGCTAAAAATAGGGTAGGTTTTCCACATATGCACCAACCAAGCTGGATTTTGTTTTCTCCATATCTGAAATATAAATTTGCTTTACCAACATTTGTTTTTAAAGCTCCATCCATCCAAAACTGAAACAGTCCAGCTCACAATGCCTGTTTGCGAAGGTGTCTACAATTTTAATGGCACACTAGCACCTGGCCGAATTTTTGCGATGCCTTTTGCAACTTGTCAGGCGTATGGAATTGAACTGTAAAGTGCTGCCGTGAACTCAAAGAACGCATTTCACCACCACTTAAATTCCTCTCGGTTGATAGCGTTGGTGCTAAGGCTCGTTACCTTCTTTTCGTTCCCCACTCTCACATTCATGCTAGCCAAACCTACGGAGTTTGAAGCAGTGAAATTAACAACAACTGTCGGAGTTTGAACTTTGAATGAATCTACGTAAAATTAACAAAACGGGCAGAGCTGCTCGAAGCTAAGTGAAATCAATAATTATTTGTACATCTTGCGTCCGTAAAGTTAAAAACAGTTTGCAGGCAATCAAATTTTACAAAGCATGAAGATAAACATAAACTCCAGACTCGGAAACTATGTACTGCGGCTTGCACGACCGTAACAAAATCTTCTATCTCCTTGCGCCTGTGCATAACTCGCTCGATCATGCCAGTAAAGAATCTCCCGACTGGCGGTCCCCACTGTTTCCTTGCCTGCCTGTCATTGGTGGCTCTGGTGTGACGTCATCCAAACACTGACCAATCAGCACCTTAAGTTTGAATTCTGAAGTTGTGACGGCATCCGCAGAGCGTACTGACCAATCAGCGCTCGAAGTGCGAATCCCGTTGCATGATTGTAAACTTGCTGCCGGGGGGGGGGGGGGGGGGCATTAAGACGCCCCCCCCCCTAAGGTTTTTCGAGGATAGCTCAAAAACGGCAGCGCAGCGCCGCCGTTTTTGGCACAGATGTTCGGGCATAAATTACCCACATTGTGTGAAATTATTGACCACGGGTCATCTCAGGTAAGGTCACCAGGCCAGGTCACCAGGCCAGGTCACCAGGCCATGTTACCAGGCCAGGTTACCAGGCCAGGTTACAGGTCACGTGACCCCACCTCCAAAAAGTTTGCGGTCGTACCACAGCCACAGTTTTGGGCCGATCGGTTTCAAACATACATAATTTCGTAAGTTTATATGTACCTACAATTCATTTATCTCGGATTGTTTTATATGAGTTACCTAACCCTCGCCCTACGGGAGCTTTTTTCACCTTCGCCCTACAGGGGGGGGGGGGGGCTAACAGGACCCCCTGGTAACTTCAAAACCAAGCAACTTAGAGCAATGCAGTAAGAACCAGCATGTTGCCTGTCATGAGAAGAATCTAACAATCTAACAGTGTGCGATTTTTAGGTTTCAGGTCAACGGGTGACCTTCCAGGTCAAGTGAATGACCTCGGATTTACCACGTCCAGAACAGCGATTTTGCTCTTCAGAAAACCTCAAAATTAGAAATTGATAAATGTAAATAAAAAGGCATATTCCTAGACCAGTTTTGGCTCAGAAATACAGAAAAGGTAATTATTTGTTCGTATCTTGTCAAAAAAGTAATAAAAAAGTTATAAAAAAATGACGTCATCAGTTTCCTACACTTAGGGAGCCGTCACTCAGTCAAAAATGAAGATATTGCTTTGAAATTTGGTATGGGTATTGTCCATACTCAGTTCTCTCACATATATCCGGTTTTCCTAACATCTTTGAA